>OX336389.2:1514171445-1514754886 GCA_946902985.2 Meconema thalassinum
GCACATGTGCCACTTTCACTGGAGATCTTAACTCGATTTCTAGCTCTAAGGCCTAGAACGAATCAAACTTAGAAAAAAGGGTATGGTGACGCAGTGGTTAAACTGTTAGCCTTTCACTAAGGTAGACTAGGGTTTGATTTTTGGTTAATATGCATGTCATAAACAGACATAACCTTTGTAGTGTGCAAATAATACTAACAGGTTAGTTACTACTATGGAACTTACTACAACTAACCGAGGTAAACAACGTGTACTCTATAAAGGCTACTCTTATAACTATAGACGACAAAATGTAAAAGGAATAATATTCTGGCGATGCTCAAAACAGAGGTCAACAAGATGTCGAGGCAATATGAAAAGTAGAAATGGTGTGGATTTAAGTGTGAGTGATCATCAATGTAGTGCTCCAGACAAAACACTAATGGTGTTGGCAAAAAATCATCAGAATGCTAATAAGTTAGTACAAGAGAAAGATGTTGCTACTCAAAATAGTGCATTGATTGTTGAGCAACGTTTAACCCCTGTCGTAAAAGTTATGTTGTATCCATCTTCCACGCCTCAAGAGTCATCAACATCACAGACTATGCAAGAGGTAGTGTTGTTGTTGTTTTAAGGGGCCGAACTACAATGTCATCTGCCTTGTTATGCAAGTGGATCGAAAAGGACTAGATAGTAATAGACAAAAGAGAGTTGTAGTTTGTATATAACTATTGTACAAGTACTTACATTAAATAAATAAAAAAGTGTATGGGTATTGTCTGTTTTTCTTAATTGCTATCCCTATGTCCCACTATTAATGCAATTGTTAACCATCAACAGTCTCTGACTATGTTCGCAAAGAGAGTGACCTTAAACAATACACTCTATCTATGGTTTGTGTACCGAGTACACAATAATACAGTGTGGTCAAGTCATGTTGAGGCAATAGTTATATCAGGTAAGGTATTCGAACCCTTGCTTTCTTGTACAGAAAATTTGAACTTAAGTCAAACACCATAACCACTCGGTCAACCTGACAGTTACTAATTTAATTATTTTTGTGGACTTGAGTGTTTATAAAACTTTTTCCAGTATACATTGACTAAACCACTTGTTTGTTTTGAAATATAGATTTTGTTTTGTTTGACCATAACATTACAGTTATGAGTCTTGTGAACTGGGTGTTTAATATAGGGTTAAAAGCATTTTAAAATAATTTTAGAAAAGCTCTTAGGTATCGTGTCATGGGTTTTAGTAATGCATTACTGTTCGTTGACTAACATTTACCGTTACACAACATTATTTTGGTAAGCTCTACATGTTGTTGTTTGAGTCGTCAGTCTTTTGACTGGTTTGATGCAGATCTCCATGCCTCCCTGCCCCGAGCGAAACGTCTCATCTGTATATAACTACCACACCCTACATTCAAGGCTATCTGTTTAACATATTATAACCTTGGATCCCCCCTACAAGCTCTTGGGTTCAATTCCTAGATTTAACAAAAACTTTTAAAAGTGGTATGACAACAAAAACTAGTCTACTCAGTCTCGAGTGGTCCAAATATGTAGAGAGGGTTTGATTCACACCTCAACCATAGAGCACCATGTTCTTTTTTTATATAATGATAGTCATTTGTTCAATTTCACATTTCACACATTGCAATTTGTCAATTTTCCATTTGCATTTTTTTAAATGACAGTTGGATGTTTTTCAATTTCATGATATGGAAACATGGATTTTTCCATTTTCATATTTACACATTTGTCAATTTCCCATTTGCATATATTTTCTTAAATGTCCGTTTAAGATTTTTAAATTTTGTCTATATGGAAACATGGATTTTCCAATTTGCTGTTTACAAATTTTTTATATATTTATTTTCTGTGTATGTTGAAAAACGATATTTCCAAAACAAGATTTTTATTTTTCATTTTATGATTTTGTAAATGATCTTAATGTGAGTGCTTGACCATGGCAATAATACAGTCTATCTATATGTTAGCGGAATCATAGAGTCTTATTACTACTGCAAGTAAGAATGTTTTACAAAAAACGACTATTTACCACTACATTTGAAAAACAAAACGATTGAAAAAAATCTATTTTCCATTCATATATAAGTGCTAATTCTCCCTCTCCCCACCCTACCTCACCGTATTTTCTCTGGTCAAACAACCAATGCTACCCACACACACACACACACACACACAAGCTTTCTATCTCTCTCTCTCTATATATGTTTTCTCTTATCCACGAGATAAAAATTATGGTTGCTGGATTGTATCCTGCACTGTTTATGCGACATACCTTTGCCAGTTAATAAAACCGTTAGGTATTTCTCTACACATAGCGATTTTACCACTGCTTTTGCTTGTTTGGCTTTCTTGCAGTCTGGTATGTGATAGGAAGCATTAACTGTATGTCAAACCCTGTCCACGTTTGTATTTGTAATCTAAGTAATAATTTGAAAAGAGACAAGTGTAATCAGTTTTAAACATTATCTCTGCTTTTATTTGATTGTTTATGACATGCATATTAACCAAAAATCAAACCCTAGTCTACCTTAGTGAAAGGCTAACAGTTTAACCACTGTGTCACCGTACCCTTTTTTCTAAGTTTGATTCGTTCTAGGCCTTAGAGCTAGAAATCGAGTTAAGATCTCCAGTGAAAGAGGCACATGTGCTCACCACTATAGCACGTAATGTTTAGCTGATAACATTAGACAACCGAAAATGATTGTATTTCTGTTAGCCAACATTTCTGTCATTTACCTACTGTGTGAGCTCTGCCAGCAAGACAGTTTAGTTTAGAACAAGTGTGTGTGAGTGTGTGTATAGATTATTAGCCTCAGGTATTTAAAGCCTGTTGTGTGTAGCGACCATCTTGTCCCAGTAACCACTGAGCAAGTTTTAACAGTCAACCCATAATAACTGCATAGGATGGTTGTGTGTGGTTCATGTACTTGCGTGTGTGTGCATTAGCATCATGCACTAGCTTTACCTTACCCTCTATAGGTAGAGCGTTATCCCTTTCCTTTCTGACATTACCAATGCCTACATTCAACCACAAGTTTTACACTTAAACCATTGGCTTGTTTTTGATTAAGTTTGGTTCGGTTTGGTTGGATTTGATTCAGCTTGGTTCAGTTTAGTTCAATGTAGACACCATTTTGGATTTTAGCTATCCCATTTAACCAATCAATTAAAGATTGACTACTCTTATTTCTTGAATCGATTAATCAGATTTTGTATACACCATTTGTCATTTATTATCCCATACCTACAACCTATACCCTCTCTGTACTGCAGTTTGATCTGAAAACAAGTTCCAATGGTGAAAGATTTGTCAGTCACCATACATGTAGCCTACAATAATTCTTTCACTACCTAGCTATGTTTCATCACTCACTGTAATCATTTCACATGTCCATATCCGATTATAAGTTTATAGAATCTCAGGTCGATGACCTTGGTGTATTGGGTATTTTTGGGTAAATTCATTAGCCATGGGAAAGAGTTGACCATTCTAAGTCCTATGACACCTCACATGTTGATATCCGATTATTAGTTTATAAAATATTAGGTCAATGACCCTGCTGTTTTGAATCTTTCGGGTAAATTCGTTGGTCATGGAAAAGGGTTGACCATCCTGAGTCCCATAACACCTCACTTGAGCCTCTCTGATTATTAGTTTATAAAATCATAGGTCAATGACCTTGCTGTTTTAGATCTTTTGGGTAAATTCGTTGGTCATGGAAAAGGGTTGACCATCCTGAGTCCTATGACACCTCACTTGACCCTCTCTGATTATTAGTTAGCGAGATATTACCAAAAGTGCAGTTAGGCCCTTTTGACATAAATAAATAATATATTCAAATACAGAATGTCACCTCAAGTCCAACGACCTCTCATACAGGTCTCTAGCCTCATTGATTCATGAGATATTAAAAAGCTAATGACCTATTAGTTTTGGATCTTTTGGTAATAAAAAAATAACTCTTCTATAAATCATTATTCAAAAAGCCCGCCCGCTTACAAAAACCCCAAGTGCGCATGCGTAAAACAAAAACAAAAAACATGTTAATTCATAATAGCAATCGGTTCTTCACATGCGTTTCATGTGGAACAACGTTTAATTTCATCATAGCATTAGAGACCATGGGTCAGTCCATAGGGATCAGTCCAAAGGGACCGGTCTAAAGGGACTCATCAACAAGGACTCATCCACAAGGACTCGTCCACAAGGGCCTGTCAGCAAGGACCTGCCCACAAGGACCTGTCAACAAGGACTCGTCCACAATGACCCGGCAACAATGACCCCGCCAACAATGACCCGTCAACAATAACCCATCCATAGGGATCCGCTCCCCCACCCTCTTACAAAAGCCATGAGTGGGCATGCTAATTCATAGTGGCATTCCACCGAACATATGCACTTTATGTGGAACAACGTTTAAATCCATATCGGCATTCAAACACTCACATCTTGCAATTGGTAACAGAGATTCTCTAAAAAATTCAATTTCACCCTCTAGTAGGGGTAGGTTTTATTTTTGGGGTTGAAATATGTTGTCCAATGGAAAGGGGGTGTCAGCCCGAGTTCAATGACACCTCATTAGTCAAAATCCGACCACGGGTTCGGGAGTTATCGGGCTGCCGCCATCTTGTGTGGAGGGTGTGGAGGTGGAGGGATCTGAACTCTCACAAAACCACTACTCACTGCTATTGTACCCTGCGTATGTTGTGAGAATTACATATACAAATCCAAGTAATTATTTAAAATTTGTGCTAAGTTCTTTTGATATATATCTTGGATTCTAGAAAATATCTCATGAATAGTATGTAACAATCATGTCCAGCATTTGACCCAATATAATGAACAAGCTGTAGCATACACAAAATACAATACAACGCCCTTTCAATTCAGGGGTAATGAGTATTATACAGTTTTATGAACATAGGATTGTTGTTTCATTTGAGGATAGAAGGGGGAGGTTGTATATTCTGAGCCACAGCCTACATTCCTATGAACTTTGCCGATATCTCTCGACGCATGATCGGATTTTAACGAATAAGGTGCTGTTGGCATTGGGATGACGTCCTCTTTGCTATGAATGCGTGTTGGTATTTTAAAAAAATTGGAAAATGTTTGTTTTTGAAAGTGTCATTAATTTGGAAACGGCGAATTTTAGAAAAACGTTTGTTTGAAGTTAATGAAAGGTCCCTATGCCCTCTATGCAGAAACAAAGTTTCAAGTCTGTAGGGCAAAAGAAAATGATATTGAAAAAATTGTCACTATTTTGGAAACGGTGAAGTTGGTAAAAACGTTTGTTTGTCATAAATGAAAGGTGATGTTGTCCTCTTTACGGGGATGTAGGTATTGAAAAGGTGAAAAGCAGCAAACATGTCTTTTAGTCGAAAATGCGTTTTCGTTATTTTTTTGAGTTTTTTGGGTAACGGAAAATATTTTCTAATATTTGGGAAACGGAAAACATTTCCTGAACCCATGGTCGGATTCAAACATATTTATTAAGGAACAAAAAACCTAATAGGTCATCCGCTTTTTAATATCTCGCTAACCAATAATGCGATTTAAACATATGGGGTGTCGAAGGACTCGTGGTGAACTCCCCTTTTCTATGGACGAGGTATGTCCACCCAATATAAAAACTATTTTTACCCGGGGGTGAAGTAGTGAAGTAGTGTTTATTTTGTATGCATGCGCACTTGGGGGGCTTTTGTAAGAGAGCGGGCTTTATAAATGATTAATTATAGATGATTTTATTAAATATTTATTAACGAACCAAAAAACTAATAGGTCGTCTGCTTTTTAGTATCTCACTAACCAATAATGCGATTTAAACATAGGGGGTGTCGTAGGACTCGTGGTGAACTCCCTTTTCTATGGACGAGGTTTGTCCAACCCAAAATAAAAACTACCCTTATCCGGGGGGGGGGGGGGGGGGGGTAAATAATATTTTTTGTATGTGTGCCCACTGACAGCTTTTGTCAAAAGGGTCTAACTACACTTTTGTTAATATTTTCTGAACCCCTGATGGGATTTTGCCATAGGCAATATCCTAGCACTTGGGGTGACGCCCCGTTTTTGAATGTATGATTCATTTTTGTCAAAAGGACCTAACTACACTTTTGTTAATATCTCGCGAAGCAATCACGCTAGGGACTTGTATGAGGGGTTCTAGCCCTTGGGGCGACGTCCCCCTTTGGGGGATGAAACTACCCCCCAAAGATTGGAAAATCAATATCTTGGAAACAAAGAAATCTAAAATTAAGCGTGATAGCTTAAAAAAGGTCATGACACAGGCTTTTACCTCGATTGGTCATTTCACCCCTGTTTTGATGAAAAATAGCAGGGGGGTGAAAACTACCCCCAAATTGAAAAATCGATACCGTGGAGACTAAGAACCGTAAAATTAGGTGTTATAGTTCAAGAAATACAAGATGACATACGCTTTTCCCTTGATAGGTTATTTGGCGCCTAAAAAGGAAATAGTAATGTTACAGGGGAAAATGTATTAAACACCTAAAAAGCGTATGCATTTTGTGAAACCATGCTTTAATGGACGTGTGTATGGAGGATGACGGCTTGCTACTTATTATTATTATTATTATTATTATTATTATGGATTAATGTGTATATAGCTAATTAATAAGGCTAATGAGTTGTACAAGTCAGGATGGCGAACCCGTTGCCATGTCCTATGAATTTACCCAAAGAGCCAAAAACGTTAAGGTTATCGACCTGAGATTTTATAAACTAATTATCGGAGAGGTTCAAGTAAGGTGTTGAAGGGACTGACAATGGCTAACCCTTTCCCATGATTCATGAATTGACCCAAAACTTTTATCTGACAAGACTGTATGTGTACCTTGTTCCAGCCTTGAGACTAGAAAATAGAAGCCGGACTTCTGCGGTGACAGCAGAGTGATCAAGTTGCATTTTAAACAAACACTTGTTTGAATGCATTTGCTCTCGTTGCTGGCTGTGGTCAGACTAGGTGGCCAGACCTTGTCACACTTGGTGATAAGAAAAGTGCAATGTTGTCAGGAGGTATTAGGTTTCTTGTCTGACTGATAGTGCATGTGGAGTTGAAGCGGTCTGCAGTTGACAAATTTAAGACCGTTCATGGCCTACATTAGGTTTATTTTTTTATTTACACTTAGACAAACACTACTTACTTACTTACTTACTTACTTAGTTACTTACGTACATACTTACTTACTGGTCGGCGCTACAGTCCCCCTGAAGAACCTTGCCCTCCTTTTTGACCTGGCTTTACGTAAGTATATCTGTAATTCAAAAGCCACGGCTGCCCTCTTCCAATTCTGTACTGTACACTGTAGTTAAAATCAAAATTCACGACCCTGTCAGGAATTGAAGCTGGTGTTGTTTCAAAAAAATAGACAATCGTCCCATAAACTTAAATACCAAGCTGTCCTATCTCCCCCTAATGGTTTGGCTAAAGGTGAAAATAAAATTAAATGTAAACTATAATTTAAACTATCTACACACTTATAAACTAGAAAAAGATATGTAAATACAAAAGGACAATAGGGCAAATAAATGACAGAAGGATTAAAAAATGCCCTCAACCCTCAAGAATGTGGATTGAGGGACTTGAAATGAAGGAGAGCCATAAAAGATAGATATGAAAGTAAAAGAGGAGGGGGTCCCGTCCCAGAGATAATGGATAAAAAGGAGGAAAACTGGACCCAGCTCAGGAATCCCTTGGGATCGCCAACTTCCAAACTAATCAGCCGTAAGCCCTTTAGGGTGTAGCCATATCCTGGGTGCACCACAAGTGGTGGGGTTACATACACCCTACCTTCTTGAGGGGCTTGAGCAAAAGGCAGGATATAACATGAAAATAAAAAACAAGGCTGACCCCTCGCAGAAAGAGGTTATCAGAAAAATAAATGGGCCAAGGGCCAATTAAGGCAGAAAAGGAACAGACTCCCTAGGTCTTGGGATACCATATAAATGTCGGGGGTTGGCAGTGAACAAGAGTTGACCAAGTGAGGTCGACAGGAAAGAAGACAGAGACGAGCCTGGCACAATTCAGTAGAAGCAACGTCGGACACAGCTGGGGCCCCATGGTCGCACACCCGCATACCACTAGATGTGAGCCCCTGGGGGGAGGTGAAAATAAAGACCTCTTTGTGTTATATCACTGGCTTTAAGGACGGTAGCACATTGCATGTGTTTATGATCCGATGCTGGTCCTAGGACTATGCAAAATTGTATTTGATATTCAGATAATAATACTACTATGCATAACACCTTATTATTTTGCCTAAGTATAGTACATGGGGCTGATGACCATGATTTCCAAGCCCCTAAGAAAGACAAAACCAATTATTTCCATTTCCAAGCAGTTGGGGTGAGGTGAGGTGAGTTTATTTAACGCAAAACACATGTGGTTTTCTACTTCTACTCCAGGCAAATGCCATGGCTGCCCAACAGACAAGTGCAAAGAAAACCGAAACATGCTATGTTTACATCAATTTCATTCTTGCTTGTGAATATGTACTTGACATAACAAGTGATGAACATTTTGATGTTAAGAATAGTGAAATGGTTGCAACTGTCCAATGCTAGGACCTGATTAGCGGCTTTTAAAAATTGAATGGAATGGAGTACACTTTCCTCAAAACTAACAAGAGGAGTGTTCGATCCCCAACACCCATCTTTAAAACCAATATAAATGGCTATGCACTTAAGGTCATGACGGTCTCCTCCCCAATCCTACCCTTCATGGTGAAATGCACACTGTAATATAACCATAATAGTGACTGGTTGTCTGTCAAATACCTAACTATCTCCAGATTTTCCTTGAAATTGACTAGAATTTTCTAAAATCCATTAAATCGTCCGCAAATTGACCAAATGACACAACATTCCAGAAAAATCCAACAAATGACTACCAGATTTATTGAAATTCCATTTTTTTACCTAAGAATGGTTTTAACTACCTGAACTTGATATAAATTTACCTGAATATATATGAAAATTCACTAAAATTTACCAAACACTACCCAAAGTGGGCTACAAACAATGAAATTTATCCAATTTTTTTTAAATACACTAGAAGTACTCGAAAATTCCATAATATTCCCTTTACATGTATGCTTTTCTTTTGTTGTTTCGTTTACCAAAATCCCTGCAGATAAATACCTGAACATGACTTTCTCCTAGACTAGGATCTCCACATTCGACATGATAGTTGAGTTTCATCTCCCATAAACTTGTCTCTGAGGTGGGTGTCAGGAAGGCATCCAGCTGTAAAAACCACACCCTCACATAGACTTTCATAACCTCTTACGTTGAGGTTCATAACACTAACTACATTGAATGATTGAACGGTTTCCTTTTCACAATTCCTGTCTATACTTTCCTCTTCAATGTTGCAAGATGCTTGCAAGGTTCCTAAAATATTATTAAATTTGATAAATACCTTAAGATGGTTGGATTTGTTTAATGATATGGTGTTGATGATTGATATATACGTTAAGGCAATTTTTTTAGTTCTTGAGTGGCCTTGCAATAAGAATTGACTAACCAAATATGAGTTAACTATCAGGGAAACATTTGGGCCACCATGTTGGTTATTGACCAGTGAGTACAGTTCTAGAAAGCTGTTTATCATTTTTTGGAATCTTATACAACAGAGGCTTAGACTCAGAGACAAATTTGGATAAAAATCATGGTTTGTAGTCCAGTTTGGTTAAGTTTGGTAAATTTTAGTGAATGTTCATAAATATTCAGGTAAATTTATATCAAGTTCAGGTAGTTTAAACCATTCCTAGGTAAATCAATGGAATTTAAATAAATCTGGTAGTCATTTGTTGGATTTTGCTGGAATGTTTGTGTCATTTGGTCAATTTGCGGAAAATTTAGTGGATTATAGAAAATTCTAGTTAATTTGAAGGTAAATCTGGAGATAGGTATTTGACTGATAACCTGTCACTATTATGGTTGTATTAGAGTGTGCCTTTCACCATGAAGGGTAGGATTGAGGAGGAGACCGTCGTGACCTTAGGTACATAGCCATTTATATTGACATTTAGGGATTGGTGTGTGGGGGATCAAATACTCCTCTTGTTAGTTTTGAAGGAAGTGTACTCCATACCATTCCATTTTTAAAAGCCGCTAATCAGGTCCTAGCATTGGACAGTTGCAACCATTTCACTATTCTTAACATCAAATGTTCATCACTTGTTATGACAAGTACATGTTCACAAGCAATAATGAAATTGATGTAACCATAGCTTGTTTCGGCTTTCTTTGCACTGGTCTGTGGGCAACCATGGCAATTGCCTGGAGTAGAAGAGGAAAACCACATGCATTTGGTGTTAAGAAAACTCACCTCACTTCATCCCAACTGCTTGGAAATGGAAATAATTTGTTTTTGTCTTACGTTGGGGCTTGGAAATCATGGTCATCAGTCCCATGTACTATACTTAGGCAAAATAATGAGTTATGCATAGTAGTATTATTATCTGAGTATCTAATACAATTTTGCATAGCCCTAGGACCAGTATCGGATCATAAACACATGCCACGTGTTACCGTCCTTAAAGCCATTGATATAACACAAAAAGGTCTTTATTTCCTCCCCCACCCCTAGGGGCTCACATCTAGTGGTATGCGGGTTGTCGACCACGAGGACACCAGCTGCGTTCGGCATTGCTTCTACTGAATTGTGCCGGGCTCGTCTCTGTCTTTTTTCCTTTCGACCACACTTGGTCAACTCTTATTCTCTACCGAACCTCTACCGGCCTAGGGAGTCTCTTCCTTTTCTATCTTAATTGGCCGTTGTTCATTTCTTTTCTGATACCCTAGTTGTGTGGGGAGGCATCCTTCTTTTTATTTTCATGTTATTTCCTGCCTTATGCTCAACTGTAACTAATGGTAGGGTGTATATAGCCCCACCACTTGTGTTGCACTCTGCATATGGCTACACCCTCAGGGGCTCACAGCTGATCAGTTCGAAAGTTGGCGACCCCAAGGGATTCATGAGCTGGCTCCTGTTTTTCCCCTTTTATCCATTACCTCTGGTGCAGAACCTCTCCTCTTTTATTTTTCTATCTGCCTTTCATGGCTCTCCTTCCTTCCAACTCCCTCAATCCACATTCTTGAGGGTTGAGGGCCATTTTTTATTCCTTCTGTCCTTTATTTTCCCTATTGTCCTTTTGTCTTTACAGTTCTCTTTCTAGTTTATAAGTGTGTAGTTAGTTTTAATTATAGTTTATATTTAATTTGATTTCACCATTGGCCAAACCATTAGGGGTCGATAGGACAGCTTAGTGGTTAAGTTCATAGAACGCTTGTCTCTAGTTCGAATCAACACCAGCTACTATTCCTGATCGGATCATGCATTTTATACTTTGTTCACTTATTTCTCATGGCTTTCAAACTGGGTGTCTGTAACGTGATCATTATTCATTTTAACTTGCACTGACTGTGCTTATACGTTACTAAAGATAGCAGAGTTGCAGATATTACAGTGAGAGGTAATAAAAAACAACAGGATCGCTAAGGAGCGGGGGAAAGGATGTCTCTTTCGATGCGTGCTGGGCCCAAGATTCCAGATCGAAAGAAAGATGATTTACAAAGAAGTAAACGAATGAACTGTTTAAAGCAAATCAAAAAGAGGAATTAAATTTAAATAACTGATTAAAGAAACCAGAAGCGTGTAGGTCGTGACTGCGTTACAGTACGAAGCCAAGACCGACGAATTCGAACGAGAGATAAGGGAACTTAAAATTACAAATGAAAGAGGACGAAGCCAAAATGAACTACTTACTAATGTATTTAAAGTAAAATAGAAAAAAGCATAAGAGGAAGGATTAATCTAAACACAAAATGAAAGGTCAACGTGAAGAGGCATTAAAATCACTTAATAACAAGCAAAATAAAATTAATGACTGAGGATGATACCCAACAAAGGGGTACACAAAACAAAAAAAGAGAAAAGTGTATAAATGAATTTAAGCACAAACAAGGATGAAACCAGATCAATTGAAAGGTACTTACAATTAATTTTCAACTAAACCGTAAGCGCGATTCGATAACCAAAATTAAAAGACAAAAAACCAAAAAATAAAGAGCATGGATGGATGATACTCATGGAGACGAATAAGAGAACACCTCTAGTTACGAGGATGACCTGGATTAGAATGCCAGCGCCAAAAACAGAACTAAGACGCTCATGATGTTGTGAAATCCCAAAGGGACGGTCGAAGAAGGGTGCGTTGGTGGGGGGAAGTGGAGGTGGACGCGTGTATGAAACAAAATAAAAAACAAGGAAACGGGGGGTGGGGGGATGACACTGAATTACGTAATATAGCGAAGTCTGAGGAAGTAATACAAAATTATCAAATAAAGGAAATGAAAATTACAAAAAATTACGTGACGTTACCGGAGTACACAAGTGAGAGGAAAAATCAATCAGCTAAGAAAATATGGGTCGCAGGAAAATGTAGGCTTACGCAGAGGTAGAAATGCCGAAACACAACGACATACGATGAAACATGGAAAGTAGTGCGGTGCATGGACAGTGACCAACACATAGACTTGCACACTCATAAAGCAGAGGGAGGATCAAGCTGAAGACGTCAGACTCAGCTCCGTAACTTCGCTGATTCCATCCACAAAAAAACAAGGCTCTGATGCGACAATCCAACGGAGGTCGTCTCAAAGGAACGCCGAATCGAATGGTGCCGCAATACAGAGCATAATTAAGCCTCGATGAAAAATAGCATATATTTCACACCTGAGAGATTTAAGTAAAAATAAAATCGCTCACATGAAAGGGCAGGAAGACAACAAAACACAAAGACTTCGCTAAGAAAACGTAAACAAATGCGAAAGGGCTTGGGTTCATGGATCGAATTCACATCATCATAAGAAAGGGGGAAAAGAATGTAAGCAAATCAAAAGGAAACACAGGATTAAATATGGTGAAACAGAAATTCAAAATGATAGCATGCCAGATAAATCAAGGGATCGTATCGCACTTACGCATAGTTGCTTTGGGCACGTGCGAAAGCCCGATACACATAGCTGTGATCGTTTCACATGCTGGTCAGAATTCGAAGAACGAAGATTCCTCTCAATATAGCGTTGTAACGTGCTCGTAAAATAAGTCGCAGAACACCCCCTCTCCAGAACATGAAGGGGGCCCAATGGGAGAAGCAAAGCTTGGCAACAAGTTATGCCTTGGCCAATGGAATAAAATTGAGTTAGTAGGGGTGAAAAGTTTCACCACCTTGCGAAGTGGATTGCACATAACTACAATTTTGGAGCGCAGTAAAAGTGACGAAGAAATGTATGTCACAACAATGCGATATGAAGGAAATGATAATAATAATATTAACATGAGAAAAAAGATAATGAACCTGATAAAACGGTTCAAACTTCAGTGCACGGTGTAGGACTGGAAAGGTGGCGGCCGTGGCTTATCAATTACAACTATGTTAGCGTTTGTCTAAAGTATAAATAAAAAAGAGTTCAAACATCATGTAGGACATGAACTTTTTTCAAATTCAGATTTGTATTTCACAATAAACACAGTCATTCTCCGTTTAAAACAACCCATAAATTTCTTTTTCTATCATGATAGCTTATAGGCGGGCATTGCTATAGCATACATGTAGTAGGGTCATTAGCTAAGAATTCAATTTCAATTACCTACACCTCTCTTGGTATGGCTCTTATTCAATTCGTTAAACTACAGAAAACTTTTCTATATGTTCGGTTACATAATCATTAAAATATCTCACAATGTAGTGGTTAACATACTTGGTTGTGAACCCTAAGGTCTTGGCTTCCAACCCGACTATACCAAGAAATTCATTTTCATTTTCAGGCTGCAAATAAGGTTCACTGAGCCTTGTCAACCCTTACCTAACAACTATCTAGTCATGTATGTTAACACAGTGCGCAGCACATAAACTATCATGCAGACAAGTAATGTGAAACTTGCTGACATCGCCGTGCTGTTATCACCAAGACTCACTACACAAACAAAGCCAGTGTGTCTGTGCAGGTTCAACCCAGCGGTAGTATGCAAGTTTATGTTTGTTTAAAAAGCATTAATAATAGAACTCCACTGTTGCCACAGAGGTCCGGGTTCAATTTTCTAAAGGCTGCAACAGTGTACACTCAGTCTTTTCCGGTAAAGTATTTTGGGTCAATTAATGAACCATGGGAAGGGGTTAGCCAGTGTGAGTCCTACCACACCATACTTCTCCATCTCCGATAATTAGTTTATAAAAGCTCAGGTCGATGACCTTAACGTTTTGGCTCTTTTGGGTAAATTCATGGGGAATGGCAACAGGTTGGCCATCCTGACTTGTACAACACATCATACAACTCTCTAGCCTTATTCATTAGCTATATATACACAATAATCCATAATTACCTAATAATAATAATGATAATAATAATAATTACCTAATAATAATAATAATAATAATAATAATAATAATTAACGAGCCGTCATCCCACATACACACATTCATTAAAGCATGGTTTCACAAAACGCTTATGATTTTTAGATGTTTAATACCTTTCCCCTGTAACATTACTATTTCCTGTTTTAGGCGTCAAATAACCTATCGAGGTAAAAGTGTATGTCATAATCTATTTTTTTTTTCAACTAAAACACCTAATGTTAGGGTTCTTCGTTTGTAAGATATCAATTTTTTCAATTTTGGGGGTGGTTTTCACCCCCTACTATCTTTCATGAAAAACAAAAGATCTTAGGTTCAATTATCATTTTTACACGTTTAACACCTTTTTCCCTGTAAAATCACAATTTACTGTTTTAGGGGTGAACTGATCTATCCAGGTAAAAGCCTATGTCATGACCAATTTTTTAAGCCATCACACCTAATTCTACGGTCCTTAGTTTCCGAGATTTCGATTTTTCAATTTGGGGGATGTTTTCACCCTCCCCCCCCCACTCCGCCTGCTATTTTCATCAAGAACAAAAGTTCTTATGTTCATTTATCATTCTTAGGTGTTTAAAATCTTTTTTCCCCATAACATGACTATTCACTGTTTTAGGGGTGTAATGACTAATTCAGGTAAAAGCCTATGACATCATCTCTTTTTCAGCTATCACGCCTAATTTTAGGTTTCTTAGTTTCAATGATATTGATTTTTCAATTTTGAGGGGTAGATTAATCCCCCAATGGGGGGGGGGGAGGGACGTCGCCCCAAGGGCTAGGACCCCTCATACAAGTCCCTAGCATGATTGGTTCGTGAGATATTAACAAAAGTCTAAGTAGGTAATATAAGGCGGTTCTGGCACAGGGGCTAATGAGCAAGATGGCCGCCACGCACAACCAACCCTATGTTATTCTTATGGAGGGGACAGTCAGAGCTGGCACTGGGGCTAATGGGCAATATGGCCGCCACGCCCTGAGACCGTCAATGACATCACAGGGAGAGGTCGGCCATATAGTTGTCAAATGGAATATTTATTATTATTATTATTAGGTAATTATTGATTGATCATGTACAATCAAGACCAGCCTTATATTTTCCACCTCGTGGTGTAGCGGCTAGTAATCCTGAAGGTCACCGCGGAGGCCCGGGTTCGATTCCTGGCTCAGCCAAGAAATTTAATTTTGGTCTTACGAGTGGAACGGGGCTCACTCAGTCTTCTGAGGCAAAAGTGACAAAAGGGGGGTTTAATTCATATCTCTGCCATTCAGCCTAACCCAATTTCATTTAATCTAACCAAACCTAACCTAACCTAACTCAACCTAACCTAACCTAACCTAACCTATCCTAACCTAACTTCACCTAACCTAACTTAACCTAACCTACCTTCACCTAACCTAGCCTAACGTAACCTAACTTAACCTAACCTAACCAAACCTAACTTCACCTAACCTAACCTAACCTAACTTCACCTAACCTAACCTAACCTAACCTAACCTAACTTCACCTAACCTAACCTAACTTCAAAGTCAGAGCAAATATGAGAGCAAATGTGAGAGCACACATAATAAACTAAGTTATAACCTAACCTAACCTAACCTAACTTAACCTAACCTAACCTAACTTAAAAGTGCGAGCAAAAAAAAAGTGAGAGCAAAAATTGTGAGCAAAAAAGTGGGAACAAATGTGAGAGCACAAATAATAAACTTAGTTTTAACCAAACCTAACCTAACCTAACCTAACCCACAGAAACCTCATTTAAGGATTTTAGATTTTACATTTTAACATTCTAGATTTTTGATTTTATCATTTTACATTTTTTAGATTTTACATTTTAAATTTAAGATTTTTTGATTTTAGATTTTACATTTTACGAAAAGAGTAAACTACAAGGTCACATACCTAACCTCACCCAAGCTAACTTTACCAAACCTAACTTAAGCTAATCCAAAGGCTAATGCACATACACAAAGTATATAAGAGCACATGCAACTAGCCTTATGCTAGTCTTATAGGCTACTGTACAACATGATCACTACCCCAACCGGGTTTTTTTTTTTCATTTTGTTGTTTACACATTTGTCAATTTTCCAATTTCCCACATTCTGTTTTTTTAATGTCAGTTTTAAGTTTTACAATTCCATAATATGGAAACATGGATTTTGCATTTTGTTGTTTACACATTTATCAATTTCACAATTTCCCATTTACAGTTTTTAAAATGTCAGTTTAAAGTTCTTCAATTTCATGTTATAGAAACATGGATTTTCCAATTTGTTGTTTACACATTTGTCAATTTACCAAATTCCCATTTACAGTTTTTAAAATTTCAGTTTATTGTTTTTTCTATTTTGTCAGTATGGAAACATGGATTTTCCAATTTGTGTTTTACATGTTTTGCATTAGGAGTGGAGAGAGGTGGGTAGTGATTAAAAATGTACAAGCAGTGTACATACAATATTTTTATTTTAAATACATGTACACTATTTACACATAATACATTTTTATATTCTTTTTTGTTATAAATTGTACAGTTGTTTTTATTTTGTTTTCTATTTTTATTTATTTTTGAGTATGAATATAATTTTTCTTTTTGTGTTTTTCTATTTTTGTAGTGCTATTGTTTTAATTTTTTTAATTGCCTTGTTTTATGTATTTGCTAGATGCATGCAGAGGATTTTGATATTCAAGACTTAACCCTTTAAGCATGGTCAATGATTGAGTAATGACCATAGGCATGTGTACCTATACCATTAGCATCAATTACTCTTTTATCATCACCAGGACACAAAGCAATTTTGTTTAGTCTTATAGATGATATGTCATGTTGTTTAGAAGCGATAATGTTCATGGGTATTCTTTTTACATTGTTTTTCATGACACAATCCTTATTACCTTGAAAGTTTATACAATTTTTGACAACACCTCTGTTAATACCTTTAATCTTTTTGATTTATTTACCATTTATGTCTAAAGCGTACATTTTAGCTCTAAGTCCAACAAATGCTTTTATAATTTGTCCACAAGCCTCGTCTTTAAATTTCCCCCAACGTTTTCTTGTTTGATGTAAAGTAACATATGTGATTAGTAGGATAATCTGATGTGTCCAGGTGTTCTAGGAAATCCAACTTGTCTTGATATACATCTTGGGTGTTAACCAAATAAATGAACGAGTCGGTATCCATATACATGAGTTTAAGATTGTTCATTCCTTAATAGGGTAGCAGGACATCATAGTGGTGGGAATACATGAGAGTGTTTGAAATATCCAGTATACACATTCCAATATATATAGGCTTATTGAATACAATGTTACGTTTAGCCATGTGGAAAGCAGCTAGGTTAGGACCATAAATTGTTCTGTCAATAAATGTCGGCTTTGCTATTAGCTTTTCTGCCTTTTTGCTGTCAGTCACAAGACGTATGCCTATTCTTTTACGGATATTTTTCATTGTTTTTCCAAAAATGGCATTGTTGAATAATTTGTACAGATTTTTCTCAAAATCATTATTGGCTTGTTTTCTAAGGTTGTTATTAAAATCAACGTAGGCCTTTAACCAAGGTCTTTGCTTAAACTTTAACACACGATGAATTTTTATCAATTTTATCCCATGCTATAAAGCCTGTTTTAATGCCATGTAGTGAACAACATATCGCCTTCGATTTCCAAGATGAGGAATTAGTTTTTTCAGAGACGAATCCTTAGGTTGTGTACACTCTGGTAGGAAAGGTAAATCGTTGTGTAGATCATGAAGGTCAGATGGGTAATCAACATCAACGTCTAGAATGTATCCCACAGGATCATCTTCCTTTAGTTTTTCTAGATCAACAGTATCTGGAGAAACCCACTGAAATCCACCATAAGGAAGGGAGTGGCACATAGCCCATCCGTATTGGTTGTTGGCATCATCGTAGGTAATAAACTGCGATGGTTTCTCAGAATCATAGGTTTCCATGTATTTATTGTTAGCTTCAGCATACCGATGAGACACTTGGCATATGCCTCCAAGTATTCCAGACTCGATTAGAAGAATCCGATCGTAATCCTGTAGCAATTCCAGTTCAATTCCTGTGTAAAGGAGCATTGCCTCGAAACTTAAACCAGGCGAAGTAAAAAAGTGTGCAGCATCCACTCGGTGTGTTTCTAGTGTTTTGTTTCTAAACGTTTCAAAGCTGTCTGCAAGAAGGAGTACATCTGAAGTTAGGTAGAGGTCATTATATTCCCCTAGAGTTTTAATGTTGAACTGTTTCCAGACATTTTTGGCATGTTCATAGTCTCCTTGACTAACATTTTCTTGACTTAATTTGTTAAAGAATGCCTCTTTTGGAGGTAAACACGTTTCACTTAACTTTTCCCATGAGTCAATGTAATCATAACAAAATACCCCTTTACGAGTCATGAGCATTGCATTTTCTTTTCCAAAGTACTTGTCTGCTTCAGGGTATGACGTTAAGTTGATAAATAAGTGTTACAAACTACTTGGCATTAACCGAAACGTATCAAAAAATCGAAGATTAACATTTCCCACGTGTTTGGTGAAGGAAATGTACTTTTCTTTAGAGTTAGGAATAACATCCACTCTCTCAGTAGTACATCCTAATTGCTTTACAATGAAATTTGCGCAATAGCCACTGATATTATGCAGAAACACAGGAACGGCGTTACGTGTTTTACACCTCAAATTACAGTTATTGTGAGCACTTCCACGGTATTCCCCTGTAACAGTGGCGGCTAGTAGATGAAAAGTCAGGTGAAGAGCGAAACTCTAATTTCAGCAGTGCTTGATTGCTTTTGTGAATATTGACAATTTTTTTCGTATTTTAATGCTAAAATATCAACTCGGTCGTCCTGAAAATGATTTTTGTGGTTTCTCATTTTCACCACCAGGCATATGCCGGGACGGTTCCTTTCAATAGGTCCATGGCCGATTTACTTCCAAAATCCCTTCCCTGACCCGTCCTGCAAAGAAAATGCATGGCCATTGCCTGCATTATCAGAATTAATATAATTCCTTAAACTTCTCACGAGTTACAGTAAAGTTTAAAGTTTATAGGAACTCTCTTCTAGAGGTCATGACGAGAGTGAGACATCAAGTATAGAACAACTCTAATCACAAGCCTCAAAATCTACCTATTTAAAGTCACTTTCTCATTATATCTAAGTCGTGCTTGCAGAACATTTAGGGACCGGCCTAAATTTCGTTTGATGCACATTTGTCCCTAAAGTAACACCATTTCAGTCATGGTTTTACATGATGTTATTAGACATTTAAATTACATGAGGGGTTTTCATTTAAAATTTTGCTGCTCTAGCTGTAATACTTTTGGAGATGGAATGTTTTACCTTTTTGTAAACAGGGCTAAAAAACCTGTTTTTTATACTAATAAAATGTTTTCGTTCTCAAAAAGTGCTAAACCTTCAACTATGAAATCTTCACTGCTGTTTTACTACAATATAGCAATCATAAACATAAAAATACAACCAGGGTAATAAATTACTACTCATTTGATCGCCTCTCAAACAAACTTTCTTCCTCGGTAATTTTGGCGGCAAAATTGGTCATTTTCGTTCCTTGATAACTTCCGATTGGCAACCTTTCGAGAAAGTACCCACAGCCAATCCATCACAAACAAGACACGGAGAAAACAACTGCGTAGTCAGAATAGCTCGAAATGTTTCCAATCGGAAGTTATCGCGCAACGAATTTGAACAATTTTGCCGCCAAAATTACCGGGGAAGAAAGTTTGTTTAAGAGGCGACCAAATAAATAGTATTTTTAATAATTTTATTAATGCAGCCAATGGCCATGTACTTTTTTTCTTTTCAGGACGGGTCAGGGAAGGGATATTGGAAGGAAATCGGCCGTGGACCTATTGAAAGGCACCGTCCCGGCATTTGCCTGGTGGTGAAAATGGGAAACCACGAAAACCATTTTCAGGACGGCCGAGGTGGGAATCGAACCCACGCTCTCCCGATGATAGCGAGGCACGTTATTTTTATGATTGCTATATAGTAGTAAAACAGCAGTAAAATTTTCATAGCTGTAGGACTAGCAGTTTTTGAGAAAGAAAACATTTAAGTAAGAAAAACAGTTTTTAGCCTTGTTTACAAAAAACATTCCGTCTCCAAAAGTATTAGACCTGGAGCAGTGAAATTTCAAATAAAAACCCCTCATTTAGATGTCTAATAACATCATGTAAAACAATGACTAAAATGCTGTTATTTTAGGGACAAATGATCATCAAACAAAATGTAGGCCTGTCCCTAAACTTTCTGCAAACACTGTAGTCTTGCATTTTCCCTCAAGGCGTCAGATAACTTGTTAGAGTTTCTTTTGAGTGTTCTAATCTGTAACTGGCACTTCAAATGTTCCCCTCTGTCTTTCTGTTTCTTCAACTCGCGCGTAGTCGTAATGTTTTGGAAATCACCGAAACTTGTAGATTCCACACACCACATTTGTTACTAAAACGTAAGCAAGGCTAACAGAACAGGTTGTTTTTAAGAATACAACTACTGCACAAGCATGTGAACTGCTCGAACCAAGATCCCTTGCAATGAAGGCTATAAGATTTGCCAGTTTTCTTGATATCTTTTTAGTGGACAGTTCTATTAATTAATTTGGCCGTCCACAATTTAATAACTCCCCTTTGTCTTCGTCTTTCCACCTACTGAAGGGAATTTCTAATAAAAGTAATACCGTGTATTTCACTGGAAATGTTATTACACTAAAAGCCATCAACTTTCATCAACAACAGGGTAAGTAACGTTATAAATAAATACTATTTATTGGGAAACTAAATACAAGCTTCAGCATAAAAGAAAAGAAGCCTGTCGAAATGCCAACTTTCATCAACTGGACTTGACGTATTGCCTTGGAGACACAGCAACTTCTTCACTCGACTGTCTAACGGCAGGTAATGACGTCACACCAGATGTCAGGTTGCCATGGCAACGAGACGAAGTGGCTGACGTCAACACGTTACTTCGTCTCCTGTAGATTCCCCTCCAAGTTACGACAGCACAATCTAGCGACAGGGAGTTCAACTGACACAAGGCCGTCATACAGCCTCCCCTAGTAAGGTAATCTGTGCAGCCTCCCGTGTGTACCTTGCGGACTGTAGAAATATCAGTACACTACACGATAAAATAGCGCAAGACAATTGCGACATTTGCATTTAAATAAGAAAATATAATGTTTATCTTACGAGATGGCTAGTGAAGAGGCTCTTCACTCCCTTCACCTGAATAGCCGCTACTGCCCTGTAATATGGCAGTGGTCTCGGACTTTCCAGTCCTCTTTGGTAAATGGTTTTTGACACAAATAACAGGTTTCAGAACATTGGAACTCTGCTTCTTGATCCTGAGATAAGGCCTTTGGAACATTTAAGCTGTAAAGGCGATCGATTTAATTAGCTATTGAGATCAAACAGTCCATAAACTTTTCTGCAGCGTCAGGCCCACGATAAATAACAGGTTGGCTTGGAAGGTTTGTCTTTATGTGTTCCACAGCAGGTGAGGGTTTAACGTATATACCAAAGCTCATAGGAACATGACTCTGGTATGGCACTGCATAACTTGCCTCAGGATTAGGTAGACATGATTGATAGGGTAACAGTATACTTTCAAAATCTGCATAGATAACGTAAAGTATTCTCAGCATTTTTTCAATATTTAAGAATTTGACAATGGGGTTTTTAATAGGCATTTCAACCCTAGCAATGTCATGCTGGACACACAAAGCTCTATGTTCTTTCAATTTTTCCATTCCTTGTTGACCATATTGATTATCAAAGTGAGTAAAACATCGTTTACACGTATATATCATATGTTCATGGTGGGTAATCTGATGACTTACTAGTTTATCGAAATCTTTGATAAAGACGTAGTGGTTCTGGCCGGATGAAGAACTTAGCATAAAGAGGTCGCGATGGTCTTGCAGCTCTTGATCCACAACCTTTAGAGGGAACAGTTTATTGTCTTGTTCCAATCCAAATACATTAATGGATATATCGTTGGCTTTTTCAAATTTGGGAATGTCAGCTAGCGATGTAGGAAACGATATTACAGAAAAATCATACTTGTTGTCCAGGTCCTTGTATTTACTAATGCGTTGAGCATTCTTTTTAACCAGTTTTGCTAAAATGGCATACATAAAACACTTTTCATCATTCAAATTTCAGGATTAATGCAGGCTTTTCTTGCTTTTATAGCTGCTGGCAATGGCATATATGTGCTGCCATGCAAGGGAGTGTACTTATTTATTTTCAATCGTAGTCCTTCCACTGCTAACAAAGCCCAATTATTGCCTTTTAGCTCAGATTCTTCCATTTCCGTAGTTAACTTTGTAAATTGTGTTTCCAAGAAACTACTCAAGTCTGTTTCCAAAAATAGGGCCTGATTTCGTGTTTTAAAAGCACGATCTGTAATTTCATTGGTAGATATATGAATGAATCTACATTCAGCCACAAGATTAAATTTTATTGACTTGTGCATGGCTAGTTCTTTCTGCATAGCTTGTATTATTTGCTGTTTGGATTCTTTAAGGTATGAATTTAAATCCTTGCACGTATCGCAACGAATGAAATAGGATTTAAGACGACCTTCAAAAGATGTCTCATATTCAATAAGTCAATTTTTGTCAGGGACCAATGACAGTAGGTAATGTTTTGTAGGCTCTGCTTTTTGTCTTTTAGCTGCCGACACAACATTACATCATTCTTCATGACGACGTCCATTGTACACATTGTTGAATGTACTACCACAGGTCTTGCACTCATGAAATTCACCACACGTTACTTCATGTCGCTTCCTATGATAGTCTCGAAGAAAAGTTTTTCCACACTCTTTACACATATAGCTAGGAATGGGTTCTTCCATTATGAATGTTGATTTCTGCAAACAGCTGCTTACTGCGTATCACAGGGCTAGAGGTTGGTCGGTGAGACGGTCTTTCACGATGTGAACACCATGAGAGGTAGTAGTCAACTGGTGATATTCTTGTTAAGGGTCCTCTAATATACTCCCAGTCTAGACCAAAAGCTCTTTACAGCGTATGACAAGGCTGTAGACTGGACAGTGAGACGGTGGAACACATAAAGACAAACCTTCCAAGCCAACCTGTTATTTATCGTGGACCTGACGCCGCAGAAAAGTTTATTGACTGTTTGATCTCAATAGCTAATGAAATTGATCGACTTTACAGCTTAAATGTTCCAAAGGCCTTAACTCAGGATCAAGAATCAGAGTTCCAATGTTCTGAAACCTGTTATTTGTGTCAAAAACCATTTACCAAAGAGGACAGGAAAGTTCGAGACCACTGCCACATTACAGGGGAGTACCGTGGAAGTGCTCACAATAACTGTAATTTGAGGTGTAAAACACGTAACCCCGTTCCTGTGTTTCTACATAATATGAGTGGCTACGACGCCAATTTCATTGTAAAGCAATTAGGATGTACTACTGAGAGAGTGGGCGTTATTCCTAACTCTAAGGAAATGTACATTTCCTTCACCAAACATGTGGGAAATGTTAAGCTTCGATTTGTTGATACGTTTCGGTTAATGCCAAGTAGTTTGGAACACTTAGTTACCAACTTAACATCATACCCTGAAACAGACAAGTACTTTGGAAAAGAAAATGCAATGCTCATGACTCGTAAAGGGGTATTTTGTTATGATTACATTGACTCATGGGAAAAGTTAAGTGAAATGTGTTTACCTCCAAAAGAGGCATTCTTTAACAAATTAAGTCAAGAAAATGTTAGTCAAGGAGACTATGAACATGCCAAAAATGTCTGGAAATAGTTCAACATTAAAACTCTAGGGGAATATAGTGACCTCTACCTAACTTCAGATGTACTCCTTCTTGCAGACAGCTCTGAAACGTTTAGAAACAAAACACTAGAAACACACAGAGTGGATGCTGCACACTTTTTTACTTCGCCTGTTTTAAGTTTCGAGGCAATGCTCCTTTACACAGGAATTGAACTGGAATTGCTACAGGATTACGATCAGATTCTTCTAATCGAGTCTGGAATACGTGGAGGCATATGCCAAGTGTCTCATCGGTATGCAGAAGCTAACAATAAATACATGGAAACCTATGATTCTGAGAAACCATCGCAGTTTATTACCTACGATGATGCCAACAACCAATACGGGTGGGCTATGTGCCACTCCCTTCCTTATGGTCGATTTCAGTGGGTTTCTCCAGATACTGTTGATCTAGAAAAACTAAAGGAAGATGATCATGTGGGATACATTCTAGTCGTTGATGTTGATTACCCATCTGACCTTCATGATCTACACAACGCTTTACCTTTCCTACCAGAATGTACACAACCTATGGATTCGTCTCTGAAAAATCTAATTCATCATCTTGGAAATCGAAGGCGATATGTTGTTCACTACATGGCATTAAAACAGGCTTTAGAGCATGGAATAAAATTGATAAAAATTCATCGTGTGTTAAAGTTTAAGCAAAGACCTTGGATAAAGGCCTACGTTGATTTTAATAACAACCTTAGAAAACAAGCCAAAAATGATTTTGAGAAAATCTGTACAAATTATTCAACAATGCCATTTTTGGAAAAACAATGGAAAATATCCTTAAAAGAATAGGCATACGTCTTGTGACTGACAGCAAAAAGGCAGAAAAGCTAATAGCAAAGCCGACATTTATTGACAGAACAATTTATGGTCCTAACCTAGCTGCTTTCCACAAGGCTAAACGTAACATTGTATTCAATAAGCCTATATATATTGGAATGTGTATACTGGATATTTCAAACACTCTCATGTATTCCCACCACTATAATGTCCTGCTACCCTATTATGGAATGAACAATCTTAAACTCATGTATATGGATACCGACTCGTTCATTTATTTGGTAAACACCCAAGATGTATATCAAGACAAGTTGGATTTCCTAGAACACCTGGACACATCAGATTATCCTACCAATCACATATTTTACTCTACATCAAACAAGAAAACGTTGGGGAAATTTAAAGACGAGGCTTGTGGACAAATTATAAAAACATTTGTTGGACTTAGAGCTAAAATGTACGCTTTAGACATAAATGGTAAATAAATCAAAAAGATTAAAGGTATTAACAGAGGTGTTGTCAAAAATTGTATAATCTTTCAAGATTATAAGGATTGTGTCATGAAAAACAATGTAAAAAGAATACCCATGAACATTATCGCTTCTAAACAACATGACATATCATCTATAAGACTAAACAAAATTGCTTTGTGTCCTGGTGATGATAAAAGAGTAATTGATGCTAATGGTATAGGTATACATGCCTATGGTCATTACTCAATCATTGACCATGCTTAAAGAGTTAAGTTTTGAATATCAAAATCCTCTGCATGCGTCTAGCAAATACATAAAACAAAGCAATTTAAAAAATTAAAACAATAGCACTACAAAAATAGAAAAACACAAAAAGAAAAATTATATTCATACTCAAAAATAAATAAAAATAGAAAACAAAATAAAAACAACTGTACAATTTATAACAAAAAGAATATAAAAATGTATTATGTGTAAATAGTGTACATGTATTTAAAATAAAAATATTGTATGTACACTGCTTGTACATTTTTAATTACTACCCACCTCTCTCCACTCCTAATGCAAAACAAGTAAAACACAAATCGGAAAATCCATGTTTCCATATTGACAAAATAGAAAAAACAATAAACTGAAATTTTAAAAACTGTAAATGGGAATTTGGTAAATTGACAAATGTGTAAACAACAAATTGCAAAATCCATGTTTCTATAACATGTAATTGAAGAACTTTAAACTGACATTTTAAAAACTGTAAATGGGAAATTTTGAAATTGATAAATGTGTAAACAACAAAATGCAAAATCCATGTTTCCATATTATGGAATTGTAAAACTTAAAACTGACATTTAAAAAACAGAATGTGGGAAATTGGAAAATTGACAAATGTGTAAACAACAAAATGAAAAAAAAAACCCGGTTGGGGTAGTGATCATGTTGTACAGTAGCCTATAAGACTAGCATAAGGCTAGTTGCATGTGCTCTTATATACTTTGTGTATGTGCATTAGCCTTTGGATTAGCTTAAGTTAGGTTTGGTAAAGTTAGCTTTGGTGAGGTTAGGTATGTGACCTTGTAGTTTACTCTTTTCGTAAAATGTAAAATCTAAAATCAAAAAATCTTAAATTTAAAATGTAAAATCTAAAAAATGTAAAATGATAAAATCAAAAATCTAGAATGTTAAAATGTAAAATCTAAAATCCTTAAATGAGGTTTCTGTGGGTTAGGTTAGGTTAGGTTAGGTTTGGTTAAAACTAAGTTTATTATTTGTGCTCTCACATTTGTTCCCACTTTTTTGCTCACAATTTTTGCTCTCACTTTTTTTTTGCTCGCACTTTTAAGTTAGGTTAGGTTAGGTTAAGTTAGGTTAGGTTAGGTTAGGTTATAACTTAGTTTATTATGTGTGCTCTCACATTTGCTCTCATATTTGCTCTGACTTTGAAGTTAGGTTAGGTTAGGTGAAGTTAGGTTAGGTTAGGTTAGGTTAGGTTAGGTGAAGTTAGTTTAGGTTAGGTTAGGTGAAGTTAGGTTAGGTTAGGTTAGATGAAGTTAGGTTAGGTTAGGCTAGGTTAGGTGAAGTTAGGTTAGGTTAGGTTAGGTGAAGTTAGATTAGGTTAGGTGAAGTTAGGTTAGGTTAGGTTAGGTTAGGTTGAGTTAGGTTAGGTTAGGTTAGGTTAAATGAAGTTGGGTTAGGTTGAATAGCAGAGATATGAATTAAACCCGCCTTTTATCACTTTTGGCTCACAAGACTGAGTGTGCCCCGTTCCACTCGTAAGACCAAAATTAAATTTCTTGGCTGAGCCAGAAATCGAACCCGGGCCTCCGCGGGGACCTTCAAGATTACTAGCCGCTACACCACGAGGTGGAAAATATAAGGCTGGTCTTGATTGTACATGATCAATCAATAATTACCTAATAATAATAATAATAATAATAATAATAAATATTCCATTTGACAACTATATGGCCGACCTCTCCCTGTGATGTCATTGACGGTCTCAGGGCGTGGCGGCCATATTGCCCATAAGCCCCTGTGCCAGCTCTGACTGTCCCCTCCATAAGAATAACATAGGGCTGGTTGCGCGCGGCAGCCATCTTGCCCATTAGCCCGGGTGCCAGAACCGCCTTATATTACCTACTGTCTAGTTAGGCCCTTTTGACAAAAATGAATCATACATTCAAAAAACGGGTCGTCACCTCAAGTGCTAGGATACGGCCTATGGCAAAATCCCATCAGGGGTTCAGAAAATATTAACAAAAGTGTAGTTAGACCCTTTTGACAAAAGCTGTCAGTGGGCACACATACACAAATTATTATTTACCCCCCCCCCGGATAAGGGTAGTTTTTATTTTGGGGTGGACATACCTCGTTTATAGAAAAGGGGAGTTCACCACGAGTCCTACGACACCCCATACGTTTAAATCGCATTATTGGTTAGTGAGATACTAAAAAGCAGATGACCTATTAGTTTTTTTGGTTCCTTAATGAATATTTTAAAAAAATCATCTCTAAATAATCATTTATAAAGTCACTTACAAAAGTCTCCAAGTGCGCATACATACAAAAAAACACTACTTCACCCGCGGAAAAGGGTAGTTTTTATTTTAGGGTAGAAATGCGTCGTCCGTTGGAAAGGGGGGTTCGCCATGAGTCCTACGACACCCCATATGTTTAAATCCGACCATGGGTTCAGGAAATATTTTCCGTTTCCCAAATAGTTCCAAAAATGACGGAAACACTTATTTCCACAAAAAAAACGTGCATAGGTTTTTCACCTAGAGACTTGAAATTTATGGTGCGGATAGGGGGGGGGGGGGAAATACCAACCAATCATGTCAAACAAACTTTTTTGTGATGTTCACTGTTTCCAAAATAGTGATAATTTTTTAAAAATTCATTTTCATTTGCCCTACAGACTTGAAACTTGGTTTCTGCCTAGAGGGCATAGGGACCTTTTATTAACGTCATACAAACGTTTTTCCAAGATTCACCGTTTCCAAAATAACGCCAATGTCAAAAACAGACATTATTTTTTAATAGCAACACACATTCTTAGCAAAGAGGTCGTCATCCCAACGCCAACAACACCCATTCGTTAAAATTCCACCATGCGTTCACGAATTATCGCCAATATTCGCGAGAAAGTATGCTATCATTTTGTTTTGTCCTACACACTTGAAACTTGCTTCCCCCTAGAGAGCGTAGGGACCTTTCATTGACGTCAAACAAACATTTTTCTAAAATTCACCGTTTCCAAAATGGCGCCAATTTCCAAAACAACAATTTTCAAAACAATTTTTAAAAAATACCAACACACATTCTTAGCAAATAGGACGTCACCCCAACGCCAACAACACTTCGTTAGTTAAAATCCGATCATGCGTTCGGGAGATAATAACAAAGTTTATGTGAAAGTAGGAGACTAAGCAGAACCGGCCTCGCCCCACTACTCATGTATGTTTTTTTTTGTTGTTGTTTCGTGTACCACACTCCCTGCAGACAAATACCCTAACATGACTTTCTCCTAAACTAGGATTTCCACATTCGACATGATAGCAGAGTTTCATCTCCCATAAACTCGTCTCTGAGGTGGGTGTCGGGAAAGGCATTCAGCTGTAAAAACCACACCCTCACATAGACTTTCATAACCTCTTACGTTGAGGTTCATAACACTAACTACATTGAATGATTGAACGGTTTCCATTTCACAATTCCTGTCTATAATGTGACCTTTATGCATATCTGATAGCATAAAGTCCACATATTATTCCAACAAAATTTAAGTCATGTCTCAAAGCTGAGGTGAGAATGGAAGTTGCTTGTGAAACTAGAAGGACAAAAGGACGGTTCGTACGTGACTCGAAGGAGCTTTCTCCCGGCGCGATCAAAGGCGGCAGGAAAGAGAAAATCCACATCTGGACACCAAATGTGCTAGACAACGCGCGAAGGTCGTTCAACTGCGCGGGCAAATGCCGAAAACTCAACGATTACCTACCAAATAAACCCCGCCCATTTGAAAGGAATTAGAGCAGTAATTAGGATACAGAGACGGGAGTTATACCATCGTATAGGGGAGGATCCCAGCCTCTCAGAAGTACCATCAAAATTTAAATCGGATTATTCTGTGAATTTTGCCAGAATTAAAATGAAATCAGGGGGTGGATTTGAAACGACCAATGGCAGTGAGAGACGCTAGACGCGATCATATCCCGCCGAAATTGAGGGACAATGAAGCAAATTACGGAGCTCATTATCTAACGATCCTACGATCGAATTTTGAATATGAAGGAGTCATTGAGACATTGGGAATGAGGACGTTCTAAGGAGCCAGTTCACATATTCATGTGAGTATTATTTTGGAAATAAATTCTGAGAACCCCCTACTCCACGTCCCTTTAAGAGAAATCGTATAAATAATGGATTGAAACACAGCGAAGTTAGTCTACTCTGGGGCCACGACAGCGGCGGAAGCCCGTGCCGCGAACCTTCGGACAATACGGTGATTTTTACAAGTTCTATAAGTATACTTTGGGGCGTCGTCTAAGGCGAAAGCCCGTGCCCTGAGCGTTCAGAAATTAACATTTTATAAGTTTTATTAAGTCTTAATACGCTGTGGACGCGAGAGCCTGCATTGAGGCATAGGAATAAATAACATTGTTGCAAGTTATAAGTAGGAGCTAGCATACCTCCGAAATTGAACATCGCTAAGTATTCGCGAGTGCAAAGTAGAACAGTGCATATCATATCAGTATGACGCCGTTGTAATGATAGCTATATGAGATAGGAGCTTCATGTATGAGAACCGTGCATTGTGTTAATGGTAATAATTCACAGTGGACCTTTGTTTTTGGTGAAATTTTGAGAAAAACCGTGTGTAAATTCTCCTCCAATCAAGATGCATCAACTATTGAAGAAGACTGATATCATGGACCAGAACCGCATCAGGAAATATGAGAGATAAGTAAATATTGTATGGGGCATGAGGGTCATAATGTTTCCCATCATTGGGGTCGGATAAGTCTATCTCGATCATAAGCAGTTATGATAAAAATAGATATTTTAGGCATACCGGGCATGATTGTGTAGATTTGTGTGTTTTATCAGTAATGAGAATTTTTGTGTGTTTTATCAGTAATGAGAAATTTTGTGTGTTTTATAATGTAATAAGTATATGAGCATCAAAGTGTTATTTTAAATATGGTTTTGTTTTTGGGATGTTATTTATTCTTTGTGAATGCACAGTCAAGGGAATATTTGTTTGATAGTGCTTATGCACAATGTAATTGTAAAAGCTAAATGGGGAAGACCACTCGATAGTGTGACGAGACCGGTAAGTGACAATGAAATTATGAGAGTAATGAAAATGGTAAGTGATTATCACGCGAAGGTCCAAGTGGTAAGACATGAATGGCTACAGGGTAGTATGAGATATATTCAGATGAGGCTAAGAGTCGATCTTGGGTCGAGCAGAAATAAAGCGGATGTGGTATTCCCGTGTTCTTCGATGATATAATGGTGAGTGAAATAATTGCGGAGGTGGTATTCCTGCATTCTTCGACGATATATAAATGGTAAGTAAAATGATTGAATTCATTAGCTGATGAGAGCCCACTTTAGCTCCGTCGGAAAGAGGTTGAAATGCTCGAGCCCAGGGCAGGTAAAAGGGAATCCATAGAAGCAGGTATAAATTGGTTAGCCGTCTGAACTCTCAAAGCAGCCAAGAAAGTTGTGCAGGCCTGCCGGTTAGCATGGTGAAAGCACGTCTGTCACAAGGTCGAGTTTGGCATTGTATTATGAAGGGAGAGAGTCCAACTCCCCGGGGTTTCTTTAATGTGCCGCTTCAGGAAGCCATGTGTTATATTGGTCATTATTATTTTTGGAGTGCATTCATTATGTTGTTGTTTATTAATAATCACGGCGCACCGGCAGCCGAAGTATTTATTTGATGCTTCATGTATGTTGACTTGTATATTTTTACCATGATTAACGGAGTTATAGCTCTGAGTGAAGTAATTGTTTTTAAAGTATAAAAACACACATGCCCGTAACCTAGAATAGACCTATTGCCTTCATTATCTGACTCTTGTGAGGAAAGGTGATGATTGTACGAATAGACGTGTCCGATTTCCCAAAGAACAAGTTTTGCAAGTTATAAAAATGAGTGCGCAATATTATTGTGATAGAATGGCTGGTTTATTTAAGCCATAGTTATTTGAATTAAGTTTGTTGACAATAACTCTTGGACTTGAAGCAGTGGACTGCAGTAAAATAGACTATTGTACAGCCTCCCAGGGTTATCCACCCCTTGGAGACCATCCCCCCATCATCTGGCTAAATCTCCTAACTGGCAACCCTTGGAAAGCCAGACCAACATCCATTAATACCACAAGGACAGCTTGCCACTCTAGAAAGCCGCTCAGTCCTTGCACAATTGTTACACACAGCGACATATTATTAACTGGGGCAGCTATGCCAACACATTGCTGACAGCATAGCGCCGAAGGGTATAAGAAGGCGTCTTAATCAGGTCAAGGGATCTCTCCATTATCAGTCTCTCAGTGGTACGCCGGAGGCTACGTTGGTGTCATCAGAGGTGAGTCAGTCGTGTTCAGATTTCCTACTTTTGTAACCTTTATCCACAGCTTGTACTTTCACATTGTAAACTTTGTTACATTCCCTACAAGGGACTCATACACTAACATCACAGACCAATAAACACTTGGTCAACATTCTACACTCGCCTTACTGTTTATACGCCTCTTTACATCCCAACGCCCTTCCTTATTCCCGTCACGGTTAGACGTGACATACGGTAGTCTGACAGTGCTAGCTCAGATATAATTGTATTTCTCGCGGCGGCCCGGCTGCTAGGGAGCAGCGCGTGCCGTTTAGCTGATACCAGCACGTTCAGTTACATAATAAGCAGTCAGCTGAGCGACCAGCACAGTGACCCTTGCATAGAGTCACATCCCCTAAAACACTACTACATTATTCATAGGAGCGCCCCCTAGTTCCTAGCACACCACAACACTCTACACTGGTCAGCTTATCCTGCCAATGGAAGCTACCCCTTTTTAGACACAGCTTTATAAATTAACACAATAACTCTTTCCTTTTAGATCCAACCACCCCCAAATAAGGGATCTAAAACACTGGTGGAGGCGGGGTACTACGCATAGTAGAACGGGACTCAACCAACGAGCCCTCGTAGTTAAAACGACCCCTTCCGTACCGCAAAAAGTCAAGCGAATAGTGAAAATTTTTTTTTCCTCCCCACACAGAAAGTAGTTCTTTTTTTTTGCTTCACACTACCTACACAGGAGAAATCCTTAGTAAAACAACCCCAGCCAAAGTCATTTTTTTTTCTTTTCTCAACACATATATAAAGATGTATGCGCCCGCACGAAAGGCCATGCTGAGGAACATCCATTGGGAGCGGTCAGATGAAAAACCCAAGAAGCACACAAACGACATCTCTGTAGACGTATTAACGCAGCAATTTGCGAAAACGTCTCTCTCAGCATGTACCGCAACACAAGGGCGGGAGTCTACCATGGCCACAGGCCGAAAGACGGACAGACCACCCTCCAGTACAATGCGGGGACACACACACACATGCCACCAATTCCCGGAACCGGCCCGGAAGCCTAACAAAACAGAGAGCAGGCGAAGCCGGGGACATGTCCCTCCCACACCAATACAGAGAAGAACGGGGCTACCCACCCCGACGCCACGTCAGACAACAGACAAACAAACAACCGGGGGGACAAGGGAAGACACAGGAGGGAAGAGCGAGCGAGAGCCTACAGACAAACACACTACCGGGATTATAGAGACCCAACCAGACCGACAGAAGGAGCACATGCTCCGATAAGGGATGAAATCCGCGATCGTCGGCGAAACGAACATAACATTTGGACATCCACGCTACAACATCACGATAGGGCATATAGGTACACTAGGCACACGGACCTGACTAAGCATGCAATGGCTAATTCAGCGCCAGGATCACGAGTGCAGGTGCAGACGTGGACTCATACCGAGATTCACACCCGGTACACGTACAGGACCACACACAGTTGGTAGGGCCATCAGCCCAGCCGAGAGAGGACATAAGCGTAGATACGCTAACTCGACAATTTGCGAGGATGTCCCTCTCGCCATGTACTGCCACACATGGGAAGGAGGTCACCATGGCCACAGTCCAGGAGACGGCCAGGTTAGGCCCCAATAGGCTACAAGTACAAGGTTACACAAACACATGTCCTTCAGCTCCGGATCGGAAGGCAATTTTGCCAAACCGAGGGGCAGAGCCTAGAACAACCCCTTCGGAACAAAGGGACGAGAGGGAGTTGAAGCCAGGACTCTCAGACACACATAGCATGACAGGGAGACAACGGGACGTAACCACGTCATGGACAGACGACATAGAACCCGTCCCACTACACATAAAGCCTACATATACCCACACAGATAGGCTCACGCAACGGCAGGAGTCTGCCGTGGCCACAGGCCGAAAAGCGGTCAGGCCACACGCCACCACATTGCTAGGCCAGACACAAGCCATTAAGCGACCTTTACCGCCAGTTCAAAGGGCAAGTTTGTCAGAACGAAGGCGAACACCGGTATTAGTCCCTCAGGATGCACGATACACGCACGCACATTTTGACCAGGCACTACCACACAGTATACGGGGATTAGGAAAAGTGTTATTACCTACCCCACAGAACAGATCGGTCGAAAATACACACACCCCCGTAAACTCTACTAGAGTAGCTCTGAGCGCCAGTAGGCCCGCGAACACAGGTACACTTAGGCCAACGGTCAAGCGATACGGTGAAAGCATGCCCGGTCGTACTTTGCTACAAACTCCTCCGAAAAATAGCAGAGGGGCACCTCAGTGGATCCCAGGGGCTTACACCCTAGTGACGGGGCGACGGTATCCACCTGCCGAGTACTGACGCTCGAAATAGGATAACGGCTTTCACTAGGAATACAATATATTCCGACATCACTTGCACCAATAGTATAGTACACATAAGTTCTTTTACGCGGGGGAAACGAGATAATAGACAAACAAGTACTCACAAACATAAACTGCACATTTTTTTCTCTTTCTCTATCTGCCTTCTTTCATGTATATGCAGTGCAACTTGGCTAGATCAGAAGTGCATGATTCAAAATCCTTGTTTTTTTTTGTTTGCCCCTGACATTTTTTCTCCCAGGCCATCAATGATTATTGGTCGGAGTGGTTATCACCATAAATTGGATAACGTAAAGTTTCTAATATCCAAAGCCAAGTAGAAGCCCATCAGGTGAGCTACGCGGCTTAAAGCCGGAAAGAGATATTTTGAACATAGCCTATGCATCAAATCACAGCATAGAGCTTAAGTCAGTCTTTCTAAGCAGAAATGACTAAATGTTCTACGTTCCGGTTCAACAGTTGGATAGACTCTCTTGTAGAGGGCAAAAGCCATAAGCGTGGTAAGAATTTAAAAAAATCGCAAACTAGTTTTCAAAAATTTTGGTGAGGTGTGCTTTAACCAACTGAAAAGCCCAATAGCACACCGGGGCGAAACACTGTTATCTTGTTGAGTTATGCCGGAACATTTAGCACTATTTGTGTTTAAATATATTATGGCTCAACGGACAATGCATATTTTCTTATGAAAATTGTATATTCAATGCCAAGGTAAGGTTATAATTGCTTTGGAGTGGAGTTTCGACTCCCATAGTGCACTGGCTTTGCTCGTGACGTGGATACACATGTATCAAATACGTCTTGCAATGGCCTTCCCAATGTGTACTAGACAGTGTCGGTAGATTTCCCTGAGACGTAACTGGATTACTATAGTGCTAACGTCACCTACTAGGTGGATAGTACGATCAGAACCTACTTACCATTTTTTAAGCATTTTTTTTCATAGTGTTTACGACACAATTTTGGCAGACTATCGCCGTCGGGCAACCCACTTTAGCAGAGCATACAGCAGTGGGCAGGCGACATACAAACATATATTCTATACCTTTTCAAAATGCTCTCTTAATACGGAGCGGGGCATAGCTCATTTTTTTGTCTTTCTCTGCCTCAGTCATTAGGCCCGATGAAAAAAAAGGTGGCCAGGTTGAACTGTATGTATTTAACCCATAGGCATACGTGACACGTTACGTTGCCTGTAATATAATTTTTTTCTCTCATTTCCACAACAACACGCAAGCTAAAACGCTAACACACCGTAGGATGAAAATCCCAGACTTTGGGAAACCCTGCATATTTTTGGAAATCACACAATCAATTTACATTGCCACATGACAGTAAAATACTACCAAACTGTCCCGGAGACACAACCTGAATAGTGCCAGAAACAATTACTCTGGGTAAAAGACGGTCACAAAACCCGCAACCTTCTGAATACCAGGAATATAAGGTCGGGTAGCTATCCAGTTCTAGAATAGAAAAATGAGAAAGCTAAGACAGATGGGGACAGTTCCACTAACAGCGGGTCATAAACGAAAAACAACAAAATCGCCTCCGGCATCTAGTCACCAAACACGCGACTAGCGGCCCAGACACACTAGTGTATAACGACATTTGGTACAACGGATAGGAATATACCTGAACCCCGATACAGTTAACACAAAATTTGGGGACACACATGTAGTTATTGAGAGGTTCTTTTGTATGGCAGACGGCCCCACTCACAATTACAGAGATAGCATTCAGACCGAGAGACACAAACATACAGTCACAGAGCATTGTCAAGCAAGTAACAAGATAATGCACACGTGAATGAAATTGGACACTATCGAGAAGCGATAAGGCGCGCAGGGCTGGTTGACCTTCACGCAAACAGACGAACTAAGCCTGCTCCAAGTGGACAGGAACCAACGCATCATTCACGTCCGATCTAAGGACCCTATAACTTCCAAAATTACACTACGAGGAGAGTTCAAAAATACGCAAACTCCTCACAGTATTGAGTACTTTCGTTTGCGCATAGCAGATACACAGTACATGTGCCATAATATATGCGGCACAGAGAGGGGCACACCAAGTCTTTACAGGCAACCGGGTCCGAACCCATGACCACACACCACACTCGTACCAAAAACTAACTATTCAACGGTATTTTTGGTACGCGAAACACAAGCAAAAACCACACTGGGGACGCCCCAGGCCCTGAAACACAACGCAGACATAGAACACAGAGAATGACATGAGGTCGCGGGTCCCAATCCCAGTAAAAAAAAAAATTGGACACCAGGGAAAACAGTTGTCCAGGTTGTCAACCACACCGAAATTGGCCCATACAGATACATGAACAGGGAATACCACATTTCCTCCCGCCAAAAACCGGGCATAAAATTTCAAATTACACCAGACATAGAAAATACATTTCCCAGACACAGCTAGGATAATTTCGGAAGACAAAGGCCTTACGGAATAGTGACCACACAATAGTATTAGCAAATAGTATGAATTGCCACATTAAGTACGCCAGGAATCTAAAACAATGACCACACTTGCATACGTGCAGGAAAGCACATGCCAGCGGATGACAAACAATAACATCCCAGCCTGACATTACCCATACCAACTGCTGACTTGCAGACTAATCATACTGCAATACTGCGGTGACAAGACACTATTGTGTACCGGCGGTGACCGTGAAATTACAAACGCAAACAATTATAACACCATACATTTTTTTTCACACTGCAAAAACATTTGGCAATGGACAAGACGTGACACAGCGGAACTTATCTTGGGCCTATAAGAGCACGTTCGCAAAGACGTTGGCAGGCCACGGGCGCCTCCTGCCCATACATGCGATACATATTACGACTTAGCCTGCAACAGACCAACCGTCCGCGTGGTGTAGCGGAACATAGTCACACACAAGCCCATGCACTCAACAATTAGGAGCAAACACAAACAAGATCTCCCCTCTAATAACTTCTTTTATCGATCGTAAGGCATAGGAGTCATTACAGATGACTAGGACATGACCAGTCGCACTACGACCACTGGCCACATTTACACTACAAATGGCAGACCAGATTAGGTCGTGAAGCTTTACTATCCCAAGGCGCGGATAGAAAGCCAACATGGACCAAGGGAGGATGACAAACCATAGGCGGATAATCCCAGAGGGATTACCGACATACTACAGCAGGCTACCATGGTTAATACCCAATTCCCTTCCAATAACCCTCTCACGTCCAACATAAACCAACGCAGAAACATGTACACGACCAAAAACAGCTACACTACATTACAGAGTAGACACAAGGGGTTGATGGACTTCATGCGTCTAAAGAGAAGGCATGCTACGCCTTGGGCCACGATGCTACCACCTGAGTATTAGGGGTGGGTCGGCAAAAATTAAATAAGCATAATGCGCATCTCCAAATGAGAGATGAGGCCATAGATATATATTAACCATTCTTTATTACTTAGACACTCCCGCATGACAGGAATATATTGGTATTATGCCCCACCCTACACCTATCCGTACATGAAGGCAGACGCCTCATATCCAGACACATGCATGACTATCCCATCCATTTACCAGGGATGGAATTTTCGTATCTTTGCAATCCCGGGAATTACCTCCCCAGTCCACTCACTATAGGTGCATCCCAGCGCCATCACCGGTTCCAGGCCACCACTAATGTGGAACCCAAAGGTGCGCAACCCCTTCCTGCCTTGTTTCAGCCCACTCGACAAATAACTACCCCAGATCCTAATAACAGGGTACCTGACATTACAGACCCTACTAACACCTCCATTAAGGTAAAGAGAGCATTATTGCTGGAAAGCTGACGTAGCAATGGTAGACCAGAAGTAGTCTATGTACTTAGAAGATCTACAACCCCACAACACTGGAAATATTTTACATTTTACACAGAGATTAAACTATTTACACAGGTTACGCTACATTTTTTTTACAAAGGAATCTGATACGCTCTGATTGATGACAACGGCGTAAGCCGAAGGTCAGAGGGACCACACTGGAGCAGAGCTGGGGAAGGTGATGTGGACCCTTACCCCAGTTGGCTCAACAGCGCAGCGACCTCACTTAACTTGACGGCTAGACCAAACAGACGAACCACGTAAGGTCAAAGCATTCGCGGCCTGGCCGGGCAAGCTCTGGAATCCTAGGTGCGCATAAACCGCCCCTGGGAGGAAGGGATGCTACACCCACTTTGTGCCACGGTCGTCGAAGCCAAGACCTGCAGGGAGACTTTCTGAGAATGGCGGGAGAAATAGCTCACTCAGCGCCGGACTCGGGAGCTATCCCTAGAGACGACCCCATTATGACTAGACTTTTAGTTAAATTTAAATTTAAGTAGGCACGGCTTCCATAGCGGGAAGCAAAACTCCTGTGCGTTGGAGGGAAATGTTACTGCGAGATACATAATACTGCGGCCGATACAGGCGAATATTAATGCGAAAAGAATACCACTACGGCCGATACAGGCGAATATTAATGCGAAATGCATACTACTGCGGCCGATACAGGCGAATAATAATGCGAAATGCATACTACTACGGCCGATACAGGCGAAGATTACTGCGAAAAGCAGACCACGATTGCCGACGAAGGCGAAGACAATATTATGCCATTGGACGACAATGTCCAATGCCCACATAAATGGCGATGCATCGGGCAACCAATGGGCATTAAGAGAGGGGCATTGCGAGCGCCTCATAAGGGTTACGTGGGCGGCCCAACTACGACTACATACGCAATGGCAACGGTCAAAGAAATGATAACTACAGCGGACGAAACGGTTTGCTTAGTGGCACCGTAAGCCGCCTGTGATTAGATTAGTACTAGTAATAGACGTCGACACCTAGAATTAAGGGAACGGATTCCAGCGATCCTAGAGACAACCGGTGTTTCTAGGACTCGTGCGGGTGGTGTCCTGGGGAAGTAAATTGCCCCAGGCGATCGTTCTAGGCCAAATTTAGCTGTAAGACGGTTGCATTTGACACGCAACCTAGGATTAAGCAAATTTATTCACCGCTGTTGCCAGGTATGGCACAGCACATTTCGGCAGTAGATTAAGGCAACCCTTTCGGCTTAGAAATAGCATTTTTTTATTAGACCATAATTAAGATAGATAGCACTAAGTAACGCCGTTCGGCGCCTGATGACCCAGAAACCCGGCATCAGGGTAAGTCCGACAACTCATGATAAGTCATGATAATTCGTTGTAAGATAGCATAAGCCTACATTCAAGGCAATTTTTTTTATTATATATATATAGATTACAGTAGAATATCTCGGCACTTGGTGACTAAAAATCCGTTACCAAGGTAAGCCCGACACCATTAGGCTAAGATAGGTTAACGTAGGCTAACCTAGATTAAGTTAGACTTCAGTGGCGCTACACTTAGTTTACAAATTAAGCGCCACCAATGAAGGTTCTATATATACCCGTAATGCATTGCACTGTATTGTACTGTCCTATTCATGACTAATCCACTTTCACACACACAGGAAGACCACGGAGCTACGAAGAGATGAACATTTTTATATGGATACATTTTTTGATTTACAGGCAACCAGGAGCGTGAATATGTCTGGGGTAAATGTATTACCCACACCAAAATACACTTACCTTCATCCATGTCACACACAAATACACAAATACACTACTCACCAATTTTAGTTGCACCCTTAAAGGTGACAACGTCAGCGGTCAGCGGTGGACAGCATACGTGGGATGATGACCATCGCTGAACGCAAACACATTTCAGCATACGCAAATGAAGCGTTACTTCAGGCTCAAAGGGCGACACAGAGTTTGTAAGTGCCGGACCTTCGACCCTAAGGTGGGATTCCGACCCACGACGGAAAACCACGAGGTTATATGCTAAGTACAGGGAGAGAATAGTGGACTAGCCACTAAACCGCACCAGGAACGGCCGATTAGAGAACGGTCGTCGAGACATGATGGTAAGGTACGCACTAAGTATAAGGGGTATACAATAACTGGCCAGGTAACAGAGCTCTACAAGGTAGATATGATAGTGATAATTGTAAATTGTAAATTATTTTGTATTTTCTCGCCATGTCATACAATTGAAAGGTTCCACAAGGATGGCCAACATACCTATACGCACAGGGCACCAACATGGCAACCATTATTTTTTCTATGTTCATCATTATTACTATGTTTACTATGTTCAATTATAACTTGTCAGGAATATTACAAATGTAAGGATTACTATTATTATTATCGGGTCATATCCGTTACCATTATCAAGACCACCAACGTACATAATGTCTATGATTTGTTTTCTTTCATTTTTCTTTCTTCTAACTTCCCCATTTGTCAGGGTGTTCCGTTTCATCCCAAAACAATAAATGCACTTTGATTATATCCCTTAAATTATACCCTGGAACACCCATTTTTTTCTATTCTCTTCTATCTTTCTTATTGCAGGGAGCACTTTTTCCCCAAAATAAAGCCAGACGACACAATTCCTCGTCTAGCTGGGTTTTTCCTCCCTGCACAACTATGTAACGGATAAGTATCCAAACCATGTTTTTTTTCTTTTTTGAAACTAGCAATATGCCAACAATGTCAATTTTTTTCAATGTCAATTTTTTCTCGATGTCAAAATTTTTATCAATGTCAATTTTTGTTGTTGTCAATTTCCATTTTTACAAATGTCAATGTCAAGTTTATATATATGTGTACATCCCATAACCCTCCCCTCTGAACACGGGCTGATCTCACACCTACACTCCGACACGACATCACCCATTCTATACGACGACGACGACGAGGAAGACACCACCAGGAGATACGAGGGGGCTTCAAGAACAGCTACATCAACATCCCAACCTCCAGTTCCGTTCCCGTTCGCGAGGACGCGAACAAATGAAGGAAGACGCTTGTACAGCTTCCCAGGGGTATGCACCCCTTGGAGACCATCCCCCCATCATCTGGCTAAATCTCCTAACTGGCAACCCTTGGAAAGCCAGACCAACATCCATTAATACCACAAGGACAGCTTGCCACTCTAGAAAGCAGCTCAGTCCTTGCACAATTGTTACACACAGCGACATATTATTAACTGGGGCAGCTATGCCAACACATTGCTGACAGCATAGCGCCGAAGGGTATAAGAAGGCGTCTTAATCAGGTCAAGGGATCTCTCCATTATCAGTCTCTCAGTGGTACGCCGGAGGCTACGTTGGTGTCATCAGAGGTGAGTCAGTCGTGTTCAGATTTCCTACTTTTGTAACCTTTATCCACAGCTTGTACTTTCACATTGTAAACATTGTTACATTCCCTACAAGGGACTCATACATTAACATCACAGACCAATAAACACTTGGTCAACATTCTACACTCGCCTTACTGTTTATACGCCTCTTTACATCCCAACGCCCTTCCTTATTCCCGTCACGGTTAGACGTGACATACGGTAGTCTGACAGTGCTAGCTCAGATATAATTGTATTTCTCGCGGCGGCCCGGCTGCTAGGGAGCAGCGCGTGCCGTTTAGCTGATACCAGCACGTTCAGTTACATAATAAGCAGTCAGCTGATCGACCAGCACAGTGACCCTTGCATAGAGTCACATCCCCTAAAACACTACTACATTATTCATAGGAGCGCCCCCTAGTTCCTAGCACACCACAACACCCTACACTGGTCAGCTTACCCTGCCAATGGAAGCTACCCCTTTTTAGACACAGCTTTATAAATTAACACAATAACTCTTTCCTTTTAGATCCAACCACCCCCAAATAAGGGATCTAAAACACTATTTTCTATTCCTGGTTTCAGCCAGTATGAAACATTATTTTGCATTTTTTTGATATTGTTCTTTTTCAGTAATTTAAGGGAGTTGATTTTATTTTATTTGTCTGTGGTTGGGAGAAAGGGGAGATGATGTTTTTGTGAAATAAATTATTTTATATTAGGAGTTCTCTGACCTACTGATTTTAAAATAAGCCTCCTGTGATCCTGTGACAATATTCCTAGGATGTTTGGTATAAATTAGAGCCACCCCGAACAGAGCACCACCCGAGTGAGAGTCGGCATCCTAGAAGAACGCGGAAGGGTATATAAGGATTGGTGATAATGATGCAGTTATCCATGTCCATATTTGTTTTCTTTTATTAATTAGTGGATCACAGTGATGGAAAGTGTCAGAGAGGAGCTAGCCGGAGCCTACTGAAGTCTATATGCCGCCTTGAGGTCATATAAACAGATGTAGAGCATTCCCCTATACATTTAATGGCGAGGGTCAAGTGGGGCATTTGACAGTACGACCGAGTCATTGGATGGTTGCTGCGATGTCTTACGAGCCAAACCATTAGAGGTATTTAATGGCGCCGAACGGTGTGGCCAAATTAACAAGTAATTCAGGGGAAAGTAAAGCCAGGAGTTTGTTTAAAGTAAATAATCGAAAATGCTGAGTTTATTTTGCATAAGTTAGGTAGAAGCAGCGTTTTCTCGGCGCCCTTATATTTGAATAATTAGTAGCAAACTCCAAATGTATGTTGTAGGACGGCGTGAACCGTAAAAGTGACGTCAGTACTTTATTGACATAACTGGGAAGTTAAAATTAATGCAGAAGTGTAAACTGAAAGTTTATTCACAAAAGCAAACATCAGATAGGCAGCTCTTCAAGCATATTAAAGTCATTAAGGGGATTAACGTAAATTGGGAATAAGCGACTCATTTTATGATTGCAGAAGATGGGAACATGAGACTCCATGCCCCAGTCTTCTCAAATAAGTATTATATTGTGTGATATGGCGTCCGTGGAAGAGATTCGACTTATTATTGAGAATTCAGTGGCTAGAACGATGGAACAGTTCGAACACTTTAAGAGGGAATGCAGGGAACAGAGTGAACTAAACAATGCACGTATTGCGGAACAAATTGCAGAACAGAGTGAACTAAACAATGCACGTATTGCGGAACAGTTAGCGGAGCAGATAGCGGAACATAGTAAGACAAATAATGCACTACTCGCGGAACAAAATACGGTTACTAACACACAGTTAATGGAACAAATTGTAGAACAGGGTAGGCTGAATAAGGAAGCGTTAAAAGAGGAACTGACAGATAAATTAGCAGAACAAATAGCTAAAATCACGCTCGAGACTACCACACAGTTAGGTCAGATGGAGACGAACTTAAGGCAATCAATAGCGTTCAGTGAAGAAAAGACGGCAGCGAAACTCATACAGCTAGAAGAAATATGTAACGCTAACACAGAAGGGATAAAGACAGAGCAATTAGCAATTCAAGCTACCATAAAAGGAGTAGATGACGAGGTTAAGTCTGCGGCAAAACAATTGCACAGCCTGGAAGGAGAGATGATAGAGATTAGAACGGAAATAGACAAGGCAGCTTTGACATCAGCGGAACGATGGAACATTCAGGAAAACGAGAATGATGCACTTAAAGAGAGGATCCGGGAAAGCAATGAAATGATAGGAGGCAGGCTCGATCAGCTGGAAAGCGAGAAGAAAGAGGGAAAGAGAAAAGAGGAAAATAGATATGAGGCAATAAGACTGGAAATAAACAAGACATGCCAACAAATTGGAATTGACGGGAAAGAGGATAGAAAGAAACTTATAGAACAGATGGAAGAAAACCAAAGGACAATAAAGGAGGTCGAACTGCAGTTACTGGGAAAAATGGAGGTACAAGAAAGGAAGATCATTAAGACCGAGATACAGTCTCTACAACAACAGGAAATGCTTCTGGAACTGAAAGCTCACAGCGGCGGTAAAGAAACGAGCAGTGTGGCTAATCACTTCAACACAAGCCAGACCCAGGTAGAGAGAATGAATGAACTAAGTCCGGGCCGCGCGATCGCAGGTAGCGAAAATAATGAAGGGTTTCAAACATTTAGGGGACTTGCCTCAACACCTCAACAGCCGACTGGCGATAATAATAACAATAACCCATCTACACAGTATGTTCAAATAATTAGGATGCAGGAGCATCGCCCACGAAAATTTAACAATGACGGTTCACAAACACCGAAAGCTTTTCTAAAAGATCTGGAACACTACCTTACAGACAATAATATTCCTGAGAATAAGAAACTCAGAATAACAGAGAAACTACTGGCGGATAGCGTTTTGACGTGGTTCAGAAGCTTTCGCTACACCTTTGAGGACATGGAAACCTTCAAGCAGGCATTTCTACGTCGTTACTGGAGCATGTCTATACAACATAATTTAAGGATGGAATTATATAGTAGGAAGTACCACGCGTCCCAACCGACACGCTACTCAGAATATTTTTCGGCTCAGCTACTTAGGCTGAAGGACATGGACATTTTACCACCGGAGTCAGAACTGGTGATGACAATTGGAAAGCAGCTTCCATTGCCAGTACAACAGGTTTTAATTGCGGCAAACGTCTCGAGCGCACTGCAAGCAGAGGAGGTGTTACGTCAGTTGGACGAGACGTCACTAAATAATCAAAATAGACACGTCAGAGCGAGTGACAGCGCAGCGCTAGTACACCAAGCCGAGCTAGTTAAAACTAGAGAGCAAAGCACCAACACTAATGTTAGCTATAGAAGCGGGAATAATAACGGAAGGCCAGACTCGCCGAAAGAGGAGCAGAGGAGATATGAGCCAAGGAACGAGAGGAACTGGCAGCCACAACAGTACAGGAGAGATGAATGGAGAGGGCGTGGTCGCGAAGGTCCATTTCATCATCGCAGATATGATAGGAGAGATAATAGAACGTGGAACCGAAGACGAGAGGAGAACCGAGGATATCCGGAAGACAGTCGACGGGAATTACAAAGCAGGCATGAGGCATCACAACGATACCTAGATGAGTTGCATCGCGACCAAGAGACGGAGAAGGATCGCTGGCGAAGGACAATGGAGAATCGCGAGAACCCAGATATGGAAATCACTGGAGCAGAGAGTGAATTAATGCAGCAGCACCGCGAAAGCCAGAATGAGAAAAGGAACACGGGAGCTATAAAAAAAAACGTATTAGAGGGTAAACGAGATAGGCTAAATTTCACGCCCGATAAGACACAATGGTTGATAGCGAACATCGAGGAATGGGTCGCGACTCCTGAGGATTTTACACGTGAAATTATTCAACCGGAACGACATTGTTTGAGGAGATTACCAGTCATCATTACGAGGATAGAAGGACTAAGAGTAAAAGGATTAGTGGATACAGGGGCACAGCTATGTCTCGTATCAGAGGCATTAATTAAAGCTCTAAGCGAGAAACAGAGAATACCTACGATTCCAGTGCCACAGGTCAAAATTCGAGGAGTCATTCCCGAAAAATCAGCTGTATGCAAATTTCAGGTACAACTGGATTTGGAAATATTAGGACACACTTTCTCACATGTATTCATGGTGATGAACAAGATGAATGTAAATTTGATTCTTGGGGCGGATTTCTTATATGAACACCAAGCAGTGATTGGCCTGCGTAACAATGTCATTAAATTCAGACATATGGAAGGATTATCAGCAGTAGGACTGAACATGAATAACCACGGCTTAGATAGAGAAGCTGACATCTGGAAGCTGGAGGCCATTCCTGAGGAAGTAGAAGAAGAAGAAAGTCAAGCAGATGAAGAGGACTCGAACACAGGACTCCTGGAGGGAAAGCAAGAATTGGAAGATGAAATGTGGTCCATGGCAGTAGAAGAAGATGGCAACAAAGACAGTTTTGAGGCACTTTTGAAAGAAAAATTAAGAGAGGCAAAGCTGAATGATGATGAAAGAAATTGCTTGGCACAAATGCTTTGTAACCACTCAGCAGCATTTAATACGCTACCGGGAAAAATTTTAAATTTCAAGTACGCTATGCAGGTAGATAACTGGACACCATTTAAGAGCCGACTCTACCCAATTCCAGAAATGCAGCGTGCAGCAGTTAGGAAAATTATAGGTGAGATGCTTAAAGGGGGCATAATTAAGAAAGCTCCAACCCCATATTTGAACGCCATATTAGCGGTGGCGAAGCCAAATGGTTCAGTGAGGTTGTGTCTCGATGCTCGCACCCTCAATTCCAGATTAATAGATGAAACCGACCGGGCACCACTAATTAAAGATGTACTCAAGAAGTTCCATAAGAAGAAAATATATTCGTCTGTCGACCTTGCGAATAGCTATTGGCACATCGAGTTAGAAGAGAAATCACAGCTGTTAACTGGATTTCTATTCGACAATCAGAGTTTCACCTGGTGTCGCTTACCATTTGGAGTTAAGACAGCCGGATCTGCACTAATCCGAGCATTAGATCGAAATTTAACAGAAGAAGTGAAAGACATGACTGTCAGATATGTCGACGATATCTTACTAGCATCGGAGAGCAATGAGGAACACATGCAAAATTTAAGCAAATTGTTAGAGAACCTAGAAAGGGCAAATTTCAAGATCAATCTAAAAAAATCACACTTTTTTCAGCATAAAATTTTATATTTAGGACATATTGTTGATGGAGAAGGGATTAGGCCCAATCCAGTGAAAATCGAAGCCATTAAAAATTTTCCTCGACCGACCAGAGTCAAGTACATAAGGATGTTCTTGGGAGCCACCAACTTCTTTCGTGAAAACTGTCCAGGATACACCGAAGTAGTAGCACCATTACAAGAGATGCTAAAAAAGAACAACCGTTGGTTTTGGAACGAAGAGTGTGAGAGGTCATTCATAGCTACGAAGGAATTATTGTCAAATAACATCAAACTGAGCTACCCAGATTTTTCGAAGGGGTTTATAATTCAAGCAGATGCATCTTTAGTGGGCATTGGAGCAATGCTTTTCCAAGAAGACGCAGAGAGAACAGCAACCCGCTCATACCTAGCATTCATCAGCAGGAAATTAAGAAAACATGAGAAAAGTTATACCATCTCAGAGCTGGAGCTTTTGGCGATCATATACGCGCTACAACAATGGCGTCGTATTATCTATGGTTTTTCCATAACAATCCGCACTGATCACAAGGCGCTGACCTTCTTATTTAAGACTACCATGGTGAGTGAACGTATCAACAGATGGGCCATTTATATGCAGCAGTTTAATATACAAATTGAGCACATTTCAGGAAAATTGAATGTAATCCCGGATATTTTGAGCCGAAATCCAGAAGAAGAGGCACAACAGGAGGATATGTTAGTGCAGCACATTGTGCTGACAAATGAAGATCGAGATTTCTTACAGGAACTGAGGAGGTTACCGCAGGAACAAGAAAAGGAGCCATGGATGATGCAGATGATTAAATTCCTCAAGAGAGAGATAACACCTGATACCCCAGAATATCGAGAAACTGAAGCTCAAGCGAGAAGTTAATCATACTTCAATAATATGCTCCATAAATTTATAGACGAGGATCATGTCAAGTTACGGATATTGTTACCAGCTTCGTTACAGAAGAAATTAGTGTGGCATACTCATTACACACTTGGTCACATAGGGTTAGACAAGACGCAAGCAACAATAGGTGAAGCTTTCACTTGGCCACGGATGAGGATTACTATACGCGATGTCCTGAAGACATGTGATATTTGCCAGCGCGCAAAACCCAATAACTTCCTCATGAGACAATACCCAAAGCCAATATTGCCACAGAAACCGTTAGAGCTCATTGCTACGGACTGTCTTGGTCCATTGCCAAAAGGACGTTGGGGAGTGCGACATGTCCTTGTATGTGTAGACGTCTTTTCTAAATTTGTTGTTCTATGTGCTATCCAGAAAACAACTTCGAAACAGGTCCTGAGCCGCATCAAGAATCGAGTTATACCTATAATGGGAAAGCCTGAGTTTATTCTTTCTGATCACGGAAGTTATTACACATCAGCAGAATTTAAGCGCGGATTGAATGAGCTAGACATCAAGCATGTATTATCTAGCATACGACATCCACAGGGAAATCCAAGCGAGAGAGTAATCCGTGAGGTCTCGAAGCACATTCGGATGTTCATTCCTACAGAACACCACCGTTGGGCCGATACATTGAAAAATATTGAGATTTGCATCAATATGACACGTCATGAGTCAACTGGACAAGTACCGTACACGTTACACTTGAACCAGCAACCACCGAGATCTTGGACAACAGTACTAGATTGCCCAAGAGATCCGCAACCAGCACCACAGTTGAGAGTCGAACGGACGGTCACCTACATGAGAGAACAGGCTGACAGGAGGCTGAGAAGACTGAAGGGAAAACGCTTTCACAGGGAATTGAACGTCAATGAACTAGTTTTGTTGAAGAGGCCACCTATCTCTGATCCAGCAAACAAAGTATTTCATAAATGGTGTTTCCCATACGTTGGACCGTATCGGATCATAAGAAATTTAGGGAATAATGCATATAAGATACAGGACGTAAACAGTGGAAACACATCAGTTGTAAATTGCTCAAACCTCAAATTATATTACAAAAGGGAACCGTTTGATCAACCACGGAACACCGCGGGTGTCAACATTATGGAAATTGAATGAGCCAAATGCACGTGGAACGAGGAAGTGGTCGATCATAAACAGACCCGGTGTTTACAGTGAAAGACCGTGAAGCAAGTAAACTGGGCGAGACAGGCGGACAATAGCTAGCTACCTGCGCCAGACAGCGGAGACACTAATCTTAGCAAGAATGTGGAGAGGGAGACAAGAATCGTACCAAGGGAATCCCTGCACACAACAGCAGTGGCGAACCAAATAAACAATAAGGGGTGACGACGGAACCTTGCAGCATCCGTGAGGCGGATCGAGATTGAAAAAAAAATCATACGTTCCATATCGATTTTTTTTCTTGGCAGAGGGGTAATGTGACCTTTATGCATATCTGATAGCATAAAGTCCACATATTATTCCAACAAAATTTAAGTCATGTCTCAAAGCTGAGGTGAGAATGGAAGTTGCTTGTGAAACTAGAAGGACAAAAGGACGGTTCGTACGTGACTTGAAGGAGCTTTCTCCCGGCGCGAACAAAGGCGGCAGGAAAGAGAAAATCCACATCTGGACCCCAAATGTGCTAGACAACGCGCGAAGGTCGTTCAACTGCGCGGGCAAATGCCGAAAACTCAACGATTACCTACCAAATAAACCCCGCCCATTTGAAAGGAATTAGAGCAGTAATTAGGATACAGAGACGGGAGTTATACCATCGTATAGGGGAGGATCCCAGCCTCTCAGAAGTACCATCAAAATTTAAATCGGATTATTCTGTGAATTTTGCCAGAATTAAAATGAAATCAGGGGGTGGATTTGAAACGACCAATGGCAGTGAGAGACGCTAGACGCGATCATATCCCGCCGAAATTGAGGGACAATGAAGCAAATTACGGAGCTCATTATCTAACGATCCTACGATCGAATTTTGAATATGAAGGAGTCATTGAGACATTGGGAATGAGGACGTTCTAAGGAGCCAGTTCACATATTCATGTGAGTATTATTTTGGAAATAAATTCTGAGAACGCCCTACTCCACGTCCCTTTAAGAGAAATCGTATAAATAATGGATTGAAACACAGCGAAGTTAGTCTACTCTGGGGCCACGACAGCGGCGGAAGCCCGTGCCGCGAACCTTCGGATAATACGGTGATTTTTACAAGTTCTATAAGTATACTTTGGGGCGTCGTCTAAGGCGAAAGCCCGTGCCCTGAGCGTTCAGAAATTAACATTTTATAAGTTTTATTAAGTCTTAATACGCTGTGGACGCGAGAGCCTGCATTGAGGCATAGGAATAAATAACATTGTTGCGAGTTATAAGTAGGAGCTAGCATACCTCCGAAATTGAACATCGCTAAGTATTCGCGAGTGCAAAGTAGAACAGTGCATATCATAACAGTATGACGCCGTTGTAATGATAGCTATATGAGATAGGAGCTTCATGTATGAGAACCGTGCATTGTGTTAATGGTAATAATTCACAGTGGACCTTTGTTTTTGGTGAAATTTTGAGAAAAACCGTGTGTAAATTCTCCTCCAATCAAGATGCATCAACTATTGAAGAAGACTTATATCATGGACCAGAACCGCATCAGGAAATATAAGAGATAAGTAAATATTGGGTGGGGCATGAGGGTCATAATGTTTCCCATCATTGGGGTCGGATAAGTCTATCTCGATCATAAGCAGTTATGATAAAAATAGATATTTTAGGCATACCGGGCATGATTGTGTAGATTTGTGTGTTTTATCAGTAATGAGAATTTTTGTGTGTTTTATCAGTAATGAGAAATTTTGTGTGTTTTATAATGTAATAAGTATATGAGCATCAAAGTGTTATTTTAAATATGGTTTTGTTTTTGGGATGTTATTTATTCTTTGTGAATGCACAGTCAAGGGAATATTTGTTTGATAGTGCTTATGCACAATGTAATTGTAAAAGCTAAATGGGGAAGACCACTCGATAGTGTGACGAGACCGGTAAGTGACAATGAAATTATGAGAGTAATGAAAATGGTAAGTGATTATCACGCGAAGGTCCAAGTGGTAAGACATGAATGGCTACAGGGTAGTATGAGATATATTCAGATGAGGCTAAGAGTCGATCTTGGGTCGAGCAGAAATAAAGCGGATGTGGTATTCCCGTGTTCTTCGATGATATAATGGTGAGTGAAATAATAGCGGAGGTGGTATTCCCGCATTCTTCGACGATATATAAATGGTAAGTAAAATGATTGAATTCATTAGCTGATGAGAGCCCACTTTAGCTCCGTCGGAAAGAGGTTGAAATGCTCGAGCCCAGGGCAGGTAAAAGGGAATCCATAGAAGCAGGTATAAATTGGTTAGCCGTCTGAACTCTCAAAGCAGCCAAGAAGGTTGTGCTGGCCTGCCGGTTAGCATGGTGAAAGCACGTCTGTCACAAGGTCGAGTTTGGCATTGTATTATGAAGGGAGAGAGTCCAACTCCCCGGGGTTTCTTTAATGTGCCGCTTCAGGAAGCGATGTGTTATATTGGTCATTATTATTTTTGGAGTGCATTCATTATGTTGTTGTTTATTAATAATCACGGCGCACCGGCAGCCGAAGTATTTATTTGATGCTTCATGTATGTTGACTTGTATATTTTTACCATGATTAACGGAGTTATAGCTCTGAGTGAAGTAATTGTTTTTAAAGTATAAAAACACACATGCCCGTAACCTAGAATAGACCTATTGCCTTCATTATCTGACTCTTGTGAGGAAAGGTGATGATTGTACGAATAGACGTGTCCGATTTCCCAAAGAACAAGTTTTGCAAGTTATAAAAATGAGTGCGCAATATTATTGTGATAGAATGGCTGGTTTATTTAAGCCATAGTTATTTGAATTAAGTTTGTTGACAATAACTCTTGGACTTGAAGCAGTGGACTGCAGTAAAATAGACTATTTTCTATTCCTGGTTTCAGCCAGTGTGAAACATTATTTTGCATTTTTTTGATATTGTTCTTTTTCAGTAATTTAAGGGAGTTGATTTAATTTTATTTGTCTGTGGTTGGGAGAAAGGGGAGATGATGTTTTTGTGAAATAAATTATTTTATATTAGGAGTTCTCTGACCTACTGATTTTAAGATAAGCCTCCTGTGATCCTGTGACAATATTCCTAGGATGTTTAGTATAAATTAGAGCCACCCCGAACAGAGCACCACCCGAGTGAGAGTCGGCATCCTAGAAGAACGCGGAAGGGTATAATACCTTCCTCTTCAAGGTTGCAAGATGCTTGCAAGGTTCCTAAAATGCAATTAAATTTAATAAATACCTTAAGATGGTTTGATTTGTTTAATGATATGGTGTTGATGATTGATATTGTACTCTTCGGGTCCTCCAGGATGTAGACTCATAATCTCAGGGGTGCTCTGTCCGCGTGGCTATAAACTTACACTCAACATCCTGGGATTTTATATTAAAGATCACGAGAGTCTTACAGTAAAATAATATGCCAGAGGTATCTTAAAACAACAATATTTATTAATGAAGCATCCTAATTAATTTAATTCCCCCCCCCCAAAAAAAATCAATCACATCCCCTTACGTTACTGAAAATTTTAAACAAAAACTAAACACGCAAAAGTAAACACTGGCCTCCTTAAAATGGGCCGACACAAATATCACATGATCACATGTCCATGACTGTTCCAAAGGAACAACAAAACTGCAATGGTTCCAATATAATTGGCATCAAGTAATGTCATGAATAATTAATTTACATTACGCACTCTCATTTGTAATTGTAGTTTACAGGTGTGTTGGACAGGTTATCTTTCTCGATCATTTCCTTCATGCCAAGAATCCAGTTATGATCGTCGCAGAGCGATTTTCGGTTACAGGTCGTGTGTTCATAAATTAAAACAACATTATCCTACATGACTCAATGGCTAAAGCTAGGGTCCGAGCCCTTCCAAGCTTAACTGAACCAATAACACAAAAACAAAATAGAAAATATGTGCGTGGATCACCTCTAACAACAATGGTGACCTGTGCCCCCATAATGACATCAAACAATTATTTACATGGATGCACGGAAAACTTCGCTTCCTGAGGCGAGTTGAATCAAAATTCAATCAAAATCCCTACATGAATATAAATGGTCAGCACCTGTGGCTGATCACCACGATATAACAAGCCATTCCGTTTCTCAACATAAATAAACTCTCAGGACCTGCATTGGTCGATGACCTCACTCGAACAATAGACTGACAACCCGCATAGCGGGACAAGGCCTACCTGGTCCCCCCTTCGAGACTCCCTTGAAAAGAACCCAGCTGAATGCAATACTTTCTCCGTCCGGTCCTTCGAGCACCTCCCCCACAATCACAAGGAGTATCATTACTTCCCGTTATCATCCCATCAATTAATTTACGGGCATTATCCCTCCGCCTACGACTCACCATTTGAAGACCACGGGCATGTACCTCCGTTATCTATTTTCCATTGAAGCACCGCGGGGACGCTCCATCCGCTTGCCACTTACCATTATAAGACCACGGGCATGTACCTCCGTTATCTATTTTCCATTGAAGCACCGCGGGGATGCTCCATCCGCTCGCCACTTACCATTATAAGACCACGGGCATGTACCTCCGTTATCTATTTTCCATTGAAGCACCGCGGGGACGCTCCATCCGCTTGCCACTTACCATTATAAGACCACGGGCATGTACCTCCGTTATCTATTTTCCATTGAAGCACCGCGGGGATGCTCCATCCGCTTGCCACTTACCATTATATGACCACGGGCATGTACCTCCGTTATCTATTTTCCATTGAAGCACCGCGGGGATGCTCCATCCGCTTGCCACTCACCATCATAAGACCACGGGCATGTACCTCCGTTATCTATTTTCCATTGGAGCACCGCGGGGATGCTCCATCCGCTTGCCACTTACCATTATAAGACCACGGGCATGCACCTCCGTTATCTATTTTCCATTGAAGCACCGCGGGGATGCTCCAACCGCTTGCCACTTACCTTTATAAGACCACGGGCATGTACCTCCGTTATCTATTTTCCATTGAAACACCGCGGGGATGCTCCATCCGCTTGCCACTTACCATTATAAGACCACGGGCATGTACCTCCGTTATCTATTTTCCATTGAAGCACCGCGGGGATGCTCCATCCGCTTGCCACTTACCATTATAAGACCACGGGCATGTACCTCCGTTATCTATTTTCCATTGAAGCACCGCGGGGACGCTCCATCCGCTTGCCACTTACCATTATAAGACCACGGGCATGTACCTCCGTTATCTATTTTCCATTGAAGCACCGCGGGGACGCTCCATCCGCTTGCCACTTACCATTATAAGACCACGGGCATGTACCTCCGTTATCTATTTTCCATTGAAGCACCGCGGGGATGCTCCATCCGCTTGCCACTTACCATTATAAGACCACGGGCATGTACCTCCGTTATCTATTTTCCATTGAAGCACCGCGGGGATGCTCCATCCGCTTGCCACTTACCATTATAAGACCACGGGCATGTACCTCCGTTATCTATTTTCCATTGAAGCACCGCGGGGACGCTCCATCCGCTTGCCACTTACCATTATAAGACCACGGGCATGTACCTCCGTTATCTATTTTCCATTGAAGCACCGCGGGGACGCTCCATCCGCTTGCCACATACCATTATAAGACCACGGGCATGTACCTCCGTTATCTATTTTCCATTGAAGCACCGCGGGGATGCTCCATCCGCTTGCCACTTACCATTATAAGACCACGGGCATGTACCTCCGTTATCTATTTTCCATTGAAGCACCGCGGGGATGCTCCATCCGCTTGCCACTTACCATTATATGACCACGGGCATGTACCTCCGTTATCTATTTTCCATTGAAGCACCGCGGGGATGCTCCATCCGCTTGCCACTTACCATTATAAGACCACGGGCATGTACCTCCGTTATCTATTTTCCATTGAAGCACCGCGGGGATGCTCCATCCGCTTGCCACTTACCATTATAAGACCACGGGCATGTACCTCCGTTATCTATTTTCCATTGAAGCACCGCGGGGACGCTCCATCCGCTTGCCACTTACCATTATAAGACCACGGGCATGTACCTCCGTTATCTATTTTCCATTGAAGCACCGCGGGGACGCTCCATCCGCTTGCCACTTACCATTATAAGACCACGGGCATGTACCTCCGTTATCTATTTTCCATTGAAGCACCGCGGGGATGCTCCATCCGCTTGCCACTCACCATCATAAGACCACGGGCATGTACCTCCGTTATCTATTTTCCATTGAAGCACCGCGGGGATGCTCCATCCGCTTGCCACTTACCATTATAAGACCACGGGCATGCACCTCCGTTATCTATTTTCCATTGAAGCACCGCGGGGATGCTCCAACCGCTTGCCACTTACCTTTATAAGACCACGGGCATGTACCTCCGTTATCTATTATCCATTGAAACACCGCGGGGATGCTCCATCCGCTTGCCACTTACCATTATAAGATCACGGGCATGTACCTCCGTTATCTATTTTCCATTGAAGCACCGCGGGGATGCTCCATCCGCTTGCCACTTACCATTATAAGACCACGGGCATGTACCTCCGTTATCTATTTTCCATTGAAGCACCGCGGGGACGCTCCATCCGCTTGCCACTTACCATTATAAGACCACGGGCATGTACCTCCGTTATCTATTTTCCATTGAAGCACCGCGGGGACGCTCCATCCGCTTGCCACTTACCATTATAAGACCACGGGCATGTACCTCCGTTATCTATTTTCCATTGAAGCACCGCGGGGATGCTCCATCCGCTTGCCACTTACCATTATAAGACCACGGGCATGTACCTCCGTTATCTATTTTCCATTGAAGCACCGCGGGGATGCTCCATCCGCTTGCCACTTACCATTATAAGACCACGGGCATGTACCTCCGTTATCTATTTTCCATTGAAGCACCGCGGGGACGCTCCATCCGCTTGCCACTTACCATTATAAGACCACGGGCATGTACCTCCGTTATCTATTTTCCATTGAAGCACCGCGGGGACGCTCCATCCGCTTGCCACATACCATTATAAGACCACGGGCATGTACCTCCGTTATCTATTTTCCATTGAAGCACCGCGGGGATGCTCCATCCGCTTGCCACTTACCATTATAAGACCACGGGCATGTACCTCCGTTATCTATTTTCCATTGAAGCACCGCGGGGATGCTCCATCCGCTTGCCACTTACCATTATATGACCACGGGCATGTACCTCCGTTATCTATTTTCCATTGAAGCACCGCGGGGATGCTCCATCCGCTTGCCACTTACCATTATAAGACCACGGGCATGTACCTCCGTTATCTATTTTCCATTGAAGCACCGCGGGGATGCTCCATCCGCTTGCCACTTACCATTATAAGACCACGGGCATGTACCTCCGTTATCTATTTTCCATTGAAGCACCGCGGGGACGCTCCATCCGCTTGCCACTTACCATTATAAGACCACGGGCATGTACCTCCGTTATCTATTTTCCATTGAAGCACCGCGGGGACGCTCCATCCGCTTGCCACTTACCATTATAAGACCACGGGCATGTACCTCCGTTATCTATTTTCCATTGAAGCACCGCGGGCATGCTCCATCCGCTTGCCATTATAAGACCACGGGCATGTACCTCCGTTATCTATTTTCCATTGAAGCACCGCGGGGACGCTCCATCCGCTTGCCACTTACCATTATAAGACCACGGGCATGTACCTCCGTTATCTATTTTCCATTGAAGCACCGCGGGGATGCTCCATCCGCTTGCCACTTACCATTATAAGACCACGGGCATGTACCTCCGTTATCTATTTTCCATTGAATCACCGCGGGGACGCTCCATCCGCTTGCCACTTACCATTATAAGACCACGGGCATGTACCTCCGTTTCTTACCTTTTACTTTGCATTCTCAGCTCAGTTCGCATTACCTCTTACCCTTACTCATTTACCAAATGCGGCTGCAGTCTCACTTACCAATCTTGGGTTGTCTCTTACCTCGACAACGGTCATCAGCCCCTATCTCTTTGAACTCAGGCTCAAAATATCATTATTAGAATTGGCCTGTTATATCCCTGAATGGTTCCCTCCAAACTCATATTTTACGTTTATTTGTCAACCCATTATCGTGCATCCCACGGACAAACAAACTAACCCTTACGTTATATCAAACACCAAAAGATATTCACGCAGCAAAATTAATAAAACACACACTAAGCTCCAACAAAAAAAAATATACAAATTGCACATTCTCCGACCTGTCGTTCCGGCAACCTCTGCTAATTATAATGGCTTATAATTGTATAACCTATCCGACACCTGTTGTAACCAACATCAGGCCATGCACACCCCTATATTTAGGCCACTTAGCTCACGATGACGTCTCGGCTAATCCTTCCGAATGACGTTCCTTCTGCTGGCTCCTGATGATACATGTTCTCTTGCTGGGGAGGACACTTTTTAAACACAATTGTCAGTTTCATGCAAAAGTGAAGGATCAACATGAAACTTTTCACACACTCTATGCACTGTTTTGTTTTAGCGGAGCGCCTCCTATAATCTACAGCTAGGCATGACCTACTCAATTCGGCCAATAATCAGTCAAGCTCCTACGCCACTGAATTTGCCTATAGCACGGATGGCTATCTTCTAAAGAACGGACTTCACTCGCACTGGTTTGTCCCGAACAATTTGCATGTCGCTACTGTTATCAGAATACATGTCACTGTTTATAACCTATCAATTGTTGACTTTTCGCGCTGAATTCGCGGTACTGACCAACGTGAACTATCGCCTACCAGGCGATCAAGAATCGACTGATTGCACACTTTATACTTATGAAATGTTCGGTATTTCCGGTCTCCCCCGGGCAAAGGCTCTCGCCGCTCCGGCGATGGAAAATCGACTAACTTTATACGTGTGAAATTTTCGGCAATTCCGGTCTCAGACTGGCGCAAGCTCTTGCCGCTCGGGCGATGGAAAATCGACTGAATTTATACTTATAAAATTTTCGGCAGTAATATGGGCTACAGACCGGCAAGGGCTCCCGACGCTTGGGCGATGGAAAATCGACTGACTTTACTGACACTGCGCAGGCTATTTAAAGGTCTGGCTATGAAATCATCAGGAGAGGGAGGTTCTCCAAATTTAAATCTAGAGCAACACTCGTATGACGATGAAATTATGTTCATTCGTTTGCTCTTCCTTCCAATGTCCCAAAGCTTGGTTTTATTTCGAAATCGGATCGTACGTTCGGCCGCTGATTAGCTCCGTAGTAATTTTCATTGTCCAAGAATTTCGCGATCTTTAGTAGCGTCCATTCGTTCAATTTTTCCTTCCTCCCGTTCATTAGGACGAATTAATTCAAATACTGCTGTTTTCGTGACTTTTGAAATGACATTCATGAGGCTAAAATCGCTCTCCTTCCAATGCTGCAACTCATAATTTTGTACGTTAGTTATTTCTCTAATTTCTCTTAAATGGGAGGTGCTTATTTTTCAGTTTGGCGAGTAATCAGTTACCACCACCACTCAGGATTGAGCGACCTCAGTTCCTTGTTCAATCACATCTGGTATCCATGTGTTACGGCTGTGAGCTTCGCTTCATTGTTCGCTCACAGAGAAAGTTGCGGTATTCATTCATTCATTCATTCATTCGTTTATTTGCAATTGGGGGTGTGTCCCCCGGTGGCAAATTAGATATACATAACAATTAAATAACTGTACATAACAATTAACTAACAATTAAACTGGAGTATTTACACAAATAGTCAGTCTTTTCTTAAACACACCTATATGTTTGGGAAAAGGCTCTAAGACTGCGGCAGGTAGAGAGTTCCAATTATCAATGGCACGGTTTACGAAAGAATATTTACCATAATTTGTTCGCTGTGGTCGGCCCTTAACTTTGAAAGGATGATCGCTCCTACCCATGTAAGTAGGCTTTTCCATACGTTTGCTAAGCTCACCCCATGCTGGTTAATTTGTATACGTGTTGTATATAGCGCAGAGTCTAGATTTCATCCTCCTAGCCTCAAGTGATTCCCACCCAAGTTTCATTAACATACGGCTCACACTGCTCCAGGGATTAAAGTCACTGAGCACAAATCTCGGGGCCTTTCTTTGTACCATTTGCAACTCATTTATGAGCTCTACTCGATGTGGACCCCAAACCGCCGAGGCGTATTCCAGAATAGGTCTTACAAGTGACAAATATCCTAATTCTTTAGCAGAGGTACTGCTTCCTTTTAATACCCTCATTACAAAGCGCAGGGATTTGTAAGCTTTAGAAACTACACATCCTATATGACTTCTCCATTTCATATCATTTCTTACGTGAACGCCCAAATATTTGCAAGAATCTTCTTCTACAAGTATTTCCGAGCCAATGTTGTATTGAAAATCTTGCCTTCGCACTTTCCCTATTTTTATTAGACTACATTTTCTTGTTTTTATTTTCATTTTATTTTCAATCGCCCACTTATAGACCAGGTTCAGGTCATCTTGAAGTACTGCATTGTCTTGTGAGTCATGTATCTTTCGATATATTGTCCTAGCCCCAGCCCTTTATAAAAGGACTGTGCCTATACATACATAAAATATAATCAGAAGTAACTACGTAAAAGACGACATGGCAACACGACTACGGAGTAAGCCGTAGGTCATAGACCTAGGATCCAACAGCAAGCAGTTATACAGGACACAGCGGACATTACACTCCCAACATACCGCTGAGTGGACTGACATCGCACATTTTACCTATAAATAGAGGTACGAACACGCGCCGCGCTCTCTAGCTTTTGACGCTCTAATCTAACCTGGCCGCTCTCTTACTTGGACGCTGTGATAGTCTGATACTCTATCGGAGTTGTGCTACGACGGATCGCCCCATATCGAGTCCCAACGCCACCAACATCATAGAAGAACGGTATCAACGGTGGGGTGAGTGATAACGTGCCTGCTAATCTCCCTTTTCCCCCTAGGTTATAATTTCCATCCTCCCCTATTGCCATTGCCACTATTACATAATAAACCCCCTTTTTGAACAGTCTAATGATTACCTTTTTATTTCGTTTAGATTAAGAAGCCCTTCCCTTTAGATTAGTACCTAGTTTTAAGATCTCCATTGAACGCTGCAGGAGGCGATGCACAGCAAGCGTGCGGCCTACTAAGCCACATTGAGGTAAGCTAGGTGAGTATTCCTCCCGCCAGTTCCCTCACAGTAATTGCTCTCTAAACGTGTCCGCAGTTCTTCATAAGACATCCTAGTAAATCCCCGTAGATGCAAGGATGCCCCGTAATCAACACCCCTTTTTAATGGTGGTTAAGGTACCAATCAAACATCCTTAACAAATGGGGGTGGCGCGGGATAAGTTCAACATAAAAGTAGAACAATATTACACAATCATCCGCAAACAATCGACAGTCACTGCGAATCCCATTTGGTAAGTCATTTATAAACGCCAAAAATAACAAGGTTCCGATTACTCTGCCCTGAGGGATACCCGACGTTACGGTAATTTCATCCGAGAATCGGCCTTCAACTTTCACTTTCTGGGAACGACCCGTCAAAAATTCTTGGATCCATAAAATTACACTTCTATCAATCTTCGTCGAAGCTAATTTATGGAGTAGCATGTCATGCAGCACGACATAAAATGCCTTCGCAAAATCTATAACTACGGCGTCGACTGAAACTCCATCGCCTAACGATTCGCTAAAATATTGAAAAAGTGATAGCATCTGACTCTCGCATGAGTAACCTTTCCGAAACCCATGTTGCCTATCATTAAACCATGATGATGTTTCCCACTGTTCCCTCAAGTAGTCGCAAATGAGATGCTCCATCTGTTTACAAACGATGGACGTAAGACTAACCGGCCTGTAGTTGCCCAATTCAAGTCGGCTCACTCCCTTAAATATTGGGACTACCGTAGCTCTTTTCCAGTCATCCGGGATTTGCGCATTGTTTGTGGACACATTAAACATCACCTCTAAGTGTCGTGCCACGGCCCTACCTCCTAGTTTAAGTACTTCACTAACAATATTATCAGGACCCTTCGATATATTGTAACGTAATTTTTGTATTAGCTTTACAATTGCTGATTGGTTCATTTGGAGAAGTGGAGCCCCTGATTCACCGTTAAGGTCCAACACACAGCTATTGGATTTATTGAACACACTACCATAAAAGACATTTAATTCATTAGCAATGGCCTGCTTCTCAGTAATTAATTTACCGTCACCGGACATTATCATCGACAAATTATTTGAATTTCCCTTTCTTCTCCTAACATAACTGTATATTTTTTTCCACCCATCGCCTCCCGAACCAAGTAAACCTTGCATTATAATTGTCATGAGCAGCCCTCTTTTTTAAGACGAGCTCTCTTGATAAGGACTTAAATTTCAACATATACTTGTCACTATCATGTCTTTTATTGTATAATTTCCTAATTTTCCGTTTAAGACTCCTGATTTCCCGTGTGTAATACTCAGGATCTGGGTTTTGTTTCAGTAATTTAAATGGAACAAATTTATCAATAGCGCTATATAAAATTTTCAAAAAGTTAGTCCACAGGATATTAATGTGATTTCCTTCCGATGCCCATCCTACAAATATCTCATTCAAATACCCCTGAAATTTGCCCTGACCTGCCCTGCGATACTGGAATATGATCTTATTTGCTACATCAGAGTCTAATTTTGTAATGTCACCGTATCTAATATTTAATTCAACCCCAGAATGGTCACTAATTCCTGGTACTTTCAGACAGTTAATATACAGCTCTACAGGCCTTACGAGATAAACATCTAAGGTATTATTGCCTCTAGTTGGGAAGTCAACTACTTGGGAAAATCCCCCCTCCCTTAAGAATTTGTTTGCAGCGCTCTGAGCTTGACCACAGCTAGTTGACTCACCAGACCAGTCTACTTTGGGGAGGTTTAAATCTCCGGCAATTATTATGCTATTTTTCATAGCATTACCCGTACAAGTTTTATCATACAGTGTGTCGAGAATCGAAAATTTATCTTTCGGTGCTCTATACGCCCCTATCACCTGAATAGGGAATTTATTCCCTTTATCCGAAATTTGTACACATAACATTTCATGATCCGTATCAGCCCACTTTAAGGAACTAGCTATATTTTTGCGCACACAAATTAATAGCCCACCACCTCGCTTCCCCCGATCCCTTCTGTACATTTCGTAGGTCCCATGACTTATTCATTACTATTTATATCCTCATATAACCAAGATTCAGTATCAATGACAATGTCCGGAGAATACGTCTCTACAAGATTCCAAATTCAATTCATTTATTTCCTAAACTCTAACAATTAACCTGCAGTAATCTTTGAGTCTTACCTCCGCAGCAAATATCCTGAAGTAGCTCTGTTTCTGTTCCCGTCGGCTGGCAACCTCTGGACCTGCTCATCCTCACAGTGGCAGGCACGAACCGATGACCCTGTCATGTAGGCTCCCTAGGTTGAAAGCGCCCCGTCGATTTAAATGCAGCCCGTCTCGGGCGAAGTCACGGCCACCAATCCAGCAGTCAGCATCTACGGACACTAAACCCAGTTGTGCACAAACCCAGTCCATGCGGTCGTTGACAGTCTTAACTCGCCTTTACGGAACTTCTCCCCGCCGAACAATGCCACTCATTATAATTTTTGCATTTCTAAACTTGCTTTAAGATTTTCTGCCTAGTTCGTAGAGCTCCCCCATGATATAATGAGCTGTAGCCCTCTTCTTCAAATCGTTTGTCCCAACATGGAGCAACATCACTTTAACTTTGTCACAGTCCTCTACATTTGCTTCTTCCACTTTTTGGGCAAGCTGGTCAATTTTAATCCCCGGATAACACCGCGCTTTCGCACCTTATTTCCTCGAGATATTCGCACTCCTTCGTATCATAGAATCACGCATTATGATAACGTCATCCTCAGTTTGCTCTTGCACGCCCTCTTCCACACTGATCCCCGTAGAAAGCCGTTCAGTCAGATCCTTCTCCGTTTCCTCTGATTCACGAAGCTTTCTTCTAAGTTCCTGTATTATTTGATCCCTTGCTTTGATTTGCAACCTCAAACAGTCCGGCGGATCACATACTTTACAAAACCAATTCCCGACATCACAAACCTCCTTCTTGACCTTAATACAACCGAAGTGAAACCATGTCTCACATAGTCCACACTGAACACCGTTCTTCAATGTTTTACTGCACGTCGAACACTTAAATGCTGCCACTGGATCATTTGCCTGATTCACATTTGGAGTAACAGGGCCTGGATTCAATTCCACTCCACCAATAACTAACAACGCAGCTATCACTAGGGCTATAAACCACAAGTTACTAGGTCCCGTACGCACACACAAACACCGGAAATCCCGACTACCCTTCGCATACCACAGTCCGATCCTCTCGCGATAACACCCCAGAGAACAACCCATTTCAGCACACCTGAGAGCTCGGGAAAAAACACGACCTTTCACTTTGACTGCCAACTGCCACGTTCCGTGCGCCCCCTTCCATTCCCTTGTTCGTCTTTGGCCGCACCTGCTTCCTTCTCAAATAAGAGCACATTTGATAAATTTAACTTGGAACATTTATGCTGTATTATATGCATAAAGGTTACAATGTATACGTTAAGTCTAATTTTTTTAGGTCTTGACTGGCATTGCAATAAGAATTGACTAAGCAAACATGAGTTACCTACCAGGGCAACACTTTGACCACTATGATGGATATTGACCAGTGAGTACAGTTCTAGTAATGAGACAGAAATTCTACACAAACAAAGAGAGCGCGCAGGGGTGGGGATTGGTACCACGATGTACTGTCGGTTTTGCAGCTATGTGGAATGTATATCACACATGGTTTACTTTAAGGTTTGGAGGTCCCATTAAAGTTATTCCTACAATAAATGATCTTGAAATGGTCATTCTTTGGTGTGAAAATATGTATTATATGATATTTAATGAAAACAATTATGATATATTATATGTTTATACTGAACCCTTGTAAAGAATCGGAATGAGACTCTTTTCCGGGACGTGTTGCGGTCCATACCGTTGTTGTTAAAAATTATTTGCTTCTTATCAAAACAAGGAACATAGGTAAAATATCACACAGAAAGAAAAGTTAAGCCAAGATTTAACTAACATGAATTTAAGTTCAGATCAAAAAATAACAATCAACAAATAAACAACTCCCAATTACACCCGCAAGTTAACTAAATGAAAATAAACAAAATCTCTCTGACGATATTAAAGATAATTTTCCAGGCCATCAATGGTCCTGTTCTCACTCCAAATCATGTGTGGCGATGTGGCGAGGATACTGTAAAGAACAAGTACTTTTTATACGCGACCCGCGACCATAGGCTACAGCACGCAAGCTGCGGGTCCGTATAATAGAGGTAGACAATGGTACTGGGGATACAACTACAACTAAACAAATATTTACAAATACCCGACACTCGCTAGCCTTACAAAGTTAAAACAGAGATTCCCGCCCGGAACCTTGATCAGGTGTCAAAGACACAAAATTTGCCTAATCAGGTCTTCAATCAAACAAAAACAAGTACGAATGCGCGTGACTAACTAACTGACATCACCCGATGACCGTTGTCACCTTACAAGGACACACAATAGAGTGTCATACAAAATCAAACAAATTACTTGGAAACCAAACACAAATCAATATTGCTCAGTAGCAATCATAAACAAAAACTCAAGAATTCATTTTAAACGAAACACGAGATTACATGTCATGCATGAGCAGCGATCCCTTAAGCTATCAATATTTTAATTAAACAGGCACTCGCAATAACTTGGTCATACGAAACCCTATCCCCTCAACTCATTAGCGTGTCTTATCTGGATCTGCCGCTGGTGGATGTCTCGGCCAGCCAATGTCAATAACCTGGGGGGGGGGGGGGGGGTGAACGAAAATATCCCAATGCAGCGCTATGGCCTACATCAAGATCATAGATTCTTTACTGACCAACAGTAAAATAAATGTGTGTGTCATTAATATCTCAGGCTAGCCTCCCGCATAGCACCAAGAATCGAAGCAATATTATGTGTGTCACAAATACCATCAGATTCAATTAATTCCCACGGAATTAAAGATCAACCTTGGGGTTGCTCAGAGTCTCACAATGAGCATCATCTGACGCCCATACAGCAGCAGACAAGGAAAGTCCTAGCAAATTCCTCCGCGCAGAAAATCACACATTTGACAAAAGACACATTAACACACACACTCACCACCAGGTTTGACAATCCCTGAAAAAAAAACAACATCAAAATTCCACCCACACGCAGCGCGTCAGATCTCAGATTCGACCGAAGAAAATACTGAAATATAATTTACAAAATACGACTAGAGAACAGACCGTTCCCTTCAAATCATGCAAAGGCAAACACCAGAATTAATCAAAATAAATATTCCTTTTTTACGCCTGTTTAATTAAAACGGCTAACAAAAAAAATTAATGTTCCTCCCATTCTATTCTTAAATCAGATCTATAACGTCTCATTTATCACACGACCTGTAACTCGTGTTCGCAAAACGATTTATACACTCAAGTTCACGCGGAACTTGGATTAACATTACCCTGAATATTTACAAAATACAAATCACACACAACATTTAAAATGTGAGTGTCGGTACTAACCCTATCAGCAATTAAAAATAATCGCAACAATGCGAACAAAAATCTAAATTAAACTATTTACAAATCCCAGTCCAAAAATCTGGCTACATGCTTGAAATAATTCAATGCGGTACTTATTCTTTCAGCCACTCAATTCAGCTCACGTCACATGACATGGTCCGACAGGATCTCTCTACTCCTCCATCAGCAACTCGACAGCAGATACCATGGTCACCATCCCAAAGCAGTTCCTCGTGATCGACATCTTGGCCTTCATGAAAATGAAATGTTCACATACAAGTTTGCTACAACAACCTACTAAATTTTAAAGTGAGTTACTCACTTCGCTCACAGTTCTTTTACAAATTTTATACGTCGACTTTTCCTAATTAAATATAACCCTATATACACACGCACTTGCAATCGCACTCTTCATAATGACAGAATAAAATAGTTACAGTTGGACCCGCGGTCTAGTTCAAAATTTACAAGTCCAAAGACTTAACAACTTGTGCAGTACTTTGCCTATAATTACGTCGTAATAAAATCAGTACATCGCCGAGCAGCACTTCGTCTCCTCAGAGAGCTCGAAATAGTGTGTCACTAACTGGCATCTTGGACACATTTATACAAGACAGACAAAGTTTCGGTGGGGGGAACAATAAAATTATTATAAATCGAAGCAGGTGAGCTATCGGGTCGGGCAAGTTATCATTCTTCATCATTTTTCATGCAGGCTACATTTCTGCCAAGCGGAACCCAAATCGATCGGCCAATTAATCAAAACACAGTTCGCGGGCTTTTTCAACCCACGCACAGATTCCGCGTCACTCCAGGCGTCCCTCTGTGATTCGCTAGATTCAAGCGTAGCACGTTGGATATTACCACTTCTCCGTGCCTCTAGACGCCAGCTTGACAAAGACTTCAGGCCAAACGTAAAGTTCATGCACCCCATTTCCAGGAACCGGCTATGAATACCACGCTTGCCTCACTGGCTCCTTCGCTCTAACCAAATTGCAACACCACCAAGTGTGCCTTCTCAACAGCACCAAATGTGTCTTCAAATATGATGAATAAAATTAATATGAAACATTATTATACAGCATGTATCATAAGGGTTCAATACGTTTACTGTATCCTTATTTAATGTAAGCACTCGAGGCACTGTCGACCAAAATACAGCACTATCTGGAATGTATATTGCAAACATGAAGGTTTAGTGGCCCGCATTAAAGGTATTCCTACAGTAAATTATTTTCAAGTTGTCGTTCTATGGCGTGAAAAATATTTAATATATGATATTTGCTAACAGGATTTGCCACTGGGATTATTTTACAAGTAGTTATTTTTATGACCAACAGAGTTCACTGTTAAGAAGGTAGAGCCCTATGTGGAATGTAGGATAACATGTTGTAACATGTTATACATGATACGTGACAACATTAAGGCTTGTGATTTTTTTAAGATGCCTTTATCCCTATATTAATCACCCAGTTCAAAAGACTGATAACTGTAATGTTACGGAAACATCAAAACAAAAATCTGCATTGATAAATCAAAATGTGGTTGAGCAAATATACACTCAACGTGCAAAAAAACAAGAAATATATACAAACTATATTAATTAATTTAATTCAAATATATACAGTATATTTTTACAATTGGTATACACGCACAGAATACAACTCTTTTTGTTTATGTTTGCTTCTCATAGTTTTTAAATATAACACTTGTTGAAAATTATTATTAGGGGATGGGGGTGTCGCTACGTTCACCCATTACACAACAATACCAGCTTTACGAAGTCCATTTTCTATTTTTAACAGCTCTTCCTCATAACCAATATGACCAGCCTGTTTACAGGCATGCAAGAGCTGTAGACGTTCGACTAATATATTAGGGTAGTAGGATATATAGGCCGAAGCTGGGGCAGGGGCTAATGGGCAAGATGACCGCCACGCGCAAATGCCCTATGTTATTCTTATGGAGGGGTCAGTCATACCTTGGGCAGGGGCTAATGGGCAATATGGCTGCCACGAGCTACCACACTTTTTAATGGCGGGCTTTTCAAATCATTATTTATCTGTTTTTAATTTATAAATTTTTATGTATTTAATATTTAATTTATTATTTTTTAGCACAGGGCTAATACACAAAATGGTCACTGCACACAACCACTTACACATATAACATGCTAACCTAACCTTACCTAACCTAACCAAACCTAACCTAACTTCACCTAACCTAACCTAACCTAACTTCACCTAACCTAAGCTAACCTAACTTTACCTAATCAAACCTAACTTAGAAGTGCGAGCAAAAAAAAAGTGAGAGCAAAAAGTGTGAGCAAAAAAGTGAGAGCAAATGTGAGAGCACAAATAATAAACTTAGTTATAACCTAACCACACCTAACCTAACCTAACCTAACATAACCTAACGTCAAAGTGGGGGCAAATATGGGAGCAAAAAGTAACATGAAAAACTGTGAGCAAAAAAATTGAGAGCAAAAAGTAAGAGCAAAATAGTGGGAGCAAAAAGTTGGAGCAAAAAGTGGCAGCATAAAGTGGGAACAAAAATGTGGGAGCAAAAAAGTGAGAGCAAAGAAAGTGGAAGCAAAAAGTGGGAGCATAAAGTGGGAGCAAAAAAAAGTGGGAGCAAAAAGTGGGAGCAAATAAGTGGGAGAAAAAAAGTGGGAGCAAAAATGTGAGAGCAAAAACGTAAGAGCAAATGGGGGAGCACAAATAATAAACTTAGTTATAACCTAACCTAACCGAACCTAACCTAACCCACAGAAACCTCATTTAAAGATATTAGATTTTACGTTTTAACATTATACATTTTAACATTTTAGATTTTGATTTTTCATTTTACATTTTTAGATTTTACATTTTTGTTTTTTTGCATTTTAGTTTTTTTTTTTAGATTTTACATTTAAGTTTTTTGATTTTAGATTTTACATTTTCCGAAGAGAGTAAACTACAAGGTCACATACCTAACCTTACCAAACCTAACTTTACCAAACCTAACTTAAGCTAATCCAAACACACAAAGTATATAAGGGCACATGCAACTATCCTTATGCTAGTCTTATAGGCTACATTACAACATGATCACTACCCCAACCGGGTATTTTTTTTCATTTTGTTGTCTACACATTTGTCAATTTTCCAATTTCCCATTTTCAGTATTTTCAAAATGTCAGTTTTTAGTTTTTCAATTTCATAATATGGAAACATGGATTTTTGATTTTTGTTGTTTACACATTTATCAATTTCAAAATATTCCATTTACAGTTTTTAAAATGTCAGTTTAAAGTTTTTCAATTTCATGATATAGAAACATGGATTTTCCAATTTGTTGTTTACACATTTGTCAATTTACCAAATTCCCATTTACAGTTTTTTAAATTTCAGTTTAATGTTTTTTCAATTTTATCATTATGGAAACATGGATTTTCCAATTTGTGTTTTACATGTTTGAAATTTGCATTAGGAGTGGGGAGAGGCGGGTAGTAATTAGAAATGTACACATAATACATTTTTATATATATTCTTTTTTATTTTGTTTTCTATTTTATTTATTTCTGATTATGAATACTATTTTTTATTTTTATTTTCTTATTTTTGTAGTGCTATTGTTTTATTTCCTAAATTGTTTTGTTTTATGTATTTGCTAGTTGCATGCAAAAGATTTTGATATTCATAACTTAACTCTTTAAGCATGGTCAATGATTGAGTAATGACCATAGGCATGTGTACCTATACCATCAGCATCAACCACTCTTTTATCATCACCAGGACACAAAGCAATTTTGTTTAGTTTTATAGACGATACGTCATGTTGTTTAGAAGCGATAATGTTCATGGGTATTCTTTTTACATTGTTTTTCATGACACAATCCTTATTACCTTGAAAGTTTATACAATTTTTGACAACACCTCTGTTAATACCTTTAATCTTTTTGATTTATTTACCATTTATGTCTAAAGCGTACATTTTAGCTCTAAGTCCAACAAATGCTTTTATAATTTGTCCACAAGCCTCGTCTTTAAATTTCCCCAACGTTTTCTTGTTTGATGTAGAGTAACATATGTGATTAGAAGGATAATCTGATGTGTCCAGGTGTTCTAGGAAATCCAACTTGTCTTGATATACATCTGGGGTGTTAATCAAATAAATGAACGAGTCGGTATCCATATACATGAGTTTAAGATTGTTCATTCCATAATAGGGTAGCAGGACATCATAGTGTTGGGAATACATGAGAGTTTTTGAAATATCCAGTATACACATTCCAATATATATAGGCTTATTGAATACAATGTTACGTTTAGCCATGTGGAAAGCAGCTAGGTTAGGGCCATAAATGGTTCTGTCAATAAATGTCGGCTTTGTTATTAGCTTTTCTGCCTTTTTGCTGTCAGTCACAAGACGTATGTCTATTCTTTTACGGATATTTTCCATTGTTTTTCCAAAAATAGCATTGTTGAATAATTTGTACAGATTTTTCTCAAAATCATTTTTGGCTTGTTTTCGAAGGTTGTTATTAAAATCAACGTATGCCTTTAACCAAGGTCTTTGCTTAAACTTTAACACACGATGAATTTTTATCAATTTTAATTCCATGATCTAAAGCCTGTTTTAATGCCATGTAGTGAACAACATATTGTCTTCGATTTCCAAGATGAGGAATTAGATATTTTCAGAGACGAAACCTTAGGTTGTGTACACTCAGGTAGGAAAGGTACATCGTTGTGTAGATCATGAAGGTCAGATGGGTAATCAACATCAACGTCTAGAATGTATCCCACAGGATCATCTTCCTTTAGTTTTTCTAGATCAACAGTATCTGGAGAAACCCACTGAAATTCACCATAAGGAAGGGAGTGGCACATAGCCCACCCGTATTGGTTGTTGGCATCATCATAGGTAATAAACTGCGATGGTTTCTCAGAATCATAGGTTTCCATGTATTTATTGTTAGCTTCATCATACCGATGAGACACCTGGCATATGCCTCCGCGTATTCCAGACTCGATTAGAAGAATCTGATCGTAATCCTGTAGCAATTCCAGTTCAATTCCTGTGTAAAGGGTCATTGCCTCGAAACTTAAACCAGGCGAAGTAAAAAAGTGTGCAGCATCCACTCGGTGTGTTTCTAGAGTTTTGTTTCTAAACGTTTCAAAGCTGTGTGCAAGAAGGAGTACATCTGAAGTTAGGTAGAGGCTACTATATTCCCCTAGAGTTTTAATGTTGAACTGTTTCCAGACATTTTTGGCATGTTCATAGTCTTCTTGACTAACATTTTCTTGACTTAATTTGTTAAAGAATGCCTCTTTCGGAGGTAAACACGTATCACTTAACTTTTCCCATGAGTCAATGTAGTCATAACAAAATACCCCTTTACGAGTCATGAGCATTGCATTTTCTTTTCCAAAGTACTTGTCTGTTTCAGGGTATGATGTTAAGTTGGAAAGTAAGTTTTCCAAACTACTCGGCATTAACCGAAACGTGTCCACAAATCTAAGCTTAACATTTCCTACATATTTGGTGAAGGAAATGTACTTTTCCTTGGAGTTAGCGATAACATCCACTCTCTCAGTAGTACATCCTAATTGCTTTACAATGAAATTTGCGTCGTAGCCACTCATATTATGTAGAAATACAGGAACGGGTTTACGTGTTTTACACCTCAAATTACAGTTATTGTGAGCACTTCCACGGTATTTCCCTGTAATATGGCAAAGGTCTCGAACTTTCGAATCCTCTTTGGTATACGGTTTTTGACACAAATAACAGGTTTCAGAACATTGGAACTCTGCTTCTTGATCCTTAGTTAAAACCTTTGGAACATTTAAGCTGTAAAGGCGATCAATTTCGTTAGCTATTGAAATCAAACAGTCATTAACTTTTCTGCAGCGTCAGGTCCACGATAAATAAGTGGTTGGCTTGGAAGGTTTGTCTTTATGTGTTCCACAGCAGGTGAGGGTTTAACGTACATACCAAAGCTCATAGGAACATGACTCTTGTATGGCACTGTATAACTTGCTTCAGGATTGGGTAGACATGTTTGATAGGGTAACAGTATACTTTCAAAATCAGCATAGATAACGTAAGGTATTCTCAGCATTTTTTCCACGTTTAAAAATTTGACAATGAGGTTTTTAATAGGCATTTCAACCCTAGCAATGTCATGCTGGACACACAAAGCTCTATGTTCTTTCAATTTTTCTATTCCTTGTTGACCATATCGATTATCGAAGTGAGTAAAACACCGTTTACACGTATATATCTTATGTCCATGGTGAGTAATCTGATGTCTTACTAGTTTATCAAAATCTTTGATAAAGACGTAGTGGTTCTGGCCGGATGATGAACTTAGCAGAAGGAGGTCGCGATGGTCTTGCAGCTCTTGATCCACAACCTTTAGAGGGAACAATTTGTTGTCTTGTTAAAATCCAAATACATTAATGGATATATCGTTGGCTTTTTCAAATTTGGGAATGTCAGCTAGCGATGTAGGAAATGATATTACTGAAAAATCATACTTGTTTTCCATATCCTTGTATTTACTAACGCGTTTAGCATCAGTTTTAACCTGTTTTGCTAAAATGGCATACATAAAACACCTCTCGTCCTTAAAGTTTTGAGGATTAATGCAGGCTTTTCTTGCTTTTATAGCTGCTGGTAATGGAATATATGCGCTGCCACGCAAGGGATTGTACTTATTTATTTTCAATCGTACTCCTTCCACTGCTAACAAAGCCCAATTACTGCCTTTTAGCTCAGATTCTTCCATTTCCGTAGTTAACTTTGTAAATTGTGTTTTCAGTAAACTACTCAAGTCTGTTTCCAAAAATAGGGACAGATTTCGTGTTTCAAAAGCACGATCTGTAATTTCATTGGTAGATGTATGAATGAATCTACATTCAGCCACAAGATTAACTTTTATCGACTTGTGCATGGCTAGTTCTTTCTGCATAGCTTGTATTATTTGCTGTTTGGATTCTTTAAGGTATGAATTTAAATCCTTGCACGTATCACAACGTATGAAATAGGATTTATGACGACCTTCAAACGATGTCTCATATTCAATAAGTCCATTTTTGTCAGGGACCAATGACAGTAGGTAATGTTTTGTAGGCTACGCTTTTTGTCTTTTAGCTGCCGACGCAACATTACAACATTCTTCATGCCGACGTCCGTTGTACACATTGTTGAATGTACTACCACAGGTCTTGTACTCATGGAATTCACCACACGATACTTCATGTCGCTTCCTATGATAGTCTCGAAGAAAAATCTTCCCACACTCTTTACACATATAGCTAGGAATGGGTTCTTCCATTATGAATGTTGATTTCTGCAAACAGCTGCTTACTGCGTATCGCAGGACTAGAGGTTTGTCAGTGAGACGGGCTTTCACGATGTGAACACCGTGAGAGGTAGTAGTCAACTGGTGATATTCTTGTTAAGGGTCTTCTAATGTACCCCTAGTCTAGACCAACAGCTCTTTACAGCGTATGACAAGGCTGTAGACTGGACAGTGAGACGGTCTTTCACGATGTGAACACTGTAACAAGTAGTAGTCAACTGATTATATACTTGCTAAGGGTTCTCTAATATACAATAGTCAAGACCAACAGCTACTTACTGTGTAGTAAAAGGCCGTAAAATAGTTGTTTTGTCAATCTTTCACGATGAGGTCACTGTGAGTGGTGGTAGTCAACTGATGATATTCTTGCTAAGGATCCTCTAATATACCCCTAGAAAGGGTAACAGCTGCTCACTGCTTATGACAAAGCTAAAGACTGGTTGTTTCAACGGTCTTTCTCAATGTAAACACTGCGACAGGTAGTAGTCAACTGAAAATATTCTTATAGCCTACTTAAGGTTATCAGGTACTTACTGCATATCAAAAGGCAGTACACTCGTGTTTTAGACAGTCTTTTTTTGGCTAAAGACCCTCTATATTCCCTACACAAGGCTATACATGTTAGTTCTAAATACTTGGTGGTTAATTGTATAATAAATTTAAATACACAGCATATACGAGAACGTTTTCACTCGGTAAAACTTTACCAAATAGTCAAATGCGTCACGCAAAGTATGTTGCCGCTATCTAGCGGAGACTATGAGAACTACTTGAACGACCAGCATCCTACCTAGCGCTCCATTTCAACACTCGCTCACTGAACGACCAGCAGGCTATCTAGCGGTCGATATCAATACTCACTCAACTACCAGCCTGCTACATATCGGTCAATATAACAACTCACTCAACTACCAGCATGCTACATGGCTTTTTGTCAGTTTTTTTGTTGGCTTTTTTGTATTAGCTCTTACATATTTGCTCTTGTTTGTTGGGGCTTATTTGGTCTTGGAAAGTATGTCAGTCCTTTTTTATGGCTGCATAATGCTTACAGCCATGTTTGTAAGCAGCAGCAACAACAACAACAACAACAACACACAAAATTCCTAAAAACATCCAAGGTACTCTAAGGATTATCAATGACTCTCAACTCCTACACTTACCTCTATCCCTTGCCTAGTCAAAAAATAGTGTATTTTTCAAATTTTTCAATAAATATTTGGAAAGTAGGCTATATCATTTATCTAAAAATCCTAAAAAGACATATGTTAACTCCATCACCTACCACTTTACCACTCTCAGTCCAAAAATAGTGTATTTTTTCAAATTTTCCAAAACATATTTCCGAAATGGGTTATATTTCCAAAATTAAAAAGTTTACAAAAAGGTTTGTTTGACATAAATGAATGGCCTATTCGCCCTCTAACGCCGTACCAAGTCCCAGGTCTCTAGGACAACAAAAATAAAAAATTTCAAAATGTGCTTATATTTCCAAACTTTGGAAACTAGGAAGTTTACAAAAAAGTTTGTTTGACATAAATGAAAGGTTCCTACCCCCTCTACCCCTAAAATAAATTTCAAGCCTCTAGGTCTAAAACTGCAGTAGTGGAGTAGTGGCGCTTCCAAATAGGAATTTCAAAATTACACTTTTTTCAAAAAATGTAAAAAAATAAAAAAGTAGTATTTCACAAAATAAAGAACATAGAGGCCATTCTTTTAAGCCCATAGAACACTTTTTAGAATGTTTGGTTTTATGAAAAATCGCCTACTTTCTCAGTTGTACTTTTTCATTTTTTGTCGTACAGACCTGTAACTTGGTTTACAGGTAGAGGGGATAGAGACCTTTCATTTATGTTAAACAAACTTTTTGGTATAATTCCTAGTTTCCAAAATAGTGACCATTTTTTTTAATTTTTTTGACCTAGTGATCTGAGACTTCGTAAGGAAATAGAGGGGGTAAAGACCATTGATTTACGTTAGACAAACATTTTTGTAGAATTCCTAATTTTGGAAATATAGCCCATTTCCAAATTTTATTTTTGTTGACCTAGAGACCTGAGACTTGGTAAGGGTATACAGGGGGTAAAGACCATTGATTTACGTCAGACAAACGTTTTTGTAAAATTCCTAATTTTGGAAATATAAGCCCATTTTTATTTTTTTATTTTTTTGTCCTAGAGACCTGGGACTTGGTACGGCGTTAGAGGGGGAATAGGCCATTCATTTATGTCAAACAAACTTTTTGTAAACTTTTTAATTTTGGAAATATAACCCATTTCGGAAATATGTTTTGGAAAATTTGAAAAAATACACTATTTTTGGACTGAGAGTGGTAAAGTGGTAGGTGATGGAGTTAACATATGTCTTTTTAGGATTTTCAGATAAATGACATAGCCTACTTTCCAAATATTTATTGAAAAATTTGAAAAATACACTATTTTTTGACTAGGCATGGGATAGAGGTAAGTGTAGGAGTTGAGAGTCATTGATAAACCTTAGAGTACTTTGGATTTTTTTAGGAATTTTGTGTGTTGTTGTTGTTGTTGCTGCTGCTGCTTACAAACATGGCTGTAAGCATTTTGCAGCCATAAAAAGGACTGACATACTTTCCAAGACCAAATAAGCCCCAAAAAACAAGAGCAAATATGTAAGAGCTAATACAAAAAAGCCAACAAATAACTGACAAAAAAGCCATGTAGCATGCTGGTAGTTGAGTGAGTTGTTATATTGCCCGATATGTAGCAGGCTGGTAGTTGAGTAAGTATTGGTATCGACCGCTAGATAGCCTGCTGGTCGTTCAGTGAGCGAGTGTTGAAATGGAGCGCTAGGTAGCATGCTGGTCGTTCAAGAAGTTCTCATAGTCTCCGCTAGATAGCGGCAACATACTTTGCGTGTCGCATTTGACTATTTGGTAAAGTTTTACCGAGTGAAAACGTGCTCGTATATGCTGTGTATTTAAATTTATTATACAATTAACCACCAAGTATTTAGAACTAACATGTATAGCCTTCTGTAGGGAATATAGAGGGGCTTTAGCAAAAAAAAGACTGTCTAACACACGATTGTACAGCCTTTTGATATGCAGTAAGTACCTGATAAGGTTGAGTAGGCTATAAGAATATTTTCAGTTGACTACTACCTGTCGCAGTGTTTACATTGTGAAAGACCGTTGAAACAACCAGTCTTTAGCTTTGTCATAAGCAGTGAGCAGCTGTTATCCCTAACTAGGGGTATATTAGAGGATCCTTTGCAAGAATATCATCAGTTGACTACCACCACTCACAGTGACCACATCGTGAAAGATTGACAAAACAACTATTGTACAGCCTGTACTACACAGTAAGTAGCTGTTGGTCTTGACTATTGTATATTAGAGAACCCTTAGCAAGTATATAATCAGTTGACTACTACTTGTTACAGTGTTCACATCGTGAAAGACCGTCTCACTGTCCAGTCTACAGCCTTGTCATACGCTGTAAAGAGCTGTTGGTCTAGACTAGGGGTATATTAAAGGACCCTTAACAAGAATATCACCAGTTGACTACTACCACTCACAGTGACCACATCGTGAAAGACTGTCAAAACAACTATTGTACAGCCTTGTACTACACAGTAAGTAGCTGTTGGTCTTGATTATGATATATTAGAGAACCCTTAGCAAGTATGTAATCAGTTGACTACTACTTGTTACAGTGTTCACATCGTGAAAGACCGTCTCACTGTGCAGTCTACAGCCTTGTCATACACTGTAAAGAGCTGCTGGTCTAGACTAGGGGTATATTAGAAGACCCTTAACAAGAATATCACCAGTTGACTACTACCTCTCACGGTGATCACATCGTGAAAGACCGACTCACTGACAAACCTCTAGCCCTGTGATACGCAGTAAGCAGCTGTTTGCAAAAATCAACATTCATAATGGAAGAACCCATTCCTAACTATATGTGTAAAGAGTGTGGGAAGATTTTTCTTCGAGACTATCATAGGGAGCGACATGAAGTATCGTGTGGTGAATTCCATGAGTGCAAGACCTGTGGTAGTACATTCAACAATGTGTACAACGGACGTCAGCATGAAGAATGTTGTAATGTTGTGTCGGCAGCTAAAAGACAAAAAACAGAGCCTACAAAACATTACCTACTGTCATTGGTCCCTGACAAAAATGGACTTATTGAATATGAGACATCTTTTGAAGGTCGTCATAAATCCTATTTCATACGTTGTGATACGTGTAGGGATTTAAATTCATACCTTAAAGAGTCCAAACAGCAAATAATACAAGCTTTGCAGAAAGAACTAGCAATGCACAAGTCGATAAAAGTTAATCTTGTGGCTGAATGTAGATTCATTCATACATCTACCAATGAAATTACAGATCGTGCTTTTAAAACACGAAATCAGTCCCTATTTTTGGAAACAGACTTGAGTGGTTTATTGAAAACACAATTTACAAAGTTAACTACGGAAATGGAAGAATCTGAGCTAAAAGGCAGTAATTGGGCTTTGTTAGCAGTGGAAGGAGTACGATTGAAAATAAATAAGTACAATCCCTTGCGTGGCAGCACATATATTCCATTACCAGCAGCTATACAAGCAAGAAAAGCCTGCATTAATCCTGAAATTTGAATGATGAAAAGTGTTTTATGTATGCCATTTTAGCAAAACAGGTTAAAACTGATGCTAAACGCGTTAGTAAATACAAGGATCAGGAAAACAAGTATGATTTTTCAGTAATATCATTTCCTACATCGCTAGCTGACATTCCCAAATTTGAAAAAGCCAACGATATATCCATTAATGTATTTGGATTGGAACAAGACAACAAATTGTTCCCTCTAAAGGTTGTGGATCAAGAGCTGCATGACCAACGCGACCTCCTTCTGCTAAGTTCATCATCCGGCCAGAACCACTACGTCTTTATCAAAGATTTTGATAAACTTGTAGGACATCAGATTACCCACCATGGACATAAGATATATACGTGTAAACGGTGTTTTACTCACTTCGATAATCGATATGGTCAACAAGGAATAGAAAAATTGAAAGAACATAGAGCTTTGTGTGTCCAGCATGACATTGCTAGGGTTGAAATGCCTATTAAAAACCCCATTGTCAAATTTTTAAACGTGGAAAAAATGCTGAGAATACCTTACGTTATCTATGCTGATTTTGAAAGTATACTGTTACCCTATCAAACATGTCTACCCAATCCTGAAGCAAGTTATACAGTGCCATACCAGAGTCATGTTCCTATGAGCTTTGGTATATACGTTAAACCCTCATCTGCTGTGGATCACATAAAGACAAACCTTCCTAGCCAACCTCTTATTTATCGTGGACCTGACGCTGCAGAAAAGTTTATGGACTGTTTGATTTCAATAGCTAATGAAATTGATCGCCTTTACAGCTTAAATGTTCCAAAGGTTTTAACTAAGGATCAAGAAGCAGAGTTCCAATGTTTGAAACCTGTTATTTGTGTCAAAACCCGTATACCAAAGAGGATTCGAAAGTTCGAGACCATTGCCATATTACAGGGAAATACCGTGGAAGTGCTCACAATAACTGTAATTTGAGGTGTAAAACACGTAACCCCGTTCCTGTATTTTTACAAAATATGAGTGGCTACGACGCAAATTTCATTGCAAAGCAATTGGGATGTACTACTGAGAGAGTGGATGTTATCGTTAACTCCAAGGAAAAGTAAATTTCCTTCACCAAATATGTAGGAAATGTTAAGCTTAGATTTGTGGACACGTTTCGGTTAATGCCGAGTAGATTGGAAAACTTAGTTTCCAACTTAACATCATACCCTGAAACAGACAAGTACTTTGGAAAAGAAAATGCAATGCTCATGACTCGTAAAAGGGTATTTTGTTATGACTACATTGACTCATGGGAAAAGTTAAGTGATACGTGTTTACCTCCGAAAGAGGCATTCTTTAACAAATTAAGTCAAGAAAATGTTAGTCAAGAAGACTATGAACATGCCAAAAATGTCTGGAAACAGTTCAACATTAAAACTCTAGGGGAATATAGTAGCCTCTACCTAACTTCAGATGTACTCCTTCTTGTACACAGCTTTGAAACGTTTAGAGACAAAACTCTAGAAACACACCGAGTGGATGCTGCACACTTTTTTACTTCGCCTGGTTTAAGTTTCGAGGCAATGCTCCTTTACACAGGAATTGAACTGGAATTGATACAGGATTACGATCAGATTCTTCTAATCGAGTCTGGAATACGCGGAGGCATATGCCAGGTGTCTCATCGGTATGCTGAAGCTAACAATAAATACATGGAAACCTATGATTCTTAGAAACGATCGCAGTTTATAACCTATGAAGATGCAAACAACCAATACGGGTGGGCTATGTGCCACTCCCTTCCTTATGGTGGATTTCAGTGGGTTTCTCCAGATACTGTTGATCTAGAAAAACTAAAGGAAGACGATCCTGTGGGATACATTCTAGACGTTGATGTTGATTACCCATCTGACCTTCATGATCTACACAACGATTTACCTTTCCTACCTGAGTGTACACAACCTAAGGAATCGTCTCTGAAAAAACTAATTCCTCATCTTGGAAATCGAAGGCAATATGTTGTTCATTACATGGCATTAAAACAGGCTTTAGATCATGGAATAAAATTGATAAACATTCATCGTGTGTTAAAGTTTAAGCAAAGACCTTGGTTAAAGGCATACGTTGATTTTAATAACAACCTTCGAAAACAAGCCAAAAATGATTTTGAGAAAAATCTGTACAAATTATTCAACAATGCTATTTTTGGAAAAACAATGGAAAATATCCGGAAAAGAATTGACATACGTCTTGTGACTGACAGCAAAAAGGCAGAAAAGCTAATAGCAAAGCCGACATTTATTGACAGAACCATTTATGGTCCTAACCTAGCTGCTTTCCACATGGCTAAACGTAACATTGTATTCAATAAGCCTATATATATTGGAATGTGTATACTGGATATTTCAAAAACTCTCATGTATTCCCAACACTATGATGTCCTGCTACCCTATTATGGAATGAACAATCTTAAACTCATGTATATGGATACCGACTTGTTCATTTATTTGATTAACACCCAAGATGTATATCAAGACAAGTTGGATTTCCTAGAACACCTGGACACATCAGATTATCCCACTAATCACATATGTTACTCTACATCAAACAAGAAAACGTTGGGGAAATTTAAAGACGAGGCTTGTGGACAAATTATAAAAGCATTTGTTGGACTTGGATCTAAAATGTACGCTTTAGACATAAATGGTAAAGAAATCAAAAAGATTAAAGGTATCAACAGAGGTGTTGTCAAAAATTGTATAAGCTTTCAAGATTATAAGGATTGTGTCATGAAAAACAATGTAAAAAGAATACCCATGAACATTATCGCTTCTAAACAACATGACGTATCGTCTATAAAACTAAACAAAATTGCTTTGTGTCCTGGTGATGATAAAATAGTGGTTGATGCTGATGGTATAGGTACACATGCCTATGGTCATTACTCAATCATTGACCATGCTTAAAGAGTTAAGTTATGAATATCAAAATCTTTTGCATGCAACTAGCAAATACATAAAACAAAACAATTTTGGAAATGAAACAATAGCACTAAAAAAATAAAAAAAACAAAAAATAAAAAAATAGTATTCATAATCAAAAATAAATAAAATAGAAAACAAAATAAAAAAGAATATATATAAAAATGTATTATGTGTAAATAGTACACATGTATTTAAAATAAAAATATTTTATGGCCACTGCTTGTACATTTCTAATTACTACCCGCCTCTCCCCACTCCTAATGCAAAATGCAAACATGTAAAACACAAATTGGAAAATCCATGTTTCCATAATGATAAAATTGAAAAAACATTAAACTGAAATTTAAAAAACTGTAAATGGGAATTTGGTAAATTGACAAATGTGCAAACATCAAATTGGAAAATCCATGTTTCTATATCATGAAATTGAAAAACTTTAAACTGACATTTCAAAAACTGTAAATGCAATATTTTGAAATTGATAAATGTGTAAACAAAAAAAGCAAAAATTCATGTTTCCATATTATGAAATTGAAAAACTAAAAACTGACATTTTGAAAATACTGAAAATGGGAAATTGGACAATTGGCAAATGTGTAAACAACAAAATGCAAATTCCATGTTTCCATATTATGAAATTGAAAAACTTAAAACTGACATTTAAAAAAACTGAAAATGTGAAATTGGAAAATTGACAAATGTGTAAACAAGAAAATGAAAAAAAAATACCCGGTTGGGGTAGTGATCATGTTGTACAGTAGCCTATAAAACTAGCATTAGGATAGTTGCATGTGCCCTTATATACTTTGTGTGTTTGGATTAGCTTAAGTTAGGTTTGGTAAAGTTAGGTTTGGTAAGGTTTGGTATGTGACCTTGTAGTTTACTCTTTTCGGAAAATGTAAAATCTAAAATCAAAAAACTTAAATGGAAAATCTAAAAAAAAAACTAAATTACAAAAAATGAAAAATGTAAAATCTAAAAAATGTAAAATGAAAAATCAAAATCTAAAGTGTTAAAATATATAATGTTAAAACGTAAAATCTAAAATCTTTAAATGAGGTTTCTGTGGGTTAGGTTAGGTTCGGTTAGGTTAGGTTATAACTAAGTTTATTATTTGTGCTCCCCCATTTGCTCTTCCTCTTTTGCTCTCACATTTTTGCTCCCACTTTTTTGCCCCCACTTATTTGCTCCCACTTTTTGCTCCCACTTTTTTTTGCTCCAACTTTTTGCTCCCACTTTTTGCTCCTACTTTTTTGCTCTCACATTTTTGCTCCCACATTTTTGCTCCCACTTGTTGCTCCCACTCTTTTGCTCCCACTTTTTGCTCCCACTTTTTGCTCCCACTTTTTTGCTCCCCCTTTTTATTCCCACTATTTTGCTCTTACTTTTTGCTCTCAATTTTTTGCTCACAATTTTTGCTGTTACTGTTTGTTCCCATATTTGCCCCCACTTTGACGTTAGGTTATGTTAGGTTAGGTTAGGTTAGGTGAAGTTAGGTTAGGTGAAGTTAGGTTAGGTAAGGTTAGGTTAGCATGTTATATGTGTAAGTGGTTGTGTGCAGTGACCATTTTGTGTATTAGCCCTGTGCTAAAAAATAATAAATTAAATATTAAATACATAAAAATTTATAAAATAAAAACAAATAAATAATGATTTGAAAAGCCCGCCATTAAAGAGTGTGTTAGCGCGTGGCAGCCATATTGCCCATTAGCCCCTGCCCCAGCTATTACTGACCCTCCATTAGAATAACATAGGGCAGTTGCGCGCGGCGGCCATCTTGCCCATTAGCCCCTGCCCCAGCTTCAGCCTATATATCCTACTTAGGATCGTTCCAATTGTTATTTTTATGAATGGTTTCAAAAAGTCGGGGATCAGGGATGGTTTTACAGGTGTAAAAACTTCATCATTATCACCATCACCATCACCATCATCATCATCATCATCCTCATCATCATCGTCATCATTATAATCATCATCATAATGATCATCATCATCGTCATCATTACCATCATAATTTCCACCTGTGTCCACAGTCTGTTCAATGGTCTGAGTTGCCTTTGATAGTGTTGAAAGCCTCTAATTAGATGTGCTAGAGTGCGTTAACATTGTTATGTTTTTTATTATCACCATCACCATCCTTTTCACCTGCCCCAACCAACTTCTTCATGGGGTATGTTGTCTCTGATAGAGTTGAGGGCTTTTGAGATGTGGGTGTGTGTCTGAACATGGGTTTTACAGGAGGTGTTAAAGGTTTTCCATTAAACAACTCGCTAACCGCATGATTGCGTTGTAGTGTATTAAACTTGAGGTTAATATTATCTTGTGTAGGACTATCTTTTCCTTGGACTAGGTTTTTGCTTTGGTTTGGGGTTTCCTTACATTTAGACTACCGTGATTATTAAGTTTACAATCATGATTGGTAGAAGAAAGTATGTCCAATTCTTTTGTCTTAAGCATTCCTCGACACTGTTTCGATCGTTGCTTTGAACAGCGCCAAATAACAGTTCCATTTTTATTTCTTCGTTTCACAATATATGAATTTCTTTTTAGTATGCATAAGGCTTATCATACCTAGTCACTGATACTTCCATATCAACTGTCAAGCATAAACTAATTTCTAGTAAAGACAACTTGGTAATAACAACAATAGTTTAATGTGGGAGCATATATAGAAGCAAACGTGGGAGCAAAGGTGGGAGCAAAGGTGAGGGTAAAAGTGTGAGCAAAAGTGGGAGCAAATGTGGGTGCAAAAAGTGGGAGCAAATATGGAAACAAAAAGTGCGAGCAAAAACATGGGAGCAAAAAGTGGGAGCAAATGTGGGAGCAAATGTTGAAGCAAAAAGTAGGAGCAAAAATGTGGGAGAAAAAAGTAGGAGCAAATGCGGGAGCAAAGCAAATATAAAAAGTGGGAGCAAATATGCTAACAAATATGTCAACAAATATGGCAGCAAAAGTAAATAAACAAGGCAAGGTAGTTTAAAGTGCAAAGAAAATATGGAAGCAAATTTGAGAGCAAAAGAGGAGTTCTTCTAAAATAACTAGACATAACAGACTTAGTCATAACCTAACCTAACCTGACCTAACTTCACCTAACCTAACCTAACCTGACCTAACCTAACCTGACCTAACCTAATCTAACTTCACCTAACCTAACCTATCCTAACCTAATCTAATCAAACTTCACCTAACTTAACTTCACCTAACCTAACCTAACTTAACCTAACTTCACCTAACCTAACCTAACTTCACCTGACCTAACTTCACCTTACCTAACCTAACCTAACCCAACTTCACCTAACCTATCCTAACCTAACCTATCCTAACCCAACTTCACCTAACCTAACCTAACTTCACCAAACCTAACTTGACCCAACTTCACCTAACCTAACCTAACTTCACCTAACCTAACTTGACCTAACTTCACCTAACCTAAGCTAACCGAACATAACATCACCTAACCTAACTTCACCTAACCTAACCTAACCTAACCTAATTTCACCTAACCTAACCTAGGTGAAGTTAGGTCAAGTTAGGTTAGGTTAGGTGAAGTTAGGTTAGGTGAAGTTAGGTTAAGTTAGGTTAGGTTATGACTAAGTTTGTTATGTCTAGTTGTTTTTGAAAAACACCACTTTTGCTCTCATATTTGCTTCCATATTTTCTTTGCACTTTAAACTACCTTGACTTGTGTATATACTTTAGCTGCCATTTTTGTTGACATATTTGTTAGCATATTTGCTCCCACTTTTTATATTTGCTTTGCTCCCACATTTGCTCTCATATTTGCACCTAACTTTTGCTCCTACTTTTTGCTCCTACTTTTTGCTCCCACATTTGCTCCCACTCTTTGCTCCCACTTTTTTGCTCGCACTTCTTGCTTCCATATTTGCTCCCACTTTTTAATCCCTTATTTGCTCCCACTTTTGCTCACACTTTTACCCCCACACTTGCTCCCATCTTTGCTCCCACTTTTGCATCTATATATGCTCCCACATTCAACTATTGTTGTTATTACCCAGTTGTATTTACTAGAGATTAGTTTATGCTTAGTTATGCTTGACAGTTGATATGGAAGTATCAGTGACTAGGTATGGTAAGCCTTATGCATACTATAAAGGATATTCATATATTGTGAAACGAAGCATTAAAAATGGAAATGTTATTTGGCGCTGTTCAAAGCAACGATCGAAACAGTGTCGAGGAATGCTTAAGACAAAAGAATTGGACATGCTTTATTCAAACAATCATGATTGTAAACTTAATAAACATGCTAGTCTAAATGTAAGGAAAACCCAAACCAAAGCAAAAAACCAAGCCCAAGAAAAAGATAGTGCTGCACAAGATAATATTAACCTCAAGTTTAATACACTACAACGCACTCATGCCGTTAGCGAGTTGTTTAATGAGAAACCTTTAACACCTCCTGTAAAACCCATGATCAGACACACACCCACATCTCAAAAGCCCTCAACTCTATCAGAGACAACATACCCCATCAAGAAGTTGGTGGGTGAAGGTGAAAAGATGGTGATGGTGATAATAAAAACATAACAATGTTAAAGCACTCTAGCACATCTAAAAAGAAGCTTTCAACACCATTAAAGGCAACTCAAACCATTGAACAGACTGTGGACACAGGTGGAAATTATGATGGTAATGATGACGATGATGATGATCATTATGAAGATGATTATAATGATGAGGATGATGATTATGATGTTGATAATGATGGTTGTGATAATGATGAAGTTTTTACACCTGTAAAACCATCACTTATCCCCGACTTTTTGAAACCATTCATAAAAAATAACAATTGGAATGATCCTAATATATTAGTCGAACGTCTACAGCTTTTGCATGCCTGTAAACAGGCTGGTCATATTGGTTATGAGGAAGAGCTATTCAAAATCGAAGATGAACTTCGTAAAGCTGGTATTATTGTGTGATGGGTCAACGTAGCAACACCCCCATCCCCTAAAAATAATTATCAACAAGTGTTATATTTGAAAACTATAACAAGCAAACATAAACAAAAAGAGCTGTATTCTGTGTGTGTATACCTATTGTAAAGATATATATATTTCAATTAAAATATTTAACATAGTTTGTATATATTGAGCCCGTTAGAGGAGGTTATCCGGGTACCATCCGTCGAAAGAAATGGTACTTCGAACGACCCCGTCCTTCGAGCCCACAACCTGAGAGGATCGGGTGCATTTCTTTAAGTGCTTACATAGCACGAGAAGCTTGATCCAGGGGATCTGGGTCATTTTGCGCTGAAGACTTGTAATAGACGCCCAAAGAAATACATCCGCTAACACAAAGCTAACAATAAAGAGATCCAGTCTTAAGTAAAATTTCATACATGATTAAATCATAAAAAGGCCCTAAACTATTTCTGAGGGTTAAAATCGGCTAATCCGCTGATCTAATTACAATAATGAGTCAATCCCTAAAGTGAAGTTAAGTAACCCTCGTGAAGTCCTAATTTCATAAAACAAAAGCAACAACTAAGCTAGGCACGTGGTACGAGAGAAAACTAATGCGAAGCAAAGTTACAAGCAAATGACTCGGTACAAGTTAAATTCAACATCAAGCAAAACCAATCCCTAGGTTAGGATGGTACCACGTCCACTTTTACAATTACATTTAATATCTGTCTAAATCCTGTCAAGAATAAAAATATTACGACGAGACACGTCATAACCAAAGACTTATTACAAAAGCTAAATGACAGTTGACCACAGACTATCAAAAACATTGCATAAACACTCTTTTGACTAACAGGGTACAATAGTGTGATTACACTAGGAAATAATCAATGAACACATGACACAAGCCTGCCTTCGTGAACTGATATACTGTTTGTACTCAGTCGTCATCTCATGCGTGTAAATTAGGTTGGCAATGCGCAATCATCACTGCGACTTACAAGTTTGAATTCACGCGGGCCATAAGTTAAGAACTACTGATCCTGGAGATTCATGTCGTCGAAAAGAAATATGTCAGCTCATTTAAATTGTCATCTCCCACTGGAAATGATGCATAATCACGGTGTCAAAATCAACAAAAAGCAAATGGTCAAACATTTTCTGGGCTGTAATTATTTAATTAATTAATCCGTCGGTTTAGGATAATTATGAATGAGATTTTTATTCAAGGTTTATGTAATGTATTAGATGGTTTAGTTTAGGACACCAGTCCTCGGCTGCATGTGATCTCACCTGAGATTCACTCGAAGAACGTGACTTCTAAAAGTCAACAAGACAATGCTCTGAGCTAAGAAACTGCTCAAGCAACAATAACACAGTCTAGCACGTCTTACACCATTTGGACGCAAGTATCATCGGTCGTCTAGGCCTCAGCTCAAATTGCCGCCAGAATAAACCAAAAAAACGTAAGGGGACTTTAATCCGTCCTTCCTTACTATAACAATGTGTTCACAGACACAACAACAACATTAGCCAGCCAGACATTATACAAAAACTGGGTCAATTAACATGTGTATTAAACCTTTATTACAGCTCGCTAGATGATTTACTTTCATCAGCTCAAATATAAAAGGAATTCGTATTAGCGAATATTCCCTCACTTTAACAGTGGTAAACAAATATCAGCTGTTCACAGCTCGAATAGCTGGTTTCCCCAAAGCGTGGTTATGTAATTGATGACACTGACCTTCACATCCCATATGATTGTGACGTAAATTAGCAGTATAAAAGTCAATAAAAGTCGTCTCCTACTGAATTATGGGTAATAACAGCTAGCATCTCGCGTGTCAAATACGCTCCACACAGCATTGAGTATGGCTTGGCTTCATTCATTTGTATCAAAAATCTGTACATTCCATCTGACAGAAACACATGATTAAGTCCTGGTGTGTTCTGCAGATTGCGTTGAAATCGATGATCACTTTCCTAATAGTGTCTATTACTGTGTATTACCCTTTCAAATAACGTAGCGTTGCAAAAATGTCAAAGAAAATGAAATAAAAGACTATACTCTTCTGCAGCTTAATTGCGCTGACGTGACAGATATGTCACTCATCCATTCATTGAGCACGTAGGTTTCTGTGCATTGCTCGGCACATTCTTAAACAAAATTAACAAGATCTAGTCTCTGCGATGCTGTTATGAAATGATACGCTTGTAGATTTAACCTCATGTCCCCACCAACCTTATTGGGCATGAGTTCGTTCCTCACGGGAACTTATCGTGGTAAATAGTACTCACAAAAATGTTAACTAAAGAGTACAAAAATGTTTCAGTATCTGTCGACTGATACGCTATTAATATGTATGAAAATCAAAGAAGGGGCCTATAGCATAGGGTGTTACCAAAGTTTATCAGACGTCTACATCTTCTGGTTTAAGATGACATGACATAAATTCAGCCTGCTCTTGGCTGGTCTAAAATACACTGAAAATATACATATGAAATGTGCACCCCCGTATAGAACACGGTATGGGTGTCTAACGAAAGATTGTTCCAGTGCCAAAGAAAGAAAGAAAGAAAGAAAGAAAGAAAGAAAGAAAGACATATTCTAATCCTGACTAATGTGATCTACTATCAAAGTTTCGGCTAAAAATACTTCAAATCACATCTGCCTGGACAAACATTGTACAATGATGAAGATACAGGACTCACGGTTACTATCCCATTTTACTCACCTTACAAACTTCACGTTGGAAAGGGTAATATGCCTCCATTTCTCCTGGCATATTTATAGGTAAGGCCAAGGGTCCTAATCTGTCCTCTTCTTCCTTCATCCCCTGTTCCTCAGGGCAGGGGCGTATATAAGGGGGGTGCTGGGGGCGCTACAGCCCCCCCCCCCGAAAAAGCCAACAAAAATTAAGAAAGTGTTGGTTTGGTAAAGGCATAAAATAATTGCAAATTTGTTTGTACCCTAATCTTAACTTATTGGCTGTTATAAACAATATTAAGATTGTAATTATACTAACTCGTGGTGTAGTGGCTAGCATTCTTGGCTGCCGCCCCGGAGGTCCGAATTCGATTCCCGGCTCTGCCAAGAAATTTTAATTCTAGTCTGAGGGCTGGAACGGGGTACACCCTGCCTTGTGAGGCAAAACTGTGAATTCCACAGTACGGTAGCCTACTTTTGAAAAATAAATTATCAACTTGTAGAAAAATAAAAATAAAACTGTTTACCTTTCTGCCTAGTAAATTGACAAATATTTAGATATCGCCATTCATACTCCATAGATCATAATAGGAAATTCATTAAGTATAAAATTTTATTTGAGTGTTGTGTTGTATTTTACAACTTTTTTGTATTGCGAGTAATAATTGTAGGCTATATGAACTTTGAATCTTATCTAAAATAATTACACAAAGTTCTATGCTCTAAGATATTGGTTGATATTCCTGGGTATTTTGCGGTGACAATCCCCTGAGAATACACAAAATTTTCCAGGATAGTCAGCCTCCCCCCCCCCCCGAAAAAATTGTATATACGCCCCTGCCTCAGGGTACTGGTCAAACATTCACGTTATGACTGAGTTATTTGCTCGGATCTCCCCTCATCATAAAGGAGTTACTCCATCTGGACGTCCACACGTATTCGGTAGAATACATTTATCACGTGATACGTTTCACACTGCATGGTGGCAATTAATTTCAGAGATTCTACAATTTTTACGTAGTACAAAATGCTATCACTGGCGTTACACAATTGCAGGTGATTATAAAAATGGCTCTGGTTTCCTGCCACAGAATTTACGATACTCGTGGTATCTCTCACAGAATCTACACTGTAAAATATCACTGAAAATCATAGCAATCACAAATGAACACGTGTGATGCGTAACATTGCCATGATTCGTTTCGTTTGTGGCGTTCACTAGGCTGTTATAATTTACCGCGGCCTGAATATTTCGTCTGACTTCAGACAACGCGTTCACGGTCCTCGTGGTACGGGGAAAAAATTATAACTTCCCTCGAAATAACTTTTGCTTTGCAGAATATCGTATCACTGGCCTGACACGGCCAAAATAAATGCTGTTCGTTGTAATATTGCGATGCACTCAGCACGATGGCTGTAGATAATTTCCTCCCACTTATGGGTATTCATTTATGCCAAAACGTGGCCTTCGTCAATCTGACGGACTATGGACACAACACGTGCAGTCACAGCGGACTGTCAAGACGGTGTGATGCAGCCAGGGACTGCTTCCTTATTCCAAGGAAGTTGTTAAGTCATTGAGCGACTAATTACATCCATCCCCGCATGTCTGCGGTGTAAATACCTTCACCAAAAATAATATTTGCTAATTATAAAAGCATACATGAATGGCAAATTAAACATAATTATGCGTGGCATGCTCCTGAGATATGTGGTATCAAAATTGTATGTAAAATATCTCCAGGAATAAAATAAGCTGTCCTCGCCAAAGTCAAAATAGCGTAATAATCATGAGGAGGCTTCAGAGTGCTTTCTATCGAACTGAGCATATGGAATGAGTACGCTCTCAAAGAAATATTAAATACATGAGTGGATACGGGCTCAATATTTCCTGTTTTTTTGCATGTTGAGTGTATATTTGCTCAACCACTTTCTGGTTTTTCAATGCAGATTTTTGTTTTGTTTTGATTTCTCCGTAACATTACAGTTATCAGTCTTGTAAACTGGGTGATTAATATAAGGATAAAGGCATCTTAAAAAATCACAGCCTTACAGTTGCCACACATCTTGTATAACATGTTACATGTTATCCTACATTCCACATAGGGCTCTACCTTCTTAACAGTGAACTCTGTTAGTCATAAAAATAACTACTTGTAAAATAAATCCAGTGGCAAATCCTGTTAGCAAATATCATATGTTAAATATATTCACTCCATAGAACGACAACTTGAAAATCATTTATTCTAGGAATGCCTTCAATGGGCGCCACTAAACCTTGAAGTACGCAATATACATTCCAGATAGTGCTGTATTTTGGTCGACAGTGCCTCGAGTGCTTACATTAAATAATCATCCAGTAAACGTATAAACATATAATAAATCATAATTGTTTTAATTAAATATCATATAATAAATATTTTCACACCAATGAATGACCATTTCAAAATCATTAATTGTAGGAATATCTTTAATGAGACCTCCAAAACTTGTCATATACATTCTACATAGCTACATAACCGACAGTACATCGTGACACCAATCTCCACCACCACGCGCGCTCACTATTTGTGTTGCATTTCTGTCTCATTACTAGAACTGTACTCACTGGTCAATAACCAGCATAGTGGTCAAAGTATTCTCCCTGGAAGGTAACTCATGTTTGCTTAGTCAATGCTCATTGCAATGCCAGTCAAGACCTAAAAAAAGCCTTAACGTATATATCAATCATCAACACCATATCATTAAACAAATCACACCATCTTAAGGTATTTATTAAATTTATTTGCATTTAAGAACCTTGCAAGCATCTTGCAGCCATGAAGAGGAAAGTATAGACAGGAATTGTGAAAAGCAAACCGTTCAATCATTCAATGTAGTTAGTGTTATGAACCCCAACGTATGAGGTTATGAAAGTCTATGTGAGGGTGTGGTTTTTACAGCTGGATGCCTTTCTTGACACCCACCTCAGAGACAAGTTTATGGGAGATGAAACTCAGCTATCATGTCGAATGTGGAGATCCTAGTCTAGGAGAAAGTCATTTTCGTGTATTTGTCTGCAGGGAATGTGGTAAACGAAACAACAAAAAGCACACATGTAAAGGGAGTATTATGGAATTTTCGAGTTCATCTAGTGAATTTCGAAAAAATGGATAAATTTCACGGTTTTTAGCCCACTTTGGATATGTTTGGTAAATTTGTGACTGTTCCGGTCACAATGTTCCCAAACCCTTATTTGGTTGACTTGAGGAGAAGTCAGGTTAGGGTAATTTGTTCATATCATTCCTTTTCTTGCTCATCATCATCATTTAAGTTATAGGATTTCATTTTATTTAGTGTATATATCTTGTGTATCTCGGGGACTCAGTCAGGAATATTTCATTTAATTTCTATGTGAGATGTCAGCATACAAGACAGCGGATTGTGTTAGGCAAGCTACAAGATGTTGCAATAGCAGGAAACTCCAGGCCAAATTTAGATTGGGCCGAGAATAACTTCCCGTGTCTTGAAGAAAGCTTTGTGTAAATTGTGTAAGGTTCTGACGTCAGAGAAGAGTTTCGCGCCATGAGTTGTAAGAAGTATACATGGGTTCGAGATTATTGGTGTATTTTGTATGGGTTGGAGGGTATCATGACCCTGGCGGAGAAAGACGAAAACATGTGTTTACAAGATGAGAGGTGGGTTTTTTCGTGTGGAGCGAGGCTTCACTTCTATTCTAGCGTCTGGTTGGAAAGGTCGCGTTCTCGTAATTTGGCGTAGGCCTATTTAGAGAAACTGTTTTGTTGAAAGCATTGCTTGTAATTGTACTCGAAAGGGCTACAAACCAGAACAATGTTATATCTGTTAGCACATTTCAAGTTTGGTACGGAAGCACATTCATTTATCGCAGAGATGTGGCTTTGAAAACATTTCTAACCTAAAACCACGTGCGCATTCATTACGCAGTACAAGATGCTGTATCTTATATATCTTTGCGAACTGTGAAGTAGGCTTTTAGCCTCGTGTGTTATATTGATCTGTATAAAAGTCTGCTAGTGCAGAGCATACAAAACATGATCAACTGGGAGGTAACAGTAGGAGCTTCTATTAGCAACCACGTGTGGAAAATCTTTGAAAGCTGGGGAGAACTGATCTATCGAGCATGTCTCGAAGATTATCTGCAAGATCGTCAGTGAGTGAGTAACAAACATCTTTATATTCCAACATTCATTTTGGGTCACATGTTTTCGTCATTGCCGAGGAGAATTGAAGATAGGAAACCATAGTCTGTTCGACGAGAGTCCCCGCCATATGTTTAAAGTTGATTTTAATACATATATTTTGAAAGTTATCATTAGTTTTCGTTATAGGGAATTACACCTAATAGTTGAACGCCCAAATGATACCAGTTAGGTTGACTAAATGTGTGTCCAACACTCCACGACCCTGCCATTTCAAAAATGATGGTAAAGTACTTTCGATCACCAATAGGAGGGTGATTTTGGGATGTTTTAAATCAGTGGCCCAAGAAGGGCTAGTAAAGAGTTACAACATGGCGCCCAACGTGGGGAAAGAGTAGGGAAACCTAGCAGGTATCATTAGAGCACATATGCGCACAGCCGATAGACACCTTAGGAGTATTAGGGTTCACAGTAATTTGTTTTGTTTTATGGAGTATGTCCACATTGGACAATATGGAATTAATGTCTAGGGTTGCGAATAAATTAAAATAGTAAAATGTCAGTTAATCAGGGAACGGGGGGAATTAGTAGTAAGGAAGGTAAGGAACAGACAATGGGAGAATCGGATACCATTGTCTCCAATGAGTCGCAACTGATCACTGAAGGTAGCAACTTAAATGTAAATGGGGGGGGGGTTATGAACGATAGTTTGATCCAAATGCTACTGAGTGAAATAAAAGGAGAGATTAAGAAGCAAGGAGAATCTATGAGTAAGGAGATGGTAGAAGTGAAGGAGTCTATGAGTAAGGAAATTAAGGAAATTAAGGAGCAGGTAGGCTCTGTAAATGAGAAGGTAGAGTCAGTGACCAAACAGGTAGTAGAAGTGAAGGAATTTGTAAGTAAGGAAATTCAGGAGAGCAACAGGGCCACGAACACAAGGATAGAGTGTCTTACCAAAGAAATACAGGACCATAAGTCTGTTCTTAATAGTAGAATGGAGAGTATGAACCTGGAATTAAGTGGGAAAATTAACAAGCTGGGAGAGTCTGTGAGTGAGACGTTTGAGCCTAGTGTGGATAAGTGGAGCAAGCAGGTAGAGTCTAGTACAGAGAAGTTAGAGTCCGGTATAGAGGCAGTGAACAAGCAGGGAAGAGAAGTGAAAGATCCTGAAAGTAAGGAGGTAGGAGAAGTTAGGCAGCAAGGAGAGGCTATTAGAAAGGAGGTAGGCAGGCAAATAGAATCTGTGAAGTTGTGTGTGGACGAAGCAGCGGTAGAATCTGTGAAGTTGTGTGTGGACGAAGCAGCGGTAGAATCTGTGAAGTTGTGTGTGGACGAAGCAGCGGAGAAGCAGCAGTTGAAGGGGACGGTAGGTGATAGTAGCGTAGACGAGAGTGAACAGCAGTTGAAAGGGACGGTAGGTGATAGTAGCGTAGACGAGAGTGAACAGCAGTTGAAAGGGATGGTAGGTGATAGTAACTTAGAGGAGAGTGAACGGCAGTGGGAGGAGACGTTAGGTGAGAGTGAACAACATTTGGAGGTGATGTTAGGTGAAAGTCAGCAGGGAGATTCTAGTAGACAGGATAAACGGGAGGTGGAAATAAGGAATTATAGAAGTAGAAAGAAACAGGATAAGGATATAATATCAGCACAGAAAACTATCAGAGGGGTGGGGGCGTCAGGAAAGTGGCAACGAAAGAGTACAGGTGAACCAGAAAGAAATAGGCATTATGCTGAATCAGGATATCAGTCGACCTTCATCGAGTGTATCATTTTGGCAGGTAAGTTTGAGGGAGATGAGTAGGAAGTTGGCAGCTTACAGTTTTTGGAGGGTTAAATTCAGTTTTTTGGGGGGATAGGCGATCAGGTGTGTTTCAGGGTTCTTATCTATCTTCAGTTTAGGGGTTGGATTAGTTTTTGTTTCAAGTATTTCAGGGGCCTTTTAAGGTGGTTAAACGTATTGGTGAGTGTGCCTATAGTTTAACGGACCAGGTTGGTAAGTCTGTCAGTACACATAAAATTAGGAATCTCCGTAGATATCACTCTGTAAAATAATATGGCATGGACTCTTAGAGAATTAGTCAACATAAAGTGATGGCATGACAAAACTCAAGAGATGTGACGAAGAATGCTAACCAGCAAAGTGGCATCGAGTGTTAGATGGATAGATGGTATGATAAGGCCTGTGCAGGCAAATACCATGGCTTGTGAAGCGATAGGGTCTCATGATGAGACGAAGAAAATGAAGTGATAGACCTAAGCCATTTGAGAAAAATCAGTGAGGCTAGGAAATGGACACAATAAGACATTCGAGAGAGTGAGAATGTGTGAAAATTTGACAAGTGTGTGTGTATATATGTCTTCCAGGGTTTATTTATGTAATAGTGTAATTCTTTGTGTTTTCAGTGCGTTGTTTGGTTGAGTGTTTGTGATCCACACTTGTTTCACCCGTGTGAATCACATGGGGGCGTATTGTGACTGTTCCGGTCACAATGTTCCCAAACCCTTATTTGGTTGACTTGAGGAGAAGTCAGGTTAGGGTAATTTGTTCATATCATTCCTTTTCTTGCTCATCATCATCATTTAGGTTATAGGATTTCATTTTATTTAGTGTATATATCTTGTGTATCTCGGGGACTCAGTCAGGAATATTTCATTTAATTTCTATGTGAGATGTCAGCATACAAGACAGCGGATTGTGTTAGGCAAGCTACAAGATGTTGCAATAGCAGGAAACTCCAGGCCAAATTTAGATTGGGCCGAGAATAACTTCCCGTGTCTTGAAGAAAGCTTTGTGTAAATTGTGTAAGGTTCTGACGTCAGAGAAGAGTTTCGCGCCATGAGTTGTAAGAAGTATACATGGGTTCGAGATTATTGGTGTATTTTGTATGGGTTGGAGGGTATCATGACCCTGGCGGAGAAAGACGAAAACATGTGTTTACAAGATGAGAGGTGGGTTTTTTCGTGTGGAGCGAGGCTTCACTTCTATTCTAGCGTCTGGTTGGAAAGGTCGCGTTCTCGTAATTTGGCGTAGGCCTATTTAGAGAAACTGTTTTGTTGAAAGCATTGCTTGTGATTGTACTCGAAAGGGCTACAAACCAGAACAATGTTATATCTGTTAGCACATTTCAAGTTTGGTACGGAAGCACATTCATTTATCGCAGAGATGTGGCTTTGAAAACATTTCTAACCTAAAACCACGTGCGCATTCATTACGCAGTACAAGATGCTGTATCTTATATATCTTTGCGAACTGTGAAGTAGGCTTTTAGCCTCGTGTGTTATATTGATCTGTATAAAAGTCTGCTAGTGCAGAGCATACAAAACATGATCAACTGGGAGGTAACAGTAGGAGCTTCTATTAGCAACCACGTGTGGAAAATCTTTGAAAGCTGGGGAGAACTGATCTATCGAGCATGTCTCGAAGATTATCTGCAAGATCGTCAGTGAGTGAGTAACAAACATCTTTATATTCCAACATTCATTTTGGGTCACATGTTTTCGTCATTGCCGAGGAGAATTGAAGATAGGAAACCATAGTCTGTTCGACGAGAGTCCCCGCCATATGTTTAAAGTTGATTTTAATACATATATTTTGAAAGTTATCATTAGTTTTCGTTATAGGGAATTACACCTAATAGTTGAACGCCCAAATGATACCAGTTAGGTTGACTAAATGTGTGTCCAACACTCCACGACCCTGCCATTTCAAAAATGATGGTAAAGTACTTTCGATCACCAATAGGAGGGTGATTTTGGGTAGTTTTAAATCAGTGGCCCAAGGAGGGTTAGTAAAGAGTTACAAATTTTAGAGAATTTTAATATATATTCAGATACATTTATATAAATTTCAGGTAGTTTAAACCATTCTTAGGTAAATCATAGGAATTTCAATAAAACTGGCAGTCATTTGTTGGATTTTGCTGGAATTTTGTGTCATTTGTTCAATTTGCGGAAAATTAAGTGGAATTTAGAAAATTCTAGTTAATTTCAAGGTAAATATGGAGATGGATAGGTATTTGACAGATAACCTGCCACTAGTAAGGTTGTATTAGAGTGTGCCTTTCACCATGAAGGGTAGGATTGGGGAGGAGACCGTCATGGCCTTAATTGCATAGCCATTTATGCACTTTTAGGATGGGTGTTGGGGATCGAACACTCCTCTTGTTAGTTTTGAGGGAAGTGAACTCCATTCCATTACATTTTTAAAAGCCGCTAATCAGGTTCTAACATTGGACATTTGCAACAATTTCACTATTCTTAACATCAAATGTTCATCACTTGTTATGTTAAGTACATATTCACAAGCAAGAATGAAATTGATGTAAATATAGCTTGTTTCGGTTTTCTTTGCACTTGTCTGTTGGGCAGCCATGGCAGTTGAATGGAGAAGAAGTGGAAAACCACATGAGTTTGGCGTTTAGTAAACTCACCTCACCTCACTCCAACTGCTTGGAAATGGAAATAATTTCTTAGGGGCTCTCAAATCATGGTCATCAGTCCCATGAACTATACTTAGGCAAAATAATCAGGTGTTATGCATAGTAGTATTATTATCTGAGTATCTTATACAATTTTGCATAGCCCTAGGACCAGTATTGGATCATAAACACATGCCATGTGTTACCGTCTTTAAAGCCAGTGATATAACACTAAGAGGTCTTTATTCCCCCCCCCCCCCAGGGGCTCACATCTAGTGGTATGCAGGTTGGCGACCACGGCGCCCTGGCTGTGTCCGACATTGCTCCTACTGAACTGTGCCGGGCTCTCCTCTGTCTTCTTTCCTGTCGATCTCACTTTGTCCAACTCTTGTTCTCTGCCGACCCCCGACATTATTACGGTATCCCAAGACCTTGGGAGTCTGTTCCTTTTCCGCCTTAATTAGTACTTGTCCCATTTATTTTTCTGATAACCTCTTTCTGTGAGGGGTCAGCCTTGTTTTTTTATTTTCATGTTATTTCCTGCCTTTTGATCAAGCCCCTCAAGGAGGTAGGGTGTATTTTGCCCTACCACTTGTAGTGCACCCAGAATATGGCCACACCCCCAGGGACTTACGGCTGATTAGTTTGGAAGTTGGCGATATCAAGGGATTCCTGAGCTGGGTCCAGTTTTCCTCCTTTATATCCATTACCTCTGGGGAGGGACCCTCTCCTCTTTTACATTCATATCTACCTTTTATGGGTCTCCTACCTTTCAAGCCCCTCAATCCACATTCTTGAGGGTTGAGGGCATTTTTTATTCCTTCTGTCCTTTATTTGCCCTATTGTCCTTTTGTCCTTACATTTCTTTTTCTAGTTTATAAGTGTGTAGTAAGTTTTAATTATACAGTAGTTTACATTTAATTTGATTTTCACCTTTAGCCAAACCATTAGGGGGCGATAGGACAGATTGGTTGTTAACAAGAGTTTAGTGCTTTTCAGTCGGTCAACACGAATGTACCCAAAAGAGATGGGTTATGCCCTAATCCTGAAATTACATGAGATTAATAAATACACTAGGATGACCAGTTTCGATCGTCAAGCGATCATCATCAGATCCATTACACTTAGGCTATAAAATCTATGTTTGAAATACAGGTGAATATATTTACAATATATACAATTATTTAGTTGCAGTATTGGTACTGCAACTGTCGGTTAATGCTAAATGCAGTATGTATGATGTTAGGTGAAATGCTAAATGGTGATAGATATCCGGAGTTTGTACTTTGGAGAGATTATATGGTTGTAAAAATCAACTATTATTAAACTATAATATTATAGGCTAACTACTTATCTGATTGTCTTCCTTACTAGAGCTACTCGTAGTTTTCGTGCTCACTGCGCGGTCAACTGCGGTGGTTCTTATCTTAACGACTGGTTTTTCCCTGCCTTCTCACCCTGACCATATGTGCTATGCGGAGTCATAGCGATGTGTTTATGTGAGGTGTTGCCAACCTAGATAAGATGTATGTTATTGAATGAGGTGGGTCTACAACTATTAAAGACCGTGGATTAGCCCTCGCCACGCGTGGACCATAAGCCATTCAACTAAGCGCTGCCCGGTCTTATGAGGACGTCCTGGCACCTTTAATACTGCCACGAATATGGGCCTTGGTTTATTGCAGAAGAAAAGTACATCGTACACCCGATCCAGATAACATTTACCTATTAAAAAACCCCTAATCCCCCCGCCTTTTTTATCTAGCTTGGCTGTGTCGCTAAATTGTGTCTTGTTTCCGACAGGGTGTGGTTTTATAGTGGCGTGAAGAGGGGTGAGCTCTCCATGAACGTGTGTTTATTTAGATTGCTGGGATTGTTTCGTTTGGCTAGGCGTATCTCGATTGCTTCCTTTATGTCAAGAGCTCTGCCTTTCGATTCGTGATGGATTATTTTAAGGTCCGACTCTATGTTGGTAAAGCTGTGCCCCGCGTCACACATATGTTCGCATACGGCTGAATGTGTTCCGTATCTTATCGCATTCCTATGTTCAATATAACGTGTGTCTACTCGTCTTCCACTCTGCCCGATGTAATTAGCTTCACAACCGGTATCTAGGCACGTTATTGAATATACCCCTGACCATGAATACGGGTCACGTTTATTTAGATTACTATTTAGGAGGTGCCTACCAGTTGTGTTTTTCGTTGTGAAAGCTATATTTATGCCTTGCTTTTTGAATAGGTTATGGATTTTATATGTATTCGCATTCACATAGTTGAAACGCGCAAATTTTTTCTCATTACAGTCCGGTTTGGGACTCGTTTTATCTTTATTTTTATGTTTGGCTAAAATTTGGTTCATTTTGCTTGGCGGGAAGTTGTTTTCCTTTGCTATTTGCCTAATAGTTCTTATTTCCTTATTATAGTTGTCTTTTGACATGGGTATGTTTAAAGCCCTGTGCACCATTGGATTGAATCCCGCTAGTTTGTGCGTACTGGGGTTATTTGACTGATTGTCGATTGCATGCGAGGTTTGTGTTGCTTTCCGGAATATGGAATATGAAAGGTCGTTGTCTTTACGTTCAATAGTTATATCGAGATAATGTATTTTTCGGTCTATTTCGGATTCCTTATTGAATTTGATTGAGTGGTGTAGGCTATTAATGGATTGGAGAATTGTTTCTTCGCTTGTTAATTCAGTATCGTAGATGCAAATTACATCATCTACGTATCTTTTCCATATTACTATTCCCTTTGTTGAAGTCTTTTCTAAGAACGCATTTTCTAGTGCATTGATGTAGATGTCAGCAATTAACCCGCTTAGTGGCGATCCCATCGCTATGCCTTCTCTCAGTGTGTACATTTTATTTTCCAATTGAAACACGTTTTGGCTGAGAACGACTCTCAGTTATGTCACAATCTCTTCAGTTTCTTTTAACGAATTGTTGGATTTTAAGTTGTTTTCGATAGTGTTGATTGCCTCAATAATCGGAATATTGGTGTACATGTTAGTTACATTGAAGGATACTAGCCTGAAGCTAGTTTTCATTTCTAGGGTGTTCAATGCTGTTACTAGTTCTGTTGTGTTCTTTACAGAGTTGTTTCTGTCGTTGGAAAGACGGCATTTTAAGATTTTTAGTAACTCTTTGCTGATTTTGTAATTAGGGGCATTACTACAATTGACTATTCGTCTCATTGGGCATTCCTTTGTGTATATTTTTGGTTGTCCCCTCAATGACGTTATTTTCGGGTTCATGTTTATTAGTTTTGATTTTTCGGCTTTGGTCAGTATGTATTCTGTTTCTTTTAGCGCACTTTTTATTTTTTTTGGAATTTGTTGGTGGGGTCTTTTGTTAATTCCTTGATTTCGTTGTTGTTTAGGAATTCGACTGTTCTTTTCAATGTATTCTGTTTTGTTCAAAATTACTGTAGTGTTTCCCTTATCTGCTTTTGTGATGATTAAGTCATTTTCTTTTATTTTTTGTTTCAATGACTTTATTTCTTTGAGTTGTTTGTTGTTTTGAATGTTATTGCTTTCGCCCTCTCGTTTGAGGATTTTTTGGCTTCATTGGTGGCGAGATTTTTGGTTAATTCCCTGCTTGTCACAAGCTCCCAGCAGAAGACAGGGAATTAACCGTAAATCTCGCCACCAACGAAGCCAAAAAATTCTCTAACGAGAGGGCGAAAGCAAGAACATTCAAAACAACAAACAACTCAAAGAAATAAAGTCATTGAAACAAAAAATAAAAGAAAATGACTTAATCATGACGAAAGCAGATAAGGGAAATACCACAGTAATTTTGAACAAAACAGAATACATTGAAAAAAACAGTCGAATTCCTAAACAACAACGAAATCAAGGAATTAACAAAAGACCCCACAAACAAATTACAAAAACAAATAAAAAGTGCGCTAAAAGAAACAGAATACATACTGACCAAAGCCGAAAAATCAAAACTAATAAACATGAACCCGAAAATACTGTCATTGAGGGGACAACCAAAATACACAAAAAAGAATGCCCAATGAGACCAATAGTCAATTGTAGGAATGCCCCTAATTACAAAATCAGCAAAGAGTTACTAACAATCTTAAAATGCCGTCTTTACAACGACAGAAACAACTCTGTAAAGAACACAACAGAACTAGTAACAGCATTGAACACCCTAGAAATGAAACCAAGCTTCAGGCTAGTATCCTTCGATGTAACTAACATGTACACCAATATTCCGATTATTGAGGCAATCAACACTATCGAAAACAACTTAAAATCCAACAATTCGGTAAAAGAAACTGAAGAGATTGTGTGATAACTGAGAGTCGATCTCAGCCAAAACGTGTTTCAATTGAAAAATAAAATGTACACACTGAGAGAAGGCCTAGCGATGGGATCGCCACCAAGCGGGTTAATTGCTGACATCTACATCAATGCACTTGAAAATGCGTTCTTAGAAAAGACTTCAACAAAGGGAATAGTAATATGGAAAATATACGTAGATGATATAATTTGCATCTACGATACTGAACTAACAAGCGAAGAAACAATTCTCCAATCCATTAATAGCCCACACCACTCAATCAAATTCACTAAGGAATCCGAAATAGACCAAAAAATAAATTATCTCGATATAACTATTGAACGTAAAGACAACTTCCTTTCATATTCCATATTCCGGAAAGCAACACAAACCTCGCATGCAATCTACAATCAGTCTAATCACCCCAATACGCACAAACTAGCGGGATTCAATTCAATGGTGCACAGGGCTTTAAACATACTGAACCCGAGGGGGGTCATGCTGACTAGTATCGAACGTGGATCTCAGAGACTGTGAACTCAGAATGAAGGTTCTACCGAGAAACGAACCCGAGATCTTTTGAGGGAGTTTTAGTTGTAAAAACCCCTAGAGGAAATTATATATGAAGTCACTGTTGTGATATCAACTGAGGCTGACATCATTTATTAATATAATGCAGGGAAAATGAGTGGAATACAGCATTATTGGGCTGTATGAAGGAAGCTATGCTGCAGTTGAGCACAGAAGTTCGGGAGTTTGACATTTTACTAATAGCCCCAGAATTGTGGGAGGAGACTCTTGGAGCCTTGTCACTCTCGTTGACCTACTTATGTCGTCTGGAGCAAGCCAAGGGGCTAACTAATGATCTAGTTCTTCCCCGTTTCAGAAAAGAAACGTGAATGGGGTGGGAAGATCCCAGTGAAAATCATTGATTACTCGTGATTGGAGCAACGCAATGACATGAGAGTTGCACACAGGTGAATCCTTAGCCAGGAGGCTATTTATCAAGGCTTTAAACTGTGAAATCGAGGCATATTTAAGGGAATGCGCAAGAACACAGGACTTTTGGTGTTCGCGGCGTGACCTTACTAGTGCGCCGGGGATTTTTACAGGACGCCGCGTACCCACGCCATGGCAAAGACAATTAATATTAAGTAATTGGCCGATCGATCCTCGAGCACGCAGATGGTTTTGTGACCAGCAAGGAAAAAGGAACCCTTTGAGCATTATTTCAAGACCAGAATCATCCTGGAACAGAAGGTGACTCTGCGAGGGAATTCTCGAGCTACTTTTTCTTGTGAAACGAATATAAGGGAGTGGACTCAGGTCAGAGAGGAGAGTTGTACCAGACTCTAGCGTGGAGCGTATGTCGCCCGACACCAGGGAAAGAAGCGCGCACAAAGACTTGAACATTTTCTAATGTTAATCAGTATATTCGCCGAGCAGTGTAATGCACAAATTAAGTCATGAAGTAATAATAAGTACTGTAATCAGTAAACTTTATTAGGCGAAATGCGCGTTACCGAAGTCAAGGAGTGATGCTCGGAATTCAGTATGAGAAGCCGTGCAGTAAAACATTTATAATCCTCTTTATTAAGGACTGTCGTGCCAGATTTGTATAGTCGGCAGTACGAGCAATTGTTAGTGTTCACATAGAAAGTACCGTGTGATATACTAGGCAGAACTATTGAGAGTAATAATTTGTATAAGTACAATGTACAATGTTGAGCGCGGTGTGTAAAATATTGATTGGACATATATTGGTATGCCAGGCGGCGCAAGGGATAAACTTTATGATGCGTTTGGTGAAATGTCATAAGAATACCAAATAGTAACGCTCAGGACGAAAAATAAGCATATTCATGCAAATCAGGAAGTTTATCGTAGGATAATGGATAGACAGTTGGTGAATCCGTAGGCAGATAATCGAGACTTTCAGTCAGGATATGGATAGGAGCGAGGAAGAGTCCGTCAACACCTGCAGTTCTGATATCTTGCCAGGAAAATTCAACCAGTAAGAAATGTAAATATCGACGTGTGTTTTATAGTGTTGATCTGTGAAATAACTATAAAATTAATGTTGTAACAAGTGTTATACTGTGTTATGTGCCTCAATATGGAAAAGAAAAGTGCCGTGTGTTTCGTGAGGCAAAGGTCTTATAAAATGTGTATTATCAGTGTGGAAATGCCTCGCTAATTATGCAAATGGCAGGCGATACTGGAACATATGAGTGGTTCGAGCCACCTGGATAGCCTACAGTATGTATGTACCCAAAACCATGATGTTATAGTAGCTATAGTCCACTGTATGTTACGTGATTTCAGAATTATAAAAATGTGCCAGTAAGAATCAGTATTAGGAGGTAGACCCTCAAATGTTTATTAATTGTTGTGTTGATTTTAGTAGAGTTGAGATATTTTTTACTTCAGTGAGTGGATTAATCGTTACCACTATTATGAAATGGCCAATCAGTTATGTAAAAACTTAACGTAACGAACACGGATGTTCGATTAGTAAAAGGGTTACGTTGTGTCGGGTTATGGTAATTTATGTCTGTAATAATAATAATAATAATTATAATAATAAAAGGTATAAATGAATACATCAGGGAAAAATGTTGTTGCAAGGAATATTTACGCTAATTGGAATATTTATCTCTCCAAGCAGTAAGATAATACCTTAAGGGATGAGAAAAGAGTTTAATATCAGAGTATATTGTCTTAATGGGAATATAATTACGCAAGGAAATGGAAGAGTTTAATAGTGAATTGAATTTGTAGCTTGTGAATAAGCTTGATGAGTAATTGATAGATTTCTCTTACTAATTAAAGGACGAGATCATAGCATCGGGTCATGGAGCCAGGAAATCTGTTCGACGTGTGGAATCTCATATAGCCTTGGGCGTACAGAGATATTTATTTTGTGCCAGAGTGTATTTAGTGTTGTACCCTAACTCTGATGATGGATATGGAATGTTCCGGGGTCGAATCCTGTGGTAGGTGAGAGGAGAACAATGGAAACCTCTGCACCATACCTGATCGACCGAGAACTTGTTATTGAATGATTCGGCTCTTGTGAAGCGAATCTTATTGACGGCAGCTCGTGACTGACAGTAGCATTTATTAAGATACCGGCTATCCAACTCGACCTGTGTTTATGAATCTTGTGCCTTCATATAATGAAACGGACCTATTGAGGCCAGTTATTAATATCCTAAGGTTAGGAATAAATGTTTAAGCTCGTCCAGAACCTATATTGCATACCATTCAGTTTAAATCATATGGGATATATGCGTCTTTGAGAATTCACTATTGTATTCAGAATCGTGTTACTGCTTGGGCGATAAAAGCCAGGAGTCAGAAAGCGAGGGATGGTGCACGACGGTGACCGCTCCACTCCGCTCTATTGTATACGAGCCGCTCTGAGGGGCTGAGTTGTAAAACGAACCGTGAAAGTTAACGTTTAGAAAGGACAGATTTGAGACCCTTTTTGTAATGAAAGGGAACATTGTTATATTGAGTAATGAATTTATGTGGTTTAAAAACACATTGGTAATCATCGAGCACCCTGATGATTTAAATGTTAGCAATCTTACGAATGGTCGGAAGATGCATTTTGTACTGACACTGACACGTGTTTATGAAGTTGGGCACTTGATGCCACAGGCTACGCTCGCAAGGGTAGCTTAATAATACCATCCGACACAGCGATAACGAAAGTTTTGGAATGGAAATCACAACGGCATGCAGTGGAACTATAAGAAGGGAACTGTAGGGGTATATTTACATAATTGTGGAGTTGCAAGTAGATTTGTAGTGCAAACCATGAATTGGCTATTGCATGCTAAAGCATTTTGGTGGGAAGAGAGATACAGAACACAGAAGGCACTCATAATGTAAAGTAAAATGTGTTTTGAGAACATAATGTAAAGTAAAATGTGTTTTGAGAACATAATGTAATGTAAGATGATGTTGTGAGAAATAATTATTCTTGTGAAGATTAAAGAAGTCACACCAGGTGACGTACGATAAAAAGGTACAGTTTTTATGGAAGTTACATGTGCATCAGCGCACTAGAGTGAATGTTGAAGTCAACCTAAGGGTAAAGGATTGAATAATTATGTGAATTTAATAGGATAATGTGTGAATAATCAGTGGATTGTGGGAGTAAATTTTGTTTGATTTTGTATTATGTTTGTTGGGATTGTGTTCTTATATTGTATGAAGCCATGATTTAGTGCGGAATTAAAGTCTTTAGAATAGAGTTGTGTTTTATCATTGTAGAGTTGATACCTTTTAGTCTCAAATCAAAATTATGCAACTGCTCAGTGGGAGAACGGTACACGCCGAGAACTGAAGCTAGCTGGAGGCAGGAGCATATTTGCCATGGAGATTACTCACATGGGTACATGGAGATTGATGTCCTGTACAGTGATTTGAGCTATCGGTACAACTTAAGTCGGTCTAGATTTAGTGCAAACAACTCTATTAAAGTAACGACTAACATGAATTAGGGGATGACCGCACCTAACCTTAGCTAAGCTCCGATACAAACAATATAAATTATGATATAACACCTTATTTACCATGATCCAGGTAACATGGGGTGGTATTATTCTATCGTGGAATCGCCTCAGTAGTGCAATATGTGTATCTTGGCATTGCAAGAGCTACTCTCATTTTAGTTATCATGGCAAAGCATGGCTCATTAAATTATCATGGCGCTGATATGAGGGCCAGTTTAAAATACAGGTCACCATAGGCGCAGAGGTGTAATTTATTTATCAGGCGCCCAGGTTTGTGGAGCTTATGGGATTTAGGGAAACCCCAGAGATTTTTATGGTATTTCATGGGGAAAACCATAGTAATTATTTTTTTGCCTCAAACTGTGTTTGAGTGATTTTTGAGTTCAGTAGGCTTTTGACGTAATGCAGAATCTCTCTATTGAGAAGAGAATTACCCAAGGGTATGAGCGCTACACACCCAATCCACAATTTATCCTAAAATTCAAAGTTTTAGTACAATCTTGCAATATGTATGCAGTGTCCTGTATCTCTCTTCAAAACGTATCCACACATGTTTCCAGGAAGCCTGCCTGTATTTCAAAGTGTATTGTGGTAAGCATGGCTGGTACAGAGGAGATTTTGCAGGTGATTGCAGGGTTAAGACAGCATTTTGACGCTGTTAATGAACAGAATAAGCTGGAAGCCAAGGCTTTCCAGGATGGAATAAACACTCGTTTAGATGCCAATCAGGAGGCAATCAATAATAATCAGATTGAATTGAGCAATCGTTTAGATGCCAATCAGCTGGCAATTAATGCAAATCAGGTTGCAATGAATGATAACCAGGTTGAATTGAATAACCGTTTAGATGCTAATCAGGTGGAAATAAGTGATAAGCTAGGTCAAATGCAAGAGACAATTAACACCGAAGTAACAGAAACTGTTGTAAGCATTATATCAGAAATGCAGGTTAAGACAGATAAACGTTTCGAGGCTATAGAAGCCAAGCTTGAAAGTAATTTACAGGCGTGTAAGCATGGGCAGGATGAAACCAACAGTAGGTTAGATGCGCTGTCTAATGACATTAAGGATATTCAAATCCAAAATGAGGCGAATCTCGAACGCCAAGCGAAACAGTTTTCAGAATTTACTAGAACGGTAGATCAGAGGTTAGAAGAAAACGACAATAAATGGGACGAGAAATTGAAAAGTTATGCTAGAGCAATTAACGGTGATCTAAAGAAACAGGATCAGAACATATTAGATCAATGTCAGGAAATAGGAGAGATTAAGGCTATCGCTAATGAAAGTAAAGAGCTGGTAGGCAACATGAAAGGTCAGATGAGCAAAGTTCATCAAGAATTGGACCAAATTCACAGTGACATTATCATCGTTAATAAAAGGCAAGAGGAGAACAGAGGTGAAATTATTAAGGTCCGAAATGAAATATCAAAGGTAAATGGACATTTCCAAGAGGAAATTAAGGGGTTGAGAGAAGAACTCGAAGTAAGAGAAGGCCAGAAGACAGAGGCAAGCGACAAGACCCTTGCTCAAATGAAGGAAGATGTAGAGGATGAAATCTCCCATATCAAGCAAAGCCTGAAGGAAGATAAGAAGACAATATTTCAAGTGTCCGAAGAGAATAGAGATAGGCTTACCAGAATCGAAAAAGAGGTAATTACTCGACTGGAAAGAGCAGAGATGCGCCACAATCAAATGGAGATTAGGATAATCGCACAGGAGGAAACCCTGATGAAAGATCCTAAGTCAAGTGAAGGCAGCGTGGAAGATTTGAGGAAAACCAGGTGGGCAGATTTGGAAACCCAACATATAATAAGGAACGCTACAGGCCCAAGCGAAAGTACTTATATGACGCCAGGTGTACCAGTTGCAGCCTCTACGCCACATGAACATGCTATGCACACCCAGGTGATAAACGTCATTAGAGCAAGCGAAGAGAAACCTAGGAAATTCTCAGGTAGCCATTGTAATATGACACCGAAGTATGGGCTGAAAGAAGTGTCTGAATATTTGAATGATGCGCGGATACCACAAGAGCGCAGGCTACGAGCCATAGAGAAACTAACAGAGGGAGAATATGCGTTATGGTTTCGCAGTTTCCGTTATACTTTCGATACTCTAGAGGAGTTTCGGGAGGCCTTTTTGAAACGGTACAGGGATCCAATAACACAGCAGAATTTACGATTGGATTTGTATTCAAAAAGATACAGCACCAACAATCCAACGAAGTACGCAGAATTCTTCATCTCTCAGATGTGTCGGTTCAAAGAACTGGACCAAAAACCTAGCGAGCTGGAGCTATGTATTGCTATTGCCAAACAGCTTCCTTACGAAATCCAGAGGCTGCTGATCTCGGCAAATGCAAAAACCGCTATGGAAATGGAGGCAGTTCTCAGGCAACTAGACCTCACAACATCAAATACTATGCGTCAGAATCGAACCGTGGAACAGGTACACGTGACCAACACGCAGACTGACCAGTACCAAGCACCGAAGAACAACAAAGCTACTAGCACTGAAACGTTAGATTCCAACGGACGTCAATGGGAACAGGAACCCAGAAGATGGCAGCCGAAATACAAAGGGAATGCTGGTAGAGGAAGAGGAGGCCGAAATTCTTGGAATAAACAGAATACCAGGGGTAGACCGTACCAAAATAATGGAGGTAACAATGGCCAAGAAGGCAACAATAGGAATTGGAGACCCCAGGAAAGAAGACGTAACTTCGATGACGAGGTAGAGGAACGATATCATGCTTCATTGCAATACCTCGATGAAAGGGGAGAAGAGCCCCAGAAGCAACAAGTCCGCTGGCAAGAAGCTATGCAGAATAGGACGTCGCCAGACAGATATGGAGACGGAGCCAAGAGTTTGGAGTTACAGCGCAGCGAACAAGAGAGAAGAAACCCTAAGGGGACTGGCGCTGTAGAAAAAAAACTCCAAAATTAGAAGAATTCGAATATGATGGATGGAAGTCGGTCAACATCATCAATTGGATAGCCAAACCAGAAGAGTTAATCGATGATACAGGAGGATCACAGGTCATGGTCAAGAGAGAATTGCCTATTATAATAGTCAGAGTGGCAGGGTTGAAAATAAGAAGTCTGTTAGACACGGGTTCAACAGTGTGTCTTATGACACAAGCTTTGTATAATGAAATAGCCCAGAGAGAGAATGTTTTGAAAATACCTACCTCAAGTGTCAAAATAAAAGGTGTAATTCCAGACAGAACGATGATATGCAAATATCAGGTATTCCTAGATCTCTATGTTTTCGCAGAGTTTTCTACTAGTAAACAAACTGGATTTTAACCTACTTATTGGGGCAGAGTTTATAAGGGAATACAGAGTGGTAATAGACCTATCACAGGACAGAGTTATGTTCCGTGTGAATGAGGAAGCCGATGACTTAGAGGTCTCACTCAATCAGAATGAACCAGGGACAGATGAACAAGTATGGCATACATACAGAGACGTGGCTGAGGAAGAAGTGTTAGCTATTGAGCAGTTAGAAGGTGAACTGAAAACACTAGCCGCTGACATGGAGAAAGATCTGGAACCCGAACTGGAAGAATATATTTCGGAAAAACTTGAAGAAGCAAAAATTGGCCCAAAAGATAAAGAAAATGTGAAGAAATTATTGTTGGAACAGAAGGAAGTCTTTGACTCGAGACCTGGTCGTATAAAGAACTTCACTTATGCTTTCCAAGTTAGTGACTGGACACCATTTTGGCAGAAACCCCACCCTATAGCCGAAAAGCACTTTGCTAAGGTCAAAGAGGCAATTCAGGAGATGCTGGAGGCCGGTGTTATTGAGAAAACACCTACGCCTTACGTAAGCCCATTGGTAATCGTACCTAAGACAGACGGGACTGTCAGAGTATGCCTGGACCTGAGACACTTAAATATGAAGGTAATTCCGGAGTTCGACCAAGTGCCACCTATTAAAGAAATCCTCAGAAAATTCAAAGGGAAGACCATATTCACAAATTTAGATATCACTTCAAGCTTTCGCCATCTTGAATTAGAGAAGAAAACTAGTCTGTTGACAGGATTTGTGTTTGATCAACATACATATACATTTTTAAGGCTACCTTTTGGTTTGAAAACAGCTGGTTCAGCCCTGATAAGAGCGTTAGATCGCAATCTATCAGATGATGTTAAAGAGAGTACCATAAGATACGTAGACGACATTCTACTCACATCAGAATCTCTGGAGGAGCACATGAGAGACCTGAAGAAATTGCTGGATGACCTTCGAGAAGCTAATTTTAAGGTTAATATCAAGAAATCGCACTTCTGTCAGAGGGAAGTTAAATTCCTAGGCCACGTTATTGATGAAAATGGAGTTAAGCCAAACCCAGAGAAATTAGAGGTAATTCGAAATTTTCCTCGACCCACGAAAGTAAAGCACGTCCGACAGTATTTGGGAGTAATTGGATTCTTTTCGAACCATTGCCCAAACTATACTACGACTGTGGCACCCCTGCAGGATCTATTGAAGAAAGGCGGCAGGTGGAATTGGACGGAGCAATGTCAAGAAGCATTCGTGAGGTCAAAACAAATGCTTTTGGAATATGTGAAGCTGGGATACCCTGATTATGCCCAGAAGTTCATCATACAGACGGATGCATCACTTGTTGGGATAGGAACGATGCTCTTCCAAGAAAATGTTGATAAGGCCGAAAAGAAGGTCTTTATTGCCTTTATAAGTAGGAGGTTGAAGGCCCATGAGAAAAATTACACGATTACAGAGATAGAGTTGCTCGCAATTTTGTACGCGTTGCAGTACCGGCGCAAACTCGTGTATGGTTTTCAAATAGTCCTCAGAACAGAGCATAAAGCTTTAACATTTTTGTTAAAGACGGACTTGTCTAGCCAGAGGTTGACAAGATGGTCCCTGTATATTCAACAGTTCAATGTGGAAATATAATACTGTCCAGGGAAAGAGAATGTAATACCGGACATATTAAGCCGATACCCAAGAGAAGAGGAAACTCTAGCTGTCCAGATTGAGAATCGAGATCAGAAGACCTTGGATGACTTGAAGAATCTTACCAACCTACAACGCGAAGATCCGTGGTTGAAGATGATGATTGATTACTTCGAGGGACGCTTAGCAAGGGGAACTGCAATATACAGAGAGGCAGAGGCATTATCAACAGATTATGTATGGTACAATCAGATGCTACACAAGTGGGATGATGTGGAACATACCCGCCAAAGAATTGTTATTCCTGCATTTTTGCAGAGGAGATTGGTATGGCTAGCACACAGAGCGTTTGGACATCCCGGGATAGACAAAATCACTGCTCTACTGAAAGAAGCATTCACTTGGCCAAAGTTGAGAGAAACTGTGAGAAATGCTATTAGGACATGCGATTTGTGCCAAAGGGTAGAGCCATATCCCTTTTTAATGAGGCAACGACCTATTCAGTTGTTACCAGAAAATCCAAGGCAGCTAATGAGTGTAGACAAATTTGGACCACTGCCTAGAGCACGTAGAGGCAACAGACATATTTTTGTAGCCATGGATTTATTCTCAAAATGGTGGTATTATGCCCCATACAGAAGACAAGCTCAAAGCAGGTATTGAAACGCCTGAAAAAGAGAGTTATTCCGATACTTGGGAAACCGGATAACCTACTCTCAGACCATGGGAGCTGCTTCCCTAGCGCAGAATTTCGTCGGGAATTGGAAAATCTAGGAATTAGGCAGATTTTATCTACCATTCGCCTTCCTGAGGCAAGTCCTGTTGAGCGCGTTATGAGAGAATTACAGAAGTACATGAAAATTTATTGCTCTGAAGAGAACTGGAAGTGGATCGATTTCCTGGAAGTAATAGAATACTGCATAAATAATACTGTGCGAGAAGCGACAGGTCAGGTGACCGTGACTCTACATTTGGATCAGAGACCGGAGAGACCGTGGACTGGTGTTATTCCATTACCTGTAGACGCACAGCCAGGACGAGAATTGAGGATCCAGCGAACATTCGAATATCTCCAAGCACAGGCAGAGAGACGCCAGAGAAAAAATCGTGCGAAGCGATATCACAGACCGCTTCTCATCGGGGAGAATGTGTTAGTCAGAAAGCCAGCCGTTCAGATCCAGAAGCACGGATGAATAAAAAGTTCAATTTCGGTTATCACGGCCCGTTCGAGGTGATCAGAGACCTACAGTATAAAGCATTTCGAAATAGGAAACGAGGTCGTTATGAATGCAGCCAATCTCAAAATTTAATATTCGCCAGAAGAATTTGACGAACAAGAGGAAGCTTTAGCAGCACACACCCAACTGGACGTGGACAGCAAAGTCAGCCAGGCAGTCAGGCCTGAAGGTTCGCGCGGCGAGACGGAACGAAAAACAAGCAGCTTGCCCAGTGAAAGGAACGAACGGCTAGAATGCCAGTGTTTGCAAGAACTTTACAAAGAAATGTTCGAAGCGGCCAGGGAAGTTGAAGCAATAAATAAGACCCTCCGTCTAGAGAATGCACAGCTTAGGGCCGAGCGCAGAGTGGAAGGGGGAACCAGACAAACCTACTCGCAGCCAGACGAGGTGAAGGACCACTAATGTAAACACAGACAGAGGACAGTCAGCTGATTACTTACAGAAGGTCACTTGCAATTGACTTCTATAAGTTTTGCAAGGGTAATATGAACCCGAGGGGGGTTATGCTGACTGGTATCGAACGTGGATCTCAGAGACTGTGAACTCATAATGAAGGTTCCACCTAGGAATGAACCCGAGATCTTTTGAGGGAGTTTTATTTGTAAAAACCCCTAGAGGAAATTATATATGAAGTCACTGTTGTGATATCAACTGAGGCTGACATCATTTATTAATATAATGCAGGGAAAATGAGTGGAATACAGCATTATTGGGCTGTATGAAAGAAGCTATGCTGCAGTTGAGCACAGAAGTTGGGGAGTTTGACATTTTACTAATAGCCCCAGAATTGTGGGAGGAGACTCTTGGAGCCTTGTCACTCTCGTTGACCTACTTATGTCGTCTGGAGCAAGCCAAGGGGCTAACTAATGATCTAGTTCTTCCCCGTTTCAGAAAAGAAACGTGAATGGGGTGGGAAGATCCCAGTGAAAATCATTGATTACTCGTGATTGGAGCAACGCAATGACATGAGAGTTGCACAGGTGAATCTTTAGCCAGGAGGCTATTTATCAAGCCTTTAAACTGTGAAATCGAGGCATATTTAAGGGAATGCGCAAGAACACAGGACTTTTGGTGTTCGCGGCGTGACCTTACTAGTGCGCCGGGGAATTTTACAGGACGCCGCGTACCCACGCCATGGCAAAGACAATTAATATTAAGTAATTGGCCGATCGATCCTCGAGCACGCAGATGGTTTTGTGACCAGCAAGGAAAAAGGAACTTTTGGGCATTATTTCGAGACCAGAATCATCCTGGAACAGAAGGTGACTCTGCGAGGGAATTCTCGAGCTACTTTTTCTTGTGAAACGAATATAAGGGAGTGGATTCAGGTCAGAGAGGAGAGTTGTACCAGACTCTAGCGCGGAGCGTATGTCGCCCGACACCAGGGAAAGAAGCGCGCACAAAGACTTGAACATTTTCTAATGTTAATCAGTATATTCGCCGAGCAGTGTAATGCACAAATTAAGTCATGAAGTAATAATAAGTACTGTAATCAGTAAACTTTATTAGGCGAAATGTGCGTTACCGAAGTCAAGGAGTGATGCTAGGACTTCAGTATGAGAAGCCGTGCAGTAAAACATTAATAATCCTCTTTATTAAGGACTGTCGTGCCAGATTTGTATAGTCGGCAGTACGAGCAATTGTTAGTGTTCACATAGAAAGTACCGTGTGATATATTAGGCAGAACTATTGAGAGTAATAATTTGTATAAGTACAATGTACAATGTTGAGCGCAGTGTGTAAAATATTGATTGGACATATATTAGTATGCCAGGCGGCGCAAGCGATAAACTTTATGATGCGTTTGGTGAAATGTCATAAGAATACCAAATAGTAACGCTCAGGACGAAAAGTGAGCATATTCATGCAAATCAGGACGTTTATCGTAGGATAATGGATAGACTGTTGGTGAATCCGTAGGCAGATAATCGAGACTTTCAGTCAGGATGTGGATAGGAGCGAGGAAGAGTCCGTCAACACCTGCAGTTCTGATATCTTGCCAGGAAAATTCAACCAGTAAGAAATGTAAATATTGACGTGTGTTTTATAGTGTTGATCTGTGAAATATCTATAAAATTAATGTTGTAACAAGTGTTATACAGTTTTATGTGCCTCAATATGGAAAAGAAAAGTGCCGTGTGTTTCGTGAGGCAAAGGTCTTATAAAATGTGTATTATCAGTGTGGAAATGCCTCGCTAATTATGCAAATGGCAGGCGATACTGGAAGATATGAGTGGTTGGAGCCACCTGGATAGCCTACAGTATGTATGTACCCAAAACCATGATGTTATAGTAGCTATAGTCCACTGTATGTTACGTGATTTCAGAAGTATAAAAATGTGCCAGTAAGAATCAGTATTAGGAGGTAGACCCTCAAATGTTTATTAATTGTTGTGTTGATTTTAGTAGAGTTGAGATGTTTTTTACATCAGTGAGTGGATTAATCGTTACCACTATTATGAAATGGCCAATCAGTTATGTAAAAACTTAACGTAACGAACACGGATGTTCGATTAGTAAAAGGGTTACGTTGTGTCGGGTTATGGTAATTTATGTCTGTAATAATAATAATAATAATAATTATAATAATAAAAGGTATAAATGAATACATCAGGGAAAAATGTTTTTGGAAGAAATATTTACGCTAATTGGAATATTTATCTCCCCAAGCAGTAAGATAATACCTTATGGGATGAGAAAAGAGTTTAATATCAGAGTATATTGTGTTAATGGGAATATAATTACGCAAGGAAATGGAAGAGTTTAATAGTGAATTGAATTTGTAGCTTGTGAATAAGCTTGATGAGTAATTGATAGATTTCTCTTACTAATTAAAGGACGAGATCATAGCATCGGGTCATGGAGCCAGGTAATATGTTCGACGTGTGGAATCTCATATAGCCTTGGGCGTACAGAGATATTTATTTTGTGCCAGAGTGTATTTAGTGTTGTACCCTAACACTGATGATGGATATGGAATGTTCCGGGTTCGAATCCTGTGGTAGGTGAGAGGAGAACAATGGAAACCTCTGCACCATACCTGATCGACCGAGAACTTGTTATTGAATGATTCGTCTCTTGTGATACAGAACACAGAAGGCACTCATAATGTAAAGTAAAATACAGGAGGCACTCATAATGTAAAGTAAAATGTGTTTAGAGAACATAATGTAAAGTAAGATGATGTTGTGAGAAATAATTATTCTTGTGAAGATTAAAGAAGTCACACCAGGTGACGTACGATAAAAAGGTACAGTTTTTATGGAAGTTACATGTGCATCAGCGCACTAGAGTGAATGCTGAAGTCAACCTAAGGGTAAAGGATTGACTAATTATCTGAATTTAATAGGATAATGTGTGAATAATCAGTGGATTGAGGGAGTGAATTTTGTTTGATTTTGTATTATGTTTGTTGGGATTGTGTTCTTATATTGTATGAAGCCATGATTTAGTGCTGAATTAAAGTCTTTAGAATAGAGTTGTGTTTTATCATTGTAGAGTTGATACCTTTTAGTCTCAAATCAAAATTATGCAACTGTTCAGTGGGAGAACGGTACACGCCGAGAACTGAAGCTAGCTGGAGGCAGGAGCATATTTGCCATGGAGATTACTCACATGGGTACAATACCCATGTCAAAAGACAACTGAAATTAAAATCAAAATCCACAGCCTGCTTCCAGTCTCCGACCGGGTCAGGAATGGAATGAATGAAGCCCCCATCTAGCGGCGAGGATATGAACTGTGCCGGCTGCCGAGGCCTGACGCACTCCTCTGGGGCAATGATTAAATGAATGACAGATGAAATGAAATGATAGTGGAGAGTGTTGCTGGAATGAAATTTTGACAGGGAAAACCGGAGTACCCGGAGAAAAACCTGTCTGCCTCCGTTTTGTCCAGCACAGATCTCACATGGAGTGACCGGGATTTGAACCACTGACCCAGCGGTAAGAGGCCGGCGTGCTGCCGCCTAAGCCACGGAGGCTTGTCAAAAGACAACTATAATAAATAAATAAGAACTATTAAGCAAATAGCAAAGGAAAACAACTTCCAGCCAAGCAAAATAAACCAAATTATAGCCAAACATAAAGATCAAGATAAAACAGTAATGAGAAAAAATTTGCGCGTTTCAACTATGTGAATGCGAATACATATAAAATCACTAACCTATTTAAAAAGCAAGGCATAAAGATAGCTTTCACAACGAAAAACACAACTGGTAGGCACCTCCTAAATAGTAATCTAAATAAACGTGACCCGTATTCAAGATCAGGGGTATATTTTATAACGTGCCAAGACACCGGTTGTCAAGCTAATTATATCGGGCAGAGTGGAAGACGAGTAGACACACGTTATAATGAACATATGAATGCGATAAGATACGGAACACATTCAGCCGTATGCGAACATATGTGTGACGCGGGGCACAGCTTTACCAACATAGAGTCGGACCTTAAAATAATCCATCACGAATCGAAAGGCAGAGCTCTTGACATAAAGGAAGCAATCGACATACACCTAACCAAACGAAACAATCCCAGCAATCTAAATGAACACACGTTCATGGAGAGCTCACCCTTCTTCACGCTACTAAAAAACCACACCCTGTCGGAGACAAGACAAAATTTAGCGACACAGCCAAGCTAGATAAAAAGGGGGGGGGGGGGCGAATTAGGGGATTTTTAATATGTAAATGTTATCTGGATCAGGTGTACGATGTACTTTTCTTCTGCAATAAACCAAGGCCCATTTTCGCGGCAGTAGTAAAGTTGCCGGGACGTCCTCATAAGACCGGGCAGCGCTTAGTTGAATGGCTTATGGTCCACGCGTGGCGAAGGCTAATCCACGGTCTTTAATAGTTTTAGACCCACCTCATTCAATAACATACATCTTATCTAGGTTGGCAACACCTCACATAAACACATCGCTATGACTCCGCATAGCACATATGGACAGGGCGAGAAGGCAGGGAAAAACCAGTCGTTAAGATAAGAACCACCGCAGTTGACCGCACAGTGAGCACGAAAACTACGAGTAGCTCTAGTAAGGAACACAAGCAGATAAGTAGTTAGCCTATAATATTATAGTTTAATATTAGTTGATTTTTACAACCATATAATCTCTCCAAAGTACAAACTCCGGGTATCTATCACCATTTAGCATTTCTCCTAACATCATATATACGGCATTTAGCATACACCGACAGTTGCAGTACCAATACTGCAACTAAATAATTGTACATATTGTAAATATATTCACCTGTATTTCAAACATAGATTTTATAGCCTAAGTGTAATGGATCTGATGATGATCCCTTGACGATCAAAACTGGTCATCCTAGTGTATTTATTAATATCATGTAATTTATTTCAGGATTAGGGCATAACCCATCTCTTTTGGGTACATTCGTGTTGACCGACTGAAAAGCACTTAACTCTTGTTTACTAAGGCAACACTGAAAATATGGCTTCAAACACCACAATGTTGGTTGTTAACTTTAGAGAACGCTTGTCTTTGTTTGAAACAACACCAGCTTCAATTCCTGACCTGGTCGTGAATGTTGATTTTAACTACAGTGTACAGTTTAGAATTGGAAAGAGGTCGGCCGTGGCTTTATAAGTACAGATATGCTTGCGTAGAGGCAGGTCATAAAATAAGGCAAGGTTCTTCAGGGGGACTGTAGCGCCGACCAGTAAGTAAGTATATACGTAAGTAGGTAAGTAAGTAAGTAAGTAAGTAAGTTGTGTTTGTCTAAGTGTAAATAAAAAAATAAGCCTAATGTAGGCCATGAACGGTTTTAAATTAAGTTTTGTATATGCTAACGTGTGTTATTGCAATGGCTGTGTATGTGTATGTATTTGTAATGCAGATAGGCTTTGTCAAGTGCAGACCGCTTCAACTCCACATGCATTATCAGTCAGACAAGAAACCTAATACTTCCTGACAACATTGCACTTTTCTTATCACCAATTGTGACAAGGTCTGGCCACCTAGTCTGACCACAGCCAGCAACGAGAGCAAATGCATTCAAACATGTGTTTGCTTAAAATGAAACATTATCACCATGCTGTCACCGGAGAGGTCCGGCTTCGATTTTTTAGTCTAAAGGCTGGAACAAGATACACATACAGTCTTGTCAGGTAAAAAGTTTTGGGTCAATTCATGAATCATGGGAAAGGGTTAGCCATTGCCAGTCCCTTCAACACCTTACTTGAACCTCTCCGATATTTAGTTTATAAAATCTCAGGTCGATAAATTTAACGTTTTTGGCTCTTTGGGTAAATTCATGGGGCATGGCAACGGGTTCGCCATCCTGACTTGTACAACTCTTTAAGCTTATTCATTAGCTATATACCCATTAATCCATAATAATAATAATAATAATCATAATTAGCAAGCCGTCATCCTCCATACACACGTCCATTAAGGCATGGTTTCACAAAACGCATATGCTTTTTAGGCGTTTAATACCTTTTCCCCTGTAACATTACAATTTCTTGTTTTAGGCGTCAAATAACCTATCGAGGTAAAAGCGTATGTCATCATGTACTTTTTCAACTATCACACCTAATTTAAGGGTTCTTAGTTTGCAAGATATACTTTTTCAATTTGGGGTAGTTTTCACCCCCCTACTATTCTCCGTGAAAAACAAAATATCTTAGGTTAAATTACCATTTTTTACACGTTTAACACATCTTTTCCCCAATAACATCACTATTTACTGTTTTGGGGTGAAATGATCTATCCAGGTAAAGGCGTATGTCATAACGAATATTCTAAGCTATCACACCTAATTTTAAGATTTTTAGTTTCCACGGTATCAATTTTTCAATTTGTTGGGAGTTTTCAGCCCCCACCCTGGTATTTTTCATCAAAACAGAAGATCTTAGGTTCATTAATAATTTTTAAGTGTTTAACACGTTTTTCCCCATAAGCTGAATATTTACTGTTTTAGGGTTGAAATGACCAATCGAGGTAAGAGCCTGTGCCATAACCTTCTTTTAAACCTATCACGCTTAATTTAAGGTTTCTTAGTTTCCAATATATTGATTTCCAATTTTTTTTGGGGGGTGGGTGAGTTTCACCCCCCAAAAGGGGGACGTCAACCCAAATGCTAGGACCTCTCATACAAGCCCGTAGCTTGCTTGATTGGTTAGCGAGATATTAATAAAGGAGTAGTTAGGTCCTTTTGACAAAAATGAATCATACATTCAAAAACGTGCCGTCACCCCTAGTGCTAGGATATTGCCTATGGCAAAATCCCATCAGGGGTTCAGAAAATATTAACAATAGTGTAGTTAGACCCTTTTGAGACAAACTGTCAGTGCGCACACCTACAAAAATATTATTTAACCCCCGCCCCGAGTAAGGGTAGTTTTTATTTTGGGGTGGACATACATCGTCCATAGAAAAGGGGAGTTCACCACGAGTCCTACGACACCCCATATTTTTAAATCGCATTATTGGTTGGTGAGATACTAAAAAGCAGATGACCTATTAGTATTTTTGGTTCCTTAATAAATATTTTATAAAAAACTCATGCATAAATAATCATTTATAAAGCCCGCTCTCTTACAAAAGCCCTCCAAGTGCGCATGCATACAAAAAAACAATACTTCACACCCGGGTAAGGGTAGCTTTTATTTTGGGTGGACATACCTCGTCCATAGAAAAGAGGAGTTCACCACGTGTACTACGACACCCCATATATTTAAATCGCATTATTGGTTAGCAAGATACTAAAAAGCGGATGACCTATTAGTTTGTTTGGTTCTTTAATAAATATCTAAATGTAAGTCATGTATAAATAATCATTTAAAAAGCCCGCTCACTTACAAAAACTCCCCCACGTGCGCTTGCATACAAAAAAAATCACTACATCGCCCCCGTGTAAGGGTAGTTTTTTTAGGGTGGACATACATCGTCCATAGGAAAGAGGGGTTCACCACGAGTCCTACGACACGTCATATGGTTAAATTGCATTATTGGTTAGCGAGATACTAAAGAGCGGATGACCTATTCGTTTTTTTTCGATCTTTAATAAATATTAAAAAATAATTCATCTATAAATAATCATTTATAAACCCCGCTCACTTACAAAAAGCCCCAAGTGCGCATGCATACAAAATAAATTAATCACTACTTCACCCCCGGGTAAGGGTAGATTTTATCTTAGGGCGAAAATACGTCGTCCATATGAAAGGGGGGTTCACCACGAGTCCTACGACACCGCATAGGTTTAAAACCGACCATGGGTTCAGGAAATATTTTCCGTTTCCCAAATATTACAAAATATTTTCCGTTTCCCAAAAATCTCAAAAAAATAACGAAAAACGCATTTTCGACCAAAAAACCATGTTTCCAGCTTTCCACCTTTTCAATACCTACATCCCCGTAAAGAGGACAACATCACCTTTCATTTATGACAAACAAATATTTTTACCAACTTCACCGTTTCCAAAATAGTGACCATTTAAAAAAATTCATTTTCATATTACCTACAGACTTGAAACTTGGTTTCTGCCTAGAGGGCATAGGGACCTTCCATTAACGTCAAACAAACGTTTTTCTAAAATCCACCGTTTCCAAAATAATGACAATTTCAAAAACAAACATTTTCCATTTTTTTTATTACCAACTCGCATTCATAACAGAGAGGACGTCATCCCAATGCCAACAACACCTCATTCGTTAAAATCTGACCATCCGTTCGCGAATTATCGGCAATGTTCACGAGAAAGTAGACTATCATTTTTGTTTTGTCCTACAAACCTGACACTTGCTGTCTGCCTAGAGGGCATAGGGACCTTTCATTTACGTCAAACAAACGTTTTTCTAAAATTCACCGTTTCCAAAATAGCGCCAATTTCAAAACCAACAATTTTCAAAAAAATAGTTAAAAATACCAACACACATTCTCAGCAAAGAGGACGTCACCCCCAACGCCAAAAACACCTCGTTCGTTAAAATCCGATCATGCGTTCGAGAGATATCGGCAATGTTCGTAGGAAAGTAGGCTGTGGCTCAGAACATACAACCTCCCCCTACTGAGGATCTTGGATTTCATGGTCATTTAGCTCGGTGTTCTTGTTTGATGACCCGTTTTATTGTGGAGTTAATATTATGTGAATTTGCAATTCAGGTGTGGATGGGGAAGAACGCGGCCGGGGCCTTACCATAGGAACCATCCCGGTATGGCAGAGGTGGAAATCATATCCACGTCTTCTCACAAAGCTGAGTGTACCCCGTTCCAGCCCTCAGACCACAATTACATTTCTTGGCAGTTCTTAGACTCGAACCCTGACTTCTATTCAAGAATGTCAAGAATTGTAACAAAACGAGCATCCATTACACAGGTTTTCTCATAATCAGGACATTGTGTATATATTCAGTAATAATCTTATATATTAAAATATTCAGGTAGATATTTGTCATTTTACTAAAACTGAAATATCTTGGAAAGTATTTACGCTACTGCACCTGATGCATTATCGATTGAGTCCCAACTTATTTGATTAGGTCTTCATGTAATGTTTTGGTAGTAACCGACAACAACACGGCCCACAATTGGGCGACAAATGAAGATAGTTTGGCCCTCTTGATAATTGATAATAATAATAAGCTTATATAAGTTGCCGGGTGCCAGGCTACCACACACAGTACACCAAATTATTAAATAGGAAATAATGATAATAATACTGCAGTAGAGCCACAAGAATCTTTTACCACACGTCGTGGAGTGACTATGTCGACCAACCAATCAGTATTTATTTCAGTATTTAGGGATGCCTTATTGTAAAGTCCAACTACAAACGAGAACAAACCTAGCGTAGATTTAAAAGAAGTTAATTTATTCAATAAAACAAAGTATAGCAAATGAAACTAAAAATATGTAATAATAATAATAATAATAATAATAATAATAATAATAAGTGAGATTGAATCTACTGAATGCACGTATTACGTGGCCTAGTTTGAAAATGGGGGGAGTACTAAATGTAAGTAAAAAAAAGCTTGATTCTAAAATGCCCAAAAAGCAGATTCAGGGAGACTTAACTATTGCGCTTTTCGTAGCTCACCGAATCGGACCCTCGTAGTCGATTTATGAAATCGTTGAAGCTGCATTGTAGTGTAGATTGGTAGACGGTTTTGAAGATTTGCGTAGAATTGTAGATTATGATGAAGTTTGATATTCGAAGTTAATTTATGGTTGAATCTGATGATGGAATGCTGATTCCAAGAATCATCTTGAGAACGTGGCCTATAGCACAACCACGTCTCAGGATCAGTTGGACAAAAAATGCAAAGTCCGTTGATTTCAACTTTCAAACGAACCGAAGTTTCTTACTATTGCTGTTTGAGACTGACTGCTGGACAAGGCACAAAGTCTTTTCAGACCAGAAATAGAAGTTTACTTCACAAATATAAGTCTATTCTAGACACAATAAAAGAGTCCTCAGGACAGAATAAAAGTCGTCTTCTCACCGTGGAACACTCGTATATATGTGTCTTCCCAACTCCCACTCCTGCTCCGTGACGTATATGGTCACCATGACAACGGCCCATCTTCCTACTTTGTCCCAGGTTGATTGGTTCGAAAACCAAGGTCAAGTACACACGAATATTAATTGGTGTAATTATATTTCGTGGTCTTCAATATTTCAAATCACCCGGCATTGAGGCTAGTTAATAGGTAAGTACTTCCTTGTATTGTATTCTAAAAAATCCAAGTCCAGATCAGCTCACTTCCAAGAAACCCACTACGTCACGGTATTTCCTTCCCTCGTAGCTCGGTCCAAGTTGATCACCTTGCTTTGATTTGTGGAAAAACCAGGTCGACATTTGGACTATCCCATACTTTATTCTCCCTTTCTAGATTGTGATGAAGAATGTTAAGTCCTCCTCGGGTATCTCCCCGAATGTTATCGTATCTTGTAAATAAATACTGTATTTTGTATCGAAGAACCAACAACACATTTCGCAATATACTTAAGTCCTCTGGCCTGAATTATTTCCAAGAAATATACTCGCTTTCCCAAAGACGTACTAACTCATGTTATATTTATATCTTACATATGCGTAACATTAATAATAATTATTATTTATATTCATATGGATCAATGAATTTTAATTCATTAAATATATTGAAACATAAAGTTGATATAAGATAGCGATATAAAATTAATAATAATAATTATAATAATAATAAATTGTTAGGAACATACAAGAATGGTCACATGATGGGACCATTACAGATGGCCCCAGAGATTCATGATACATAAATTGTGAGGTTCGAAGCCATTTTTCAGTGTCGCGTAAGTAAACAAAAGTTTGGTGCTTTTCAGTCGGTCAACACGAATGTACAGACTTAACATGTTTAATGTGTTCTAACTTTCATCTATCACTACGATTCTTATCCTCCACACTTTCCTTACATAACTAAGTTTGTTATTCCTGGCTGCCTTAGTATGTGTCCTACCAACCTATATCTTGTCTTTGTTAGCAGTTACCCCAATCATCTCTCTTGTCCAACTCCTCTTAATAGCTATTATTTTGCTATTCTGTCTACCCATGTGATCATCATCATTCTGCTGTAACATCGCATTGGTGAGGTGGGACCTGGGACATTCATCTCGATATTCACCTATAGTAAACGGTGTTAACCATAAAAGGATGTAGTAAATTCTCCATGTTCATCTCTATAGACATGTTGTCAAGAAAAAAAGAAAAAATTTACTTCCACCCTCATGTGTTGTCTGTTATGTCAGTACAATTCTTTTTAACGTTTTAAAGTTCTGAAACCTGCTGTACGTTTGAGGATTCAACCTGTGGTCTGTAGAACGTTCCCAATGCAAATCCCTCTAAAAAATACCCACTGAGCAATGAGTCAATACATTGATAGTGAGAGGGTAAAAATGGTTGGAGCCACTGGCGTTTTTCACCCCCTTTAACATACAACACACTGGCCGAGGACAAATGAGCTTTCATGACTACGTCAAGATACTTGAAAGAAATATCACCCTTTTTCCATACTAATTGCAAATGATTTTCAATCCATTGGCTCTGCTTTTTATCTTTTTCACTAAGCGACTCGAAAGCATAGGGAGATTTAAACACCAAATGGATTGGGTTACACACCCAAAACGTACTACATTCGATAAAAGCTACTTCCTTAAATATAAATTTGTTGTCTGCAATTTTAAACCCCTGACAATCCACGATGAGTGTACGCATGATGTTTTTTTAAATATATATTTTACTTTTTACCTCTTTGACGTCTAATCAACAACTAACCCATTTCATGGTTTAATGTTGCAAAAGTCAAAGGACTCCAGGGAAAAAAGGAACAAATAAATTGAATAAGAGCTAAATATTATTTTTTTACAAGTTTTATTCATAACATAAAAACACTTACAATTTTATTACAAAGTTTGTTTGTTTAATTTGGAACAGCATTCAAATGAACAGTTTGCATATACGGTCCACAGGTATCTCCTAGTTTTGCAGGGTCTGGTACAATGATAGGGTAATTCAAACTCCATGGAATATTGCCAACATCATAACGATTCAAGTAAGGACAGGGTGGACTCCATATCTGATGATCACTGAATGGTCGATCCGCTATTTCCCAGTTTCCAATTTCAACATTGCAAAAATACACTTGACCACATCTCCACGATTTAAGTAATAAAATCCGCTCGCAGCCAATTCTCCACAATCCATAAAGGGGACTGTCCATGTTTCAAAAGTTTTGAGACGATTAAATTCACATTTTAAATTCCATGGTTTGTCTGTAAGGTTGTTGTTATTGTTGTTGTTGTTGCTGTTGCTTATTGAGAGGCACATGTCGTTCGTTGTTGTTGTATGCATGCACAGTGCCAGAGCGCATCAGATAGTGTGCAATGAATGCAGACGTTTATCATCAATGCTATGAATGATGATTTTTTATTCACCTGACTACAGATGGCTTACATGCTGGTCACATAATTGGACAAAGTATGATATTTCACTTGCCTGGCATGAATAATCAAACAGTAGGCACTGGTATGGTCTGGTACATTTTCTTGTGTTTCAAAATCTACCCTTAAATCAATGGTGGTGATTTTCATAGATTCCTCTAGATATGAAAAGTCGAAAACAATCAGTGGTTCTTTTGCTTTAAACCCTTGTGGCGACAACATAGGGCAATCCTGTTTTTCATAATAAGACGATTGAAATTTAGCAATCATATCATAAAGGGGGCCAAACTTATTTTTTGAAAAATTGAGTTCCAACCCCTCATAGGGAAAGCAAACATTATTTAAAAATAGTCGTATATTTCTCAAGTGAATGTGATCAAACAGGGTGACATCTTTGCTTTGTTGGTATTTTCTATTGGTTTGAAAACCAATAATAACATAGAGGGGCCTCTCGGTAGAGCGAGCCGATTTGACACTCCAACTATGAGTGTCTGTGGTAGGTAGCAAGGGGTACTCATGTAGACTCCAACTTCGAAAGGAGATAGGCAAGGCTTTATCTTTTTGCACCAAATTTAATATGCTGAGCTTTTTACGATCCGATAGCGTCATATGGGGCCTTTTTCCATAGTAATCGAAGCAGTTGAATTTTTGAGTCTATCACTTGTTCGGAGGCTCCTTTTAGTGCATTATAATCACTGCGGTCTCTCACCAGATACAAACTTTGTCTTGCGTTTAAAATTATACGCTTGTGATCTTCGGCAAAGCCAAGGAGTAATTTTAAGGGTAGGAAGCCTGTAAAAGTGGCATCGCTATGAACAAGTCAGTCATTGCTACTGTTGGGGCACCATCCTGCCATAAAAAGCATTCTAATTTCCTCCTCGCTATAGGAAGGATATAATTTAATAAGACTAGTCATGCCCACCTTTCGAGTCATATCTATGACAATATCATTTATCACATAACGTACTTCAGAAAACAGAAAAGCCAAACCATGATTCCCCAACGCAGACGTTGTGGGTGTGCTGCCATCTGCTTTCATCAATTTACCATCAATTTGAAGGACACTTTCATGAGGTAGAATAAAAATATCTTGATTGTTAATGATGAATTGAATCTCGTCATTGTTATTCAGTCCTGTTGCTTGAGGTTGATAGGAATGCATATCAATACGCATGACGCCATCTTCCACTTGTATGGGATTTAACACTTGCAACAGCTCGTTGTTCATGATTGGGGTGTAACGTATAACCAATGCGTTGTAAACGTTGTCGGTTTACTCGTGTCAACCGTTTCATACACGGCGGGCAAGTAACCGACCTCGTAGACGTTGTTGTTGCTTTATAGATAAATTTCATAGGGTCTTTAAAACCAACTTGTAGGTCACAGGGGTGTTGGCGTCCAAAGCAATCAGTTGTTGCTTTCTTTTCACTAAGCGTAAGGTAATATTACTAATATCGCTGACACACACAGGATGATAGAGAACCACTGAAGGGTTTTCACGAATAATATAGCCACAAGGGGAGGTGACAATAAAACCATACAGGGAATGGCTTTGTTCTTGATTCGTAAATACGTCTCTAATAATATTGCAACTAACAGAAATGTGATGGTCCTCGATGAATTTCACTGGATAATCTGAATCATGGGGTTGGTGAGCCGCCAACACTCTTGGTTTAAATCCTAGTAAAGGACCAATAGAATGAAGTCGTGTTTCAAATTCAATGTTAAACGTAGAGAAAATACGACAGCGATGAGTAATCGTATTGGCTGTAAGTGCAAATTTGTGTGTCCCATCCGCAAATGGTTTGACACCCAATTGTTTTATCATCGACACGCTAATGGCTTCGTGCACGTCGTCTATGGTATAACCTCCAGGGGGTAGTCTCAACATATAAACTTCATAATAAAATTTGTCATTAATATCTTATATAGTGTAAATTCTATTGTAACTTTCCAAAGAAATTAATCCTAGCACATAGGATTGTTTGGGATGCAATTCAATGGGGCAAAAACAGGGACACTTCAGGCCCGCGGCTGTGCACGGTAAAGGTCTTGGCGTTGACATTCATAATGATGAGACTGCTGGCTTAACTAGACCTCTTATATTAAAAAAATGTAAACACGAACGTCCACACTATTGACTGTCAAAGGTTTGGTGACGATTCACATTATAGAATATCTTTACTCGGTTTCCCAAATAACGAAGCAATTCGATAGAGGGTGGTAAATTTCCATAACTCTCAAAGTACTGCCCCCGTAAATTGAATTATTTAGGGACAAAATGAGAGTATTGTCCGTCCCCATGATACAATTTAACTAGCAAATATAATTTCTGGAAGTGTGACATAAGAGTGTAGTGTTACAAGTTCGAGATTGAGGGAGAGCCCGATCACGTGATATGTTGCACAATGGACGCTTCTAGAAGGCTATATTTAGCATAGCAACAGCGAGTTTGTAAATTAATATTATAAATATTGTTATAAATTATGCTATTGGATCCCAGTCCAGAGCCAATGAGAACAGGCCTTATTGAAGACGGGATCAACTTTAATTACACAACATGATGAAATTATGCATTTAGGTCCTTAGATGAAGATTTTCTTATTTGGTAATGATGAGAATATTAAAAGAATTTATGTCTGATACTTTAAAAACCACAGATCAATTAATCTACGCAGTAATAAGCATTAGTAATATATGCGCTAAAATTATGGTGGGAGATTGATATGGCCGTCAAAAATTCGACTTGGAGGGAGAGGTCCCAGGATCGAGGTTCTTATTCCAGCAGAGTTTGAAGAGTGAGGAAGTGTTTTTACTGGGTTAATGGAGATCCCAAGGCTTAGTCCGAGTGCGGCGACTGTCGACTTGTGGAGACGCGAGGATAGCTAGGTGGAACGTTAGAGATCACTGCACTTCCAGTCTACGTGAAGTTGCGAGGAACATTGTATTGATTATATCTCATATATAATTGAGATCTGAAGTTAAATAAGCATATATGTATAAAGAACAGGTCGCCTACTATATATTGTGAAAAGTCGAGCGTTTTAGTACTCACCGTTTCGACAATATCAGCCTGTTAAGTTAGATTTCCAAATGTTTTGGAAATAAGGCTGAATATCATTATAAATTGCAACGTGAAGTTGACGAACGGAGTTAAAGTGAACAGTGGTGGGGAACTTTTAAGATTGGCGCAACACTTAAACATTAACAGAATGACTATTATTATTCTTCAAACATTGTCATTCAGCATAATTATTATTGTTGATATGATGAACTGAACAGTCATGCGCCAGAGACATATTCGACAACAGGAGTTAAGATACAACGATGGAGCTTCGTTAGACAAAGTATTTTTGGATACAGACGTAGTGTACGGTCCATCTTGTGCATTTTCGTCAGTCTACGAACACCAATATAACATAAATTAGGAATTATCGAAGGATTAAGAATACTTTTGACAAAGACGCGGATGACGTTTCAAGGTTAAATAATCTGACCATCGTGGTGGCAGGGAAGGGCAAAATGCATGTGAACACATGTGAAACCACATGAGGGCTAAACAAGATACATCCTGTTTGCTTCGTACGTGACAAAATGCAAGATCATGTGAAATTTTACCTGGCACAGGTGTTCACCTTGGGTGTTAGCTGTCCACGTGACCGATAACAGAATGTTCAAAGCGTGGGAAAAAATGATTATACATGCAACGTAACATATATATAAAGACATGTCGTTATCATTTCCACTCTCACTACCTTTGAATATATTGCGTTCGTGAAACCCCTGGTCTTGTTTAACAGTTTTGGTGTTGGTAGAAAATACTTATCCTTGTTGTGAGGTAGGTATATATTTATTCATTTATACATTTATTGATTTAAATATATTTACAAGCAATTATTTATTGATTAGGTAATTAATGATTTTTTAATTTATTTGTTTGCAGATAACTGGTATACCTTACATGTCTGAGAGAGAAGAAACCATTGCACTTTTGAGCCCACTAGAAGGAAACAGCAATAAGCCACTGCAAGTGAAGGTGGGATTATTTTTTAAACTAATTTGTTTCATTTTTGTTTCATATTTTACTTTATGAAATGCATGTACTAACCTGAATTTAGGTATTTATAACGGTTTATTTTATTTATTTTTAGAAACTTGGAAAGAAAAGCCTTACCGCCGTAGCAATCGCTGAAAACCCGAGACGCAGTAAAGTGCAACCATTGTTTCCAGGCAGTGAACTAGTAAAAACTCAGGTAAGCCTAACATAAAATGCTATTCCATTTTACCACTACTGAAAACTCGTAGACAAAAAAATCATTACCTGTACATGACTAGGACGATGATTGCTTTCTTAATTAATGACTATGTATTGGCAACCGGTACAAGACCATATTGGATTTTGTAAAGAACAAATATTTTAATTTAACTGACATGTCGTTCCCTATAATAATAATAATAATATAATATTAATAATAATAATATGAATATCGTATGGCCTCGCGTGCCGGGTGCAAGCTTTGTTATTTGACACACAGAGGGTAGCTTGCATGTCGAATTTAGTTGTTCCTTGACTATGAAAGTCAAGGAGGTTAGATATCTAATTTTTTAAACTCTATAGTGTTTTCTAATAGAAAGATGAGGAACTTTGTACCCTATCAACTCAACGAATATTCACAGGTTTGAACATTATAATCTGAAAAAAATGACATGACATTATTATTTTTTGTTTATGTATTGGTTAAAGGGGAATGTAAATGACTGCAGCTTTAAAAAAAGAAAATAAGTACATGGGTTACTGTTAGGGCCGACATACAGTTTATTATAATTTTTAGGTGTTTGGATATATTAATGCCAATTAACGTTAAAGTTTTATTTACAAGTATTGGTCAATTGATTGAGTGATTGGTTAATTTGTTTGCTTTTAGGTGTCGTCATGCGCCATTAACATAATGAGCAGACAGTGAACAAGCATACATTGTGCTTTAAAGTACTCTGTGCAACGTTAATAACTTACAATAAGAAAAAGTTTTATTATAACACATGGCTTTAGTACCAAATACAACAAGTGAGCAAGTTGGTTTACCACGTGGGTTAAATTTAAAATCAGAACATGACCGTTGGTTAACATTTGAATCCTGGCCTGTAGGCTTTTTGTCGACACATGAACTTGCAGAAGACGTTTTTTTTACTTGAACTGAGAAGATGTGGTGCGCTGTGTGTTTTGTCGTATTGAACTTTCACACTGGGAAGAAGGGGATGATCCCTTTAGAGACCATTTGCGATGGTCTCCTTGTTGTCCTTACATGCTTGGAAAACAAGAAGGTAACATACCCGTGTATTCATTTTACCGAACCACAAGACCATTTGCCGCTACTTACGTTGCTGAATCACAAATAAATAATAATAATAATGATGTATTACCAGTCAACAACGGTAGTGTCGTTATATGTGGTCCACATGCCATAGACAGTGCTGAATTGGCATGTGCTTTTGAAAAATTGGGAGTTTGCAAGACTAAAGCACTAGCACACCCAGAGTACAGCTCTGTTGAAAAACGTTTAGAATCTTATAAAAATGTTTGGCCTTTAATATTAAAACACCTCACCAAACAGCTAAGTGAAGCTGGATTTTTTTACACTGGTGAAGGGGATAAAACAATATGTTTTATTGTGGATTTGCTTTAAAGGATTGGCAAATGACTGATGACCCTTTTGTGCAACACGCTCGTTGGTTACCAAACTGTAAATACATGGTGTTGCTTAAAGGTCAGGAATTTGTGAACACTATTCGTAAAGAAAACGTGATTGCAGCACAAGACATAAAAGTGCCTTTAGAGTTTGAACATGTGGAGCAAATACATGAGGCTGAATAAAAAGACTTGTCACACGAACAGATACAAAAGTGTGACCAACAATTATGTAAAATTTGTTATCAAGATGAACTAGGTTGTATTTTTGCCTTGTGGACACATGATAGCCTGTGTCAAGTGTGCATTAGAACTCAACACTTGTGCTATATGCAGAAAAGCAGTATTTGCTACAGTTAGGGCATTTCTTGCATAAATAGTAAAATGTATTAGCCATGCATAGTGCAAAATCACTAATTGCACAATATTATTAAAGCTGTTTTAGAGTGTAATAGATATGCATTTCTTTTGTTTATAGACTACTACAATGAATGTTTTGAATGCTGTGTGTCAAGCATGTGGCTTAGAGACAAAGAAGCTCAGTGAATTGCCTCCGCATATTCCATTCCGCATTATCAAGATTCGTAAATTGAAAACAGCATATGGTGTTCCTGTACTTTGTGTATGTGAAAACATTGAGACATTTCTGCCTATACGGTTTAATGATATGTCGGAGAATGTTTTTGATGAAGTCAATAATGCTGTGCAACCTGTACACTTAATTTATGAAGGTTTTAAAAACAATCGGTGCATGGTTCGTTTTAATTAAATAAAAAAGTGAAATAATAATGGAAAATATAAGTGATGACAATATACTGAAAAAGAAAGAAAATATGTGTATAGAATAGTAATGTTTTAGTGTTTAGTGTTGTCTTTAAAAATATTATGATGAAACAAAAAAAACAAGAAATGTATATAAAGTTTGTAAATAAATGCAAAATGATGTTACAATGCTGTTTTATTTTATACATAGTATATTTAACATTGCAGAGTATACATGATTATGACAATAAATGCACACTGAATACAAGCTTTACTCACTTTACAATAGTCTGTTATAGTTTTAAACACAAGGCTTGCTGCAGATCATTTTATAGCAATGTCCATTCACTGTTATTTTCGAAAAGTGGGGAAGCCACAATGGTTGTATAGGCATAAAAACCTTATTGTTAATACTATTTAGTCACTTTGATCCACTTGCATATCAAGAGCAGATGACCTAGATTTTCCACTCTTTAAAACGAAAACAACAACACTACCTCTTGCATAGTTTGTGATGTTGATGGCTCTTGCGACGTGGAAGATGGATTAAAAATAACTTTTAGAACAGGGGTTATACGTTGCTTATTAAACAATGCACTATTTTGAGTAGCAATAAGGTTTTATTGATTTTTTGTCGACGACAACAGTGTTTCATGCAGTACACTATATTGATGATCACTGACACTTAAAACCTCACTACTTTTACTTTTTAGGTTACCACGACAATGTTAGGAACGTTGCTTTGAACAACGCCAAATAACAGTTCCATTTTTATTGGTTCGTTTCACAATATATGAATATCCTTTATAGTATGTTTAAGGCTTACCATACATAGTCACTGATACTTCCATGTCAACTGTCAAGCATAGACTAAGCTCTAGTAAAGTCAACTTGGTAATAAGAATAATAGTTTAATGTGAGAGCAAATATGGATCCAAAGAGTTCAGGTAAAAATGGAAGCAAATAAGCAAATATAAGAAACAAGAGTGGGGGTTAAAATGGTCGCAAAGTGGTAGACCCATTACACAATAATTTCAGCATGACGAAGCTCTTGTTCAATTTCTTTGATTTCCCAATCGTGACCGGTATGCCCAGCTTGTTGTAAAGCATGCAATTTTCGAAGCCTTTGAATTAGCTTACTGGGTTTGTTCCAGTATACAAATTTAACGAATGGATTTTTAGGTGTAAACAAAGCATTACCATTAACATGATCATTATCATTATTATCATTGTCATCATTATCATGATCATCATTATCATCATGACCATCATCACTATTACTACATATTCCTTTTTGATCCTCTTGCAATACCACTTCATTTATAGTCTGAGTTGATTTTGATTGTGTTGAAGGTTTCTTGGACGTTGACAACTGTCTTAACATGACGTTTTGAGGACATGATAAGTCATTTTGAACAAACACTGTACTATCTTCAGCCGCAAAATCGTTTTCTTGAACTTGCTTTTTAGCATTTTGATAATTGTTTGTAAACAGCAAGCGTGGTTCGTTTAGAGCACTACATTGATGAACACTCACACTTAAAACCTTTCCATTTTTACTTTTCAGATTGCCTCGACATTTTGTTGACCTCTCTTTTGAGCATCGCCAGAATATTATTCCATTCACATTCTGGCGATTATAGTTATAGGAGTAGCCTTGATAGAGTGCACGTAGCCTACCTTTGTTGGTTGTAATAAGTTCCATAGTAGTAACTGACCTGTCAGTACGATGTTCACACTACAAAGGTTACAAATGTTTTGCTGATGGAGTGACCTACCATAAGCTTATATATTGGCTTATGTGTTGGCTTTTTGTGTTGGCTTTTTGTTTTGGCTTTTCGTGTTGGCTTTTTGTGTTGGCTTTTGTGTTGGCTTTTTGTGTTGGCTTTTTATGTTGGCTTTTGTGTTGGCTTTTTGTGTTGGCTTTTCGTGTTGGTTTTCCGTGTTGGCTTTTTGTGTTGGCTTTTCGTGTTGGCATTTTGTGTTTGCTTTTGTGTTGGCTTTTTGTGTTGGCTTTTTGTGTTGGCTTTTCGTGTTGGCTTTTTGTGTTGGTTTTTTGTGTTGGCTTTTTGTGTTGACTTTTCGTGTTGGCTCTTTGTGTTTGCTTTTGTGTTGGCTTTTTGTGTTGGCTTTTCGTGTTGGCTGATCGTGTTGGCTTTTAGTGTTGGCTTTTGTGTTGGCTTTTTGTGTTGGCTTTTTGTGTTGGCTTTTTGTGTTGGCTTTAGTATTGGCTTTTGTATTGGCTTATTTGACAATTTATTTGTGTCAATGTATTTAGTGGATATTTTTCTTGGTGTTGGAAAGTAGTTGAAAGAGAGGGAATATTTAAAGACTTAACCTCAGCTCTCTAACCTAACCTAACCTTTCAACTCTCAGATGTTAATTAAATTCTGTGCATAGTCGAGTTGGAACCCAAGACCTCAGGGGTAAAAAAGACAATTATTTTTGATGGCTTGTTTTGGTAACTTATTTTAATGGCTAACCTAACTTTACCTAACCTAACCTCAGCTCACTTTGGATATTACTAGTAAGTGTTCATATCCTCTGCTAAGTAGCATGCTAGTAGTACAGGTAGTGCTCATATTTACCGCTAGGTAGCGGAAACATACTTTGCATGTTGCATGTGACACTTGTGAAGTTTAACCACATGCAAGACGTGCTTGTATAAGTTCTCTATTTAAACTCAATATACAATTAACCACTAAATGTTCAGAACTAACATGTATAGCCATGTTTAGGGTATATAGGAGACCCTTAGCAAGAAAGGCTGTCCAACCCACGAGTGTACAGACTTGTCATACGATGTAAGCACCTGTTGGCAGAAAACAACAACAATTTGAGAAAGCCAACAACATATCCATTAATGTATTTAAAGGAAACAGTTTTTTGTTGGCTTTCTCAAATTATTGTTGTTGTTTTCTGCCAACAGGTGCTTACTGCGTATGACAAGTCTGTACACTCGTGGATTAGACAGCCTTTCTTGCTAAGGGTCTCCTATATACCCTAAACATGGCTATACATGTTAGTTCTGAACATTTAGTGGTGAATTGTATATTGAGTTTAAATAGAGAACTTATACAAGCATGTCTCGCATGTGGTTAAACTTCACATGTGTCACATGCAACATGCAAAGTAAGTTTCCGCTACCTAGCGGTAAATATGAGCAATACCTGTACTACTAGCATGCTACCTAGCAGAGGATATGAACACGTACTAGTAATATCCAAAGTGAGCTGAGGTTAGGTTAGGTTAGGTAAAGTTAGGTTAACCATTAAAATATGTTAACAAAATAAGCCATCAAAAATAATTGGTTTTTTTTACCCCTGAGGTCTTGGGTTCCAACTCGACTATGCACAGAATTTAATTAACATCTGAGAGTTGAAAGGTTAGGTTAGGTTAAGTAAAGTTAAGTTAGGTTAGGTTAGTGAGCTGAGGTTAAGTCTTTAAATATTCCCTCGCTTTCAACTACTTTCCAACACCAAGAAAAAAATCCACTAAATACATTGACACAAATAACTTGTCAAATAAGCCAAAATAAAAGCCAATACTAAAGCCAACACAAAAAGCCAACACAAAAAGCCAACACAAAAGCCAACACAAAAGCCAACACAAAAAGCCAACACGAAAAACCAACACAAAAAGCCAACACGAAAAGCCAACACGAAAAGCCAACACAAAAAGCCAACACAAAAGCAAACACAAAAAGCCAACACGAAAAGCCAACACAAAAAGCCAACACCAAAAGCCAACACGAAAAGCCAACTCAAAAAGCCAACACGAAAAGCCAACACGAAAAGCCAACACAAAAAGCCAACAAAAAAGCCAACCCAAAAAGCCAAAACAAAAGCCAACACAAAAAGCCAACACGAAAAGCCAGCACGAAAAGCAAACACAAAAAGCCAACACAAAAAGCCAACACAAAAAGCCAACACATAAGCCAATATATAAGCTTATGGTAGGTCACTCCATCAGCAAAACAGTTGTAACCTTTGTAGTGTGAACATCGTACAGACAGGTCAGTTACTAGTATGGAACTTATTACAACCAACAAAGGTAGGCTACGTGCACTCTATCAAGGCTACTCCTATAACTATAATCGCCAGAATGTGAATGGAATAATATTCTGGCGATGCTCAAAAGTGAGGTCAACAAAATATCGAGGCAATCTGAAAAGTAAAAATGGAAAGGTTTCAAGTGTGAGTGTTCATCAATGTAGTGCTCTAAACGAACCACGCTTGCTGTTTACAAACAATTATCTAAATGCTAAAAAGCAAGTTCAAGAAAACGATATTGCGGCTAAAGGTAGTACTGCGTTGTTCAAAATGACTTATCATGTCCTCAAAACGTCATGTTAAGACAGTTGTCAACGTCCAAGAAACCTTCAACACTATCAAAATCAACTCAGACTATAAATGAAGTGGTATTGCAAGAGGATTAAAAAGGACTATATAGTAATAGTGATGATGGTCATGATGGTAATGATGATAATGATAATAATGATAATGATAATGATCATGATAATGGTAATGCTTTGTTTACACCTAAAAATCCATTTGTTAAATTTGTATACTGGAACAAACCCAGTAAGCTAATTCAACGGTTTCGACAATTGCATGCTTTACAACAAGCTGGGCATATCGGTCACGATTGGGAAATCAAAGAAATTGAACAAGAGCTTCGTCATGCTGAAATTATTGTGTAATGGGTCTACCACTTTGCGACCATTTTAACCCCCACTCTTGTTTCTTATATTTGCTTATTTGCTTCCACTTTTACCTGTACTCTTTGGATCCATATTTGCTCTCACATTAAACTATTATTCTTATTACCAAGTTGACTTTACTAGAGCTTAGTCTATGCTTGACAGTTGATATGGAAGTATCAGTGACTAGGTATGGTAAGCCTTACGCATACTATAAAGGATATTCATATATTGTGAAACGAACCAATAAAAATGGAACTGTTATTTGGCGTTGTTCAAAGCAACGTTCCAAACATTGTCGTGGTAACCTAAAAAGTAAAAATAGTGAGGTTTTAAGTGTCAGTGATCATCAATGTAGTGTACTGCATGAAACACTGTTGTCGTCGACAAAAAATCAAGAAAACCTTATTGCTACTCAAAATAGTGCATTGTTTAATGAGCAACGTATAACCCCTGTTCTAAAAGTTATTTTTAATCCATCTTCCACGTCGCAAGAGCCATCAACATCACAAACTATGCAAGAGGTAGTGTTGTTGTTTTCGTTTTAAAGAGTGGAACAACTAGGTCATCTGCTCTTGATATGCAAGAGGATCAAAGTGACTAAATAGTAATAACAATAAGGTTTTTATGCCTATACAACCATTGCGGCTTCCCCACTTTTCGAAAACAACAGTGAATGGACATTGCTATAAAATGATCTACAACAAGCCTTGTGTTTAAAACTATAAATATTATTGTAAAGTGAGAAAGGCTTGTATTCAGTGTGCATTTATTGTCATAATCATGTATACTCTGCAATGTTAAATATACTAACTTTGTATAAAATAAAACAGCATTGTAATATCATTTTTGCATTTATTTACAAACTTTTTATACATTTCTTGTTTTTTTTGGTTTCATCATAATATCTTTAAAGACAACACTAAACACTAAAACATTACTATTCTATACACATATTTTCTTTCTTTTGCAGTATATTGTCATCACTTATATTTTCCATTATTATTTCACTTTTTTTATTTAATTAAAACGAACCATGCACCGATTGTTTTTAAAACCTTCATAAATTAAGTGTACAGGTTGCACAGCATTATTGACTTCATCAAAAACACTCTCCGACATATCATTAAACCGTATAGGCAGAAATGTCTCAATGTTTTCACATACACAAAGTACGCGAACACCATATGCTGTTTTCAATTTCCGAATCTTGATAATGCGGAATGGAATATGCGTAGGCAATTCTCTGAGCTTCCTTGTCTCTAAGCCACATGCTTGACCCACAGCATTCAAAACATTCATTGTAGTAGTCTATAAACAAAAGAAAAGCATATCTATTTCACTCTAAAACAACTTAAATAATATTGTGCAATTAGGGATTTTGCACTATGCATGGCTAATAAATTTTACTAATAATGCCAGAAATGCCCTAACTGTAGCAAATACTGCTTTTCTGCATATAGCACAAGTGTTGAGTTCTAATGCACACTTGGCACAGGCTATCATGTGTCCAGAAGGCAAAAATACAACACCTAGTTCATCTTGATAACAAATTTTACATAATTGTTGGTCACACTTTTGTATCTGTTCGTGGGACAAGTCTTTTTTTCAGCCTCATATATTTGCTCCACATGTTCAAACTCTAAAGGCACTTTTATGTCTTGTGCTGCAATCACGTTTTCTTTACGAATAGTGTTCACAAATTCCTGACCTTTAAGCAACACCATGTATTTACAGTTTGGTAACCAACGAGCGTGTTGCACAAAAGGGTCATCAGTCATTTGCCAATCCTTTAAAGCAAATCCACAGTAAAAACATATTGTTTTATCCCCTTCACCAGTATACAAAAAATCCAGCTTCACTTAGCTGTTTGGTAAGGTGTTTTAATATTAATGGCCAAACATTTTTATAAGATTCTAAACGTTTTTCAACAGAGCTGTACTCTGGGTGTGCTAGTGCTTTAGTCTTGCAAACTCCCAATTTTTCAAGAGCACATGCCAATTCAACACTGTCTATGGCATATGGACCACATATATCGGCACTACCGTTGTTGACTGGTAATACATCATTATTATTATTTATTTGTGATTCAGCAACGTAAGTAGCGGGAAATGGTCTTGTGGTTCGGTAAAATGAATACACGGGTATGTTACCCTCTTGTTTTCCAAGCATGTAAGGACAACAAGGAGACCATCGCAAATGGTCTCTAAAGGGATCATCCTCTTCTTCCCAGTGTGAAAGTTCAGTACGACAAAACACACAGCGCACCACATCTACTCGGTTCAAGTAAAAAAAACGGCTTTTGCAAGTTCATGTGTCGACAAAAGCCTACAGGCCAGGATTCAAATGTTAACCAACGGTCATGTTCTGATTTTAAATTTAACCCACGTTGTAAACCAACTTGCTCACTCGTTGTATTTGGTACTAACGCCATGTGTTATAATAAAACTTTTTCTTATTGTAAGTTATTGACGTTGCACAGAGTACTTTAAAGCACAATGTATGCTTGTTCACTGTCTGTTCATTACGTTAATGGCGCATGACGACACCTAAAAGCAAACAAAATAACCAATCAATCAATCAATTGACCAATACTTGTAAATAAAACTTTAACGTTAATTGGCATTAATATATCAAAACACCATAAAAATTTTAATAAACTGTATGTCGACACTAAGAGTAACCCATGTACTTATTTTCTTTTTATAAAGCTGCAGTCATTTACATTCCCCTTTAACCAATACATAAACAAAAAATAATAATGTCACGTCATTTTGTTCAGATTATCATGTTCAAACCTGTGAATATTCATTGAGTTCATAGGATACAAAATTCCTCATTTTTCTACTAGAAAGCGCTATAGAGTTTAAAGAAATTAGATATCTAACATCTAACCTCCTTGACATTCATAGTCAAGGAACAACTAAATTCGACATGCAAGCTACCCTGTGTGTGTCAAATAACAAACATGCATCCGGCACCCGAGGCCATACGATATTAATATTATTATTAATATTATATTATTATTATTATTATTATAGGGAACGACATGTCAGTTAAATTAAAATTTTTGTTTTTTACAAAATCCAATATGGCCTTGTACTTTCCCGGTAAACAACCAATATGGTCTTGTACTGGTTGCCAATACATAGTCATTAATCAAGAAAGCAATCATCGTCCTAGTCATTTACAGGTAATGAATTTTTTGTCTACGAGTTTTCAGTAGTGGTAAAATGGAATAGCATTTTATGTTAGGCTTACCTGAGTTTTTACTAGGTCACTGCCTGGAAACAATGGTTTCACTTTACTGCGTCTCGGGTTTTCAGCGATTGCTACGGCGGTAAGGCTTTTCTTTCCAAGTTTCTAAAAATAAATAAAATAAACCGTTATAAATACCTAAATTCAGGTTAGTACATGCATTTCATAAAGTAAAATATGAAACAAAAAATGAAACAAGTTAGTTTAAAAAAATAATCCCACCTTCACTTGCAGTGGCTTATTGCTGTTTCCTTCTAGTGGGCTCAAAAGTGCAATGGTTTCTTCTCTCTCAGACATGTAAGGTATACCAGTTATCTGCAAACAAATAAATTAAAATATCATTAATTACCTAATCAATAAATAATTGTTTGTAAATATATATAAATCAATAAATGTATAAATGAATAAATATGTATCTACCTCACAACAAGGATAAGTATTTTCCACCAACACCAAAACTGTTAACACAAGACCAGGGGTTTCACGAACGCAATATATTCAAAGGTAGTGAGAGTGGAAATGATAACGACATGTCTTTATATATGTTACGTTGCATGTATAATCATTTTTTCCCACGCTTTGAACATTCTGTTATCGGTCACGTGGACAGCTAACACCCAAGGTGAACACCTGTGCCAGGTCATATTTCACATGAACTTGCATTTTGTCATGTACGAAGCAAACAGGATGTGATTGTTTAGCCCTCATGTGGTTTCACATGTGTTCACATGCATTTTGCCCTTCCCTGCCACCACGATGGTCAGATTATTTAACCTTGAAGCGTCATCCGCGTCTTTGTCATTTTCCATTGCACCTGTTGTCAAGTCAGATCAGCGCATTCCAATAAGCTCAAATGATATTCGCCTCCTGCTCGTCTGCTCCTCTGCAAGTTTGTTTTCTGTACTCGCTTCGACCAACATAGAACCAAGTTCTCATCATCGTTTACATGTTAAAGATCCCCTTCGGGGGTAAAAAATGTTAGCATGCTTCACACATTTTCAAATATTATCTTCCATCCATCTGCCATAGGAAAGATCATAAAAACGCACCCTCGCTCTGTCATAAACCGACCCGCCGAAATAGCAATTGTTCTATTAAGCATGGTCATTGTGGTTAGCGACAGGTTCGTTGAAATACACACACACCCAGCAGTATCGTCTCTCTCAACCACCACGCTTTATGAACATTATAAACAGGTAAAGAAAAAAATCAACATGTATGGCGTTAGGCCCTTTGTGAATTATGTTTTGGAAAAAATATCTACCGCATTCAAAAGGGGGCGTGATCCCGAGTCCTAGGACACCTCGTACACGTCTCTAGGCTAATTGGTTCGTAAGATATCGGCAAAAATCACAAAAAAACATGTGTTTACCCCAAAATCGAGTTTCCAAATTTAAAAAAATATATAACGAGTGATCCATAGCAAAGAGGACGCCACCCCGAGTCGTTGGACCCGTCGTACAGGCCTCTAGCATGATTGGTTCGCGAGATATAGCAAAAAGTTTAAAATCACGGTTTTACCCCAAAACATTCTGTTTCCCTCATTCTCAAAAACTTTAACCTATTACCAAAATAAAGAGAGTTTCGAGACAAGCCATTTGACACGCCATAGGACCAAATCCGACCATGCATTCGTGAGATATCGGAAAAAGTCTAAAATCATGGTTTTACCCCCAAAAAGCCTGTTTTCCTCATTCTCAAAACTTTAACCTATTAACAACATATATAAGGCTTCGAGACAAGCGATTTGACACGTCACACGTCCAAATCCGACCATGCGTTCGAGAGATATCGGCAAACTTCGTAGGAAAGTAGGCGACTATCTGGCTCTCTCCTCACCACCAAAACCCCTTCTTATCAATCATTTTTTTTCAAAGAGCTCGCCCTCTTACAAAAATCCCAAGTGCGCATGAGTACAAAACAAAAAAAAAAATGTTGTTCCATAGCGGCATCCAGCAAAACACATGCGCTATATGAACAACAACGTTTAAGTTCATTTTAGCAGCGTACCTTATACATGCCGCATTTGAAAACAGACTTTCACTAAAAATTACAATTTCACCCCCTAGTAGGGGTAGGTTTTATTTAGGGGTTGAATTGATTGGTCCATAGCAAAGCCCCCGTCACCCCGAGTCCAACGACACCTCATTCGTGAATCTCTGACCACGGGTTCGGGAGTTATTGGCTCGCATTGGGAGTAGTGGTGGGGGAGGCCGAACTCCTACTACGCCCCTACTGATATGTTAATATTTTAATCCCTTTATGGTTATTGTTGAACATAGTAGATGATAATTGTTTATGCCATATATATTGTTATATGAGGATTTGTAGAACTATGGAGTGCTCATGCGAGGGAATTCCGCATTTTAAGGAAGTCAAAGTATTGTTGTTCTTTGATAAAAAGGCATGTATCATTATAAGAGCCGTTGTATACAAGTAGTTCAGTTCTTGTGAATTAACGATTTAGCTGTGTTAACAGGAGGGTTTCAGCGGAAATGCAACTTGAGAAAGATTGTCTACTCACGTCTATAATACAATTATTACAATTTTATTAAACCCAAAGTTATGTAATTACGTTCAGTTTACCTTAATTAGTCGACTGTATTATACCGATAATGTAATGAAACCTATATAAGACGATGTGTATGCAGTATATTAAAACTACAAAACGTTAGAGAAGGATGGTTATGTGAAAAACCAGTGTATATATTTAGTTAAGAATTATATTGTAACCGAGAAGTTAGAATCTCGAAAGTGTCGCGTTAGCAACACTATATAATGGATATTATTATAAACATATTACATGTAAATATTTTTTGTGGAAATGATTTAATTAGTTAAACAATTTAATAGGATTTATTAATCAATTGTTTTGGAATAGAGTGTGTTTATGAGCGGATGTATTGGGAATGATAGTTTGTTCATTGTTAAGAGAAGATGTGGAACCAAATTGGTCTAGAACAATTGCGGAGTGTGAAAGAAAGAGTGTATAAATATTTTAGAATGATTGTTTAACAAACAAAGTAGTTAAGTGAACTTTTGTATGAACTAAATGTTAATTTTACGTGTTTTATAAATGCACACACAGGCAGTCTCTGTGGACTAGCGAGAATGATTCACCGTTAGCATTGGAGAGCGATGACTTAATATAACCAGGTGTAGACTCACGGCCTTGTATTTATTGTATAAACCAGTTTCGAGTTCGGCGTGGTGCCGATATTTCATTGATGAAACGAAGTTACTGCACGTGCGTTCTACAACGCAGACTTGTGAATGAAATCAGGTGTCTAGAATGCCATTTAGAGACTTCATTAAACGTTTTTATTTTTTCGCAGTGTAGGCCTAGAACAAGCCAATATTTATACCCATAATTTTTAATACAGCACTGTAGTAAGATGTAGAGTTGAAAGGAGGTGTGAATGATTGCGTATTTTTAATGTTAATGTATATTGTTAAATTCGTATATTGTTATTTTGTTTATAGTAGATTAGTTTATCCTTTTGTTAATACATTTGTTCAGATTGTTTTCCATTGTTGTTGGAGTGTGATTCATTTTAAATATAAGGAGCAGAATATTGTGGATGTAGTTTAAGCGAAGCTGAAGTCCCAGTCCCCGAGGTAAGTAATGGTGAGTGCCCCGTGTAGTTGGTTGTTGATCCACAATATTCTTGTAACTGCTGTCTGTAAATCCCTAAAGGCCGTGTTCGAAGCGATTTCTAATGTAGTATATGCCGGTGCAGTTAGAAATAGGCAATCCAGCGGGGGCAATGGATATTCCAACAGGATCCTTTCCGGATTATCGGGTACAGTAGGAATGGCGCCCTGTGAACTTTGGGGCTACGAAATTAGCTTCGTAGTGTCTCTAAAGGAGGTTTGTTTGAACATTTCTAGTGAAAGAAATAATTACCGGACTTGTGGGATGTCTTATCCAATTTCGGATGGATGTGAGTGTAATTATATAGGCTTAATTCAAATTAATATTAGGTAGGTTACACTCTGATAAAGATCAGATCTTAGAGACCTGAGAGAGGTGTAGTAGGTAGACAGTTTCGAAAAACGACCTACGATATGAATATCTATTTTATTTCACCGGTACATGACGATTGCTAAGGTCATGTGTAAAACTAAAGCTAACTTGTTTTGATGATTTTAATGGTAGAATTTTCTTTGTGGTAGTATATTTAAAGTGAATCTCAGGAGAACGAACATTTTGAGTGATTTTTTTCAACATAGGGTGTACTTTAAGTTAATGCTAAGGTAATTTTAAGTTGCTTTTAGACATTAAGGTGCTCAAAAATATATATGGAATAGGACGTTGCTCAGATGTTGTTATTTTGCTCTGTTGTTGTTTATGTCTCTACAGCATTATATAAAGGGTTATTGCAATGGCAAGTGAGGATGTGAAGAGGATGTTGGAGGAGATGCATGTGAAGCAGCAAGAAAGTATGCAGAGCAGTTTAAATGTTGTCAAAGGTGAGATAAAGGAGAATTTATCTGCGAATATGGTAGATATGCAAGGTAAATTTCAGGAAGCGAAGCAGGACCTAGAACAACTGAAGCGGGAACGAAAGGGGGACCTTAACACAGTATTCTTGTAACTGCTGTCTGTAAATCCCTAAAGGCCGTGTTGGAAGCGATTTCTAATGTAGTATATGCCGGTGCAGATAAAGTCGCTGAAAGTGTCAAAGAGAGTTTCAAAACTGAAATTCAGGAAGTTCAGATTTCTTTAGAGGGTTTGCATAGTAGTGCCTCTAAAATGGTTGCAAATGTCACGCAATTACAGGCCAGCTCAAAGCAGATACAGGACGATGTAAGGGGTGTACGGACACAGGTCGGTACTGTCCAAAGGAAAGTCGATACAGTCCAATCTAAAGTAGACTTAGTGCAAGCGGATGTGTCTAATGTACAGTCCGATGTTAGTAATGTTAGATCAGATGTATCCCATGTTCAAAGTATAGTAGATACAGTCCAATCCAAAGTAGACACAGTACAGTCCGATATTGGTAATGTGAGGTTAGAGGAATCCAATGTCCAAGCCGATGTCACTAATGTTCAGGTTGACATAAATAACATGCACTCAGATGTCACTGATGTACAGTCTGACATAGGTAAAATACAGACAGAAGTCAATACGGTATTTGTAGATGTAACAAAAGTCCAGGTGGACATCAATATGATTAGACAAGAGTTAGAGGCGTCTAAAGAATTGTGTACACAGAATATAACTGCCTTAACGACACGTTTTGTTAACGATGCGTTGAAAACTACAGCTTCTCTGGTCGAATTAAAAGGTAACGTGGAAACTTTACGAACACAGGTTATTGACCATAATAAAATTCTTAAGGCAGATATTCAGGAGGACATAGCTGCAATGTTAAAAGCTAATGTAGTTGTATGGAAAGTCGAGTGGAACAAATCTAGTGGGGAACATGTTAAGCAAATCCAAGATAACATAGAAAAGAAATTAGCCAGTACCCAAGTAGAGATTAATAGAGAGGTTATTGAAGTAAGAACAGATCTAGGTAAAAGGATTGACACGCTCACTGAAAAACAAGTAGAGGATAGAACTCAGTCTAGTCACGATGTGCAAGCTTTGAAAGAATCGTTAGAGAGTAAAACTAAAACGATAGAGGAACGATTAAACAAGGTTGTCACTAACGTTAATGCCATGAGTGAGGCGAGAACTAGTGAACTAGAAGAATACTTATCCAAGAAGTTACAAAATCTTAATCTAGGAGATGTTGCCAAGCTTAAGACGTATAAGGAAGATTTAAAAATTGAAGTAGGCCAACAGCTGAAGAAGATTATCTCTGAGATAGAAGAAAAGGAAAGGGAGAAGATAGATTTTGAAGATTCGAGGAATCAGACTAGAAGAAATAGCCTAGAAATGGAAGAAAGGGAAATTAGGCCGGAAGAAAGATTATTCAGGTTTACGGAAGGTTTAGAGGAGAGGAGTCAAGAGCCCGAAAGTTACAATAGAGATTTTCGACAAAACCTTCAGGATTCATATCCGAGAAACGTGACGGTCATAAGAAACTTTGAAGACAAACCGCGCAAGTTCAGCAACCTAGATAGTTTCACACCGATAGAGTACATCAGAAATCTCAAAGGTTACTTTATCGAAGCGCATATTCCAAGAGAGAGGGAATTGAAGATCGTAGAACGCTATTTATCAGATGGGCCCCTTGAATGGTTTTTCATGAACTTCGATGAATTCGCAGAAGCACTAATAAAGCGTTTCTGGTCTATTGAAGCACAAAATTCCCTACGCGCAGAAGTATACTCATGAAAATATTCTGGAACTCTTCCTACACGCTACGCAGACTTCTTCACGAGTCAGTTAGCCAGACTCAGATTTCTTTAACCCCCCGTTATCTACAGCTCAGTTGATAGACGCGACAGCCAGGATGCTCCCTGTTGGAGTCAGACGTCTAATTATCTCGTCAGGGATCAACGATCTAGCAAGCATGGACGAATTGCTCAGAAAACTCGATTACACGAGCCCTATGCCAAACGTTGTTGCGAAGAACCAAAGGCAAGAGTACAAAGACATTAACACAGTATATCTTGACCAAACACAACAGACAGACAATCCAAAAGAACCAGAAAAGGGAAATATTGGTCCTGAAAGGAATAATTATTTCCGGGATCGTAGACCAGAACCCAGATACAGGGGATTACGTGGAGGCCGTCCATATCAGCAACAGCAAGGACGTAATAACGATAATAGCAATGGCAATCGTAGAAGTGGTTATTATCACAACAATAATAACTACCGATACAATAAAATGGTTATAACAGGAATAATAATAGGAATAACCAGAACGATAATCGTAATAGAAACTCCCAAGATGAAATTATGACGAAAGAGAAGTATGTTGAACATCATAAGGAAGGACAAGAATATCTTAAAGATTTAAGAGACAAGGAAAATGGGAATGGTGATAAAAAGGATTTGAGTGTTGATTCCAAACCAAACACCAGTAAAGGAGAAGGTAATGGAAATGGTTCTCACAGACGGTATGGAGGGACCATTTACGTTGACCAAAAGAAGTAGAAGAGAGAAGACGATATACTGCTACACAGAACCAAGAATAGAAGGAAAAGAAGAATACGTTGAAGAAGAGATGAATAGAAGAAAAGGAACGGGTCAGATGAAGATAACTGCAATAGAACCAAGAGGAAAGGGAGTTCCGATAACTGTTGCTTATGGGAATAACTGTTATGAGTTCTTTGATGATGAAAATAACGTTATTTTTGGAAAATTCAACGCTAAAAATTTGAAAAAGTATCATAAGAAAATAGGCTAAAATCATTCAATATACGAGTTCAAGTGACATATCAAAAGTCTTGAATTAGTATGATTAAAAACAAATTGCAACTGTTTTAACTTGAGATGACGGAGGAACGCCCCCGTAAATTGAATTATTTAGGGACAAAATTAGAGTATTTTCCGTCCCCATGATAAAATTTAACTAGCAAATATCATTTCTGGAAGTGTGACACAAGGGTGTAGTGTTACAAGCTCGAGACTGTGGGAGAGCCCGATCACGTGATATGTTGCACAATGGACGCTTCTAGAAGGCTATATTTAGCATAGCAACAGCGAGTTTGTAAATTAATATTATAAATATTGTTATAAATTATGCTATTGGATCCCAGTCCAGAGCCAATGAGAACAGGTCTTATTGAAGACGGGATCAACTTTAATTACACAACATGATGAAATTATGCATTTAGGCCCTTAAAAGAAAATTTTCTTATTTGGTAATGAAGAGAATATTAGGAGAAATTATGTCTGATACTTTAAAAACCACAGATCGGTTAATCTACGCAATAATGAGCATTAGTAATATACGCGCTAAAATTATGGTGGGAGATTGATATGGCCGCCAAAAATTCGACTTGGAGGGAGAGATCCAAGGATCGAGGTTCTTATTCCAGCAGACTTTGAAGAGTGAGGAAGTGTTTTTACTGGGTTAACGGAGATCCCAAGGCTTAGTCCGAGTGCGACGACTGTCGACTTGTGGAGACGCGAGGATAGCTAGGTGGAACGTTAGACATCACCGCACTTCCATTCTACGTGAAGTTGCGAGGAATATTGTATTGATAATATCTCATATATAATTGAGATCTGAAGTTAAATAAGTATATATGTATAAAGAACAGGTCGCCTACTATATATTGTGAAAAGTCAAGCGTTTTAGTGTTCACCGTTTCGACAATATCAGCCTGTTAAGTTAGATTTCCAAATGTGTTGGAAATAATGCTGAATATCACTATAAATTGCAACGTGAAGTTGACGAACGCAGTTCAAGTGAGCAGTGGCGGGGAACTTTTAAGATTGGCGCAACACATAAACATTAACAGAATTACTATTATTATTCTTCAAATATTATCATTCAGCATAATTAATATTGTTGATATGATGAACTAAACAGTCATGCGCCAGAGACATATTCTATAACAGGAGTTAAGATACAACGATGGAGCTTCGTTAGACAACGTATTCTTGAATACAGACGTAGTGTACGGTCCATCTTGTGCATCTTCGTCAGTCTACGAACACTAATATAACATCAATTAGCAATGGAAATATTTCATTCACCATTTATATGAATATTTCCATAATTATATTCCAATGATGAAGCTGATACATATTTACGACGGAGAATGAAGACATTCCTGAAGAGATTTGTCAAGATGCTAGGGTTGCTCAGCAAAACAGAAGAATTTGCCAGAAGGATATCGTTCGAGCCCAGGCGAATGTTGGTGAATTCCAGAGAGGGACCTTTCTTATCTCTGAGGTCGCAGATCCGAGGTTCGAATGCAGATCCATCTCAGTGTCTTGTACTGAGGAAACATCTAAAGTATTGTGGAAATACATACATTGATCTTCAAGTTTTCGTCCAAATAAGGTATTAGTGTATCTCAATTGTTATATAGAGCTTGATTAGTGACATTCTGATCCAGCGATCTTATTCCATATTTTCGGCGATCTTATTCCATTTTTCGATATTTTCACATTTCATGTATTTCAGTGCTTTTTGTATTTTACACTTCAGATGTGTGTTGAGATTTTTATGCTGCAAGATTATTTAGAAGATGATTGCATTTCATCTATTTTTCAATTTTATTCTACGGATCAGTTGTGGAACTGACATTAGAATTTTGTTTGAGGAAACATATTGCCTCATAGGAGACTAGTCGTTTCGACTCTCGAATTTTAATAATTTCATTTAAACCAAGTATTCTGACATTGTGACATAGCTTCAAATTAAATTCTTATTAAATTTAATTTGAGCACTTTAATGTAACGACATATTGCTTCAAGAAAAGAAGAAACATCGAATGATATTGTTATATCATTATTGTACATAAACTATCGACGATCTAAGAAATACTAGTCGTTTGATAAGAGCGAAGTCTTTATCCATATGAACATTCTTTGTGTAGAGTGGAAAAACATTACGACATTGACAAACCTTTCGTATTATTTGTAAAGCTAAGAGCTTTGTTCATTTAATAGGTTAGAGGAAATACCTTTTGATAGAAAATTATTCAAATCTTTGGCTAGGAATTCAAAGCTAGTTTATCCCGGTCAGGATTGAATTCTATCTGACACTATAAATAACATCTGTGTTATTTTATCATATTCGTGTAACATTACGTCATTTGTGGACATGATATAACTACGATAAACAATTTATAGCTTGACAAGTGAGATGAGCCAGGAGTATTATTTTATTACATGTATTTGCGACAGACGAGTTAACTGTTAATTATCTTGTTGTGGAGTAAACTTTAGGAGGTTAATCACGACTGTCCAATATCGTTCATTACAATTGGAAGTTTCGTTTGAAGAACTTACGTATGTATAATTGCAGTCCAGTAGTCATGTGCTACTGAGGGTCATGCCATTATTTGAGAGAAGTTCCTACATAAGATATGTTAATAATAATTAATCCCTTTTTGGTTATTGTTTAACATAGTAGATGATAATTGTTTATGCCATATATATTGTTATATGAGGATTTGTAGAGCTATGGAGTGCTCATGCGAGGGAATTCCGCATTTTAAGGAAGTCAAAGTATTGTTGTTCTTTGATAAAAAGGCATGTATCATTATAAGAGCCGTTGTATACAAGTAGTTCAGTTCTTGTGAATTAACGATTTAGCTGTGTTAACAGGAGGGTTTCAGCGGAAATGCAACTTGAGAAAGATTGTCTACTCACGTCTATAATACAATTATTACAATTTTATTAAACCCAAAGTTATGTAATTACGTTCAGTTTACCTTAATTAGTCGACTGTATTATACCGATAATGTAATGAAACCTATATAAGACGATGTGTATGCAGTATATTAAAACTACAAAACGTTAGAGAAGGATGGTTATGTGAAAAACCAGTGTATATATTTAGTTAAGAATTATATTGTAACCGAGAAGTTAGAATCTCGAAAGTGTCGCGTTAGCAACACTATATAATGGATATTATTATAAACATATTACATGTAAATATTTTTTGTGGAAATGATTTAATTAGTTAAACAATTTAATAGGATTTATTAATCAATTGTTTTGGAATAGAGTGTGTTTATGAGCGGATGTTTTGGGAATGAATGTTTGTTCATTGTTAAGAGAAGATGTGGAACCGAATTGGTCTAGAACAATTGCGGAGTGTGAATGAAAGAGTGTATACAAATATTTAGAATGATTGTTTAAGAAACAAAGTAGTTAAGTGAACTTTTGTAAGAACTAAATGTTAATTTTTACGTGTTTTATAAATGCACACACAAGCAGTCTCTGTGGACTAGCGAGAATGATTCACCGTTAGCATTGGAGAGCGATGACATAATATAACCTGGTGTAGACTCACAGCCTTGTATTTATTGTATGAACCAGTTTCGAGTTCGGCGTGGTGCCGATATTTCATTGATGAAACGAAGTTACTGCACGTGCGTTCTACAACGCAGGCTTGTGAATGAAATCAGGTGTCTGGAATGCCATTTAGAGACTTCATTAAACGTTTTTTTATTTTTTTGCAGTGTAGGCCTAGCACAAGCCAAGATTTATACTCATAATTTTAATACAGCACCGTAGTAAGATGTAAAGTTGAAAGGAGTTGTGAATGATTGCGTGTTTTTAATTTTAATGTATTCTGCTAAATTGGTTTATTGTTATTTTGTTTATAGTAGATTACTTTACCCTTTTGTTAATACATTTGTTCAGATTGTTTTCCATTGTTTTGGAGAGTGATTCATTTTAAATATAAGGAGCAGAGTATTGTGGATGTAGTGTAGGCGAAGCTGAAGTCCCAGTCCCCGAGGTAAGTAAAGGTGAGTGCCCCGTGTAGTTGGTTGTTGATCCACAATATTCTTGTAACTGCTGTCTGTAAATCCCTAAAGGCCGTGTTGGAAGCGATTTCTAATGTAGTATATGCCGGTGCAGTTAGAAATAGGCAATCCGGCGGGGGCAATGTATATTCCAACAGGATCCTTTCCGGATTATCCGGTACAGTACCATACTGTGGAACCTTGTTTCACATTGGCTACAAAATGGGTTCCTGGACCTGCATCATCATCTAAATTAATCATGGCTCGTTCTTCTTTCCACGGTGCTTTGGGTAATTCATTTCGCATAAATACACCTCGAAAATGAGAAATCTTTAGTTGTTTGGCATAGCTTTTCACAAGTTCATGGATCATGGCATAACGAGGCAGTTGCCTTAAGCGCTTATCGAAGATCGATATTTTTTCTTAGACAATAGGCCACTAACTTGTTGATAAAATACTGGCTTTAAATGATTGCCATTTCTAGCTCCCATAGCAATGGTTTCTATCGTTTTATTGTGTCGCTCGCTTTCTTTGAGTTGTTGCTTGCCTTGCTCTACGGCTTTTATGGTTTTCGCTACAGCACTGGCATCACCCAAAAGGGATCCCAAAGCTGCCAACCCTGCAAATAAAGCCGGCAAAAAAACAAGCTTAGCAACAGGAATGACTCGCCCACGTTTTTTCTTTCTTCCTTTTCTTTTTATCGATGCATTATGGTGCGATCTCGGAGCTGTAGACAATCGCACTGCTTGTAAAGCTTTTTCGATAGCCACTCTTTTTAGTTTTTTTTTTAGTTTTAACACCGGGTGTGAGGCAGATCGAATTGGTTTCGACCTGGCTTTTTTCTCTTTTTGAGATTTGTTTTTTTCATGTTCATTGCATATCTTTTCTTCACCATGGTGCTACTTGATGAACCTTTCACAGCAAACATTCGATAACAATTAACGAAGAGAACCTTATTTCATAGCAGTATATTCCATTTCTATATAAAGCGGAAAATCATTCACCGTTTTTCCAGCTTCCTTTTCCTCAAAAGTAAGTATAAGATGAAAGGATAATTCATCTCCAGCATCTACTCTTTGATGGTTGTGGACCAACAGTCTATCACTGTTTATTTGTATTTTTAAATGTTCTCATCAGGCATGGCATATTTAAATATGAATCACCCCATCATAATGCAATCGATAATGACTTAAACCAGAAGCAAGCATATAGGTAAGTCCATCATTCACCAGTGGTGGTGGGGAATGGTTTCTGTCATTGTTCAGTTTTTGATTTGACAGATACACTAAAAATACTGATGGGACAAATTTATAAAACCTTTTCATTTGATAGGTCACATAACGTTTCGTGCAGACATCATTTTCGTCTCGAGGTTCTTGCACATCAATAATACGATGATGATTGGCTGAATAGCCCTCATCGGTTAGTCTCGGGGCCATGTGATAGACACTTTGCACTTTGCGATCGACATAGCTTTTTGTAGTCACCTCTCGAGACTGTTTTGACAAAGAGGCGGCCGTGGCCATAGTTACACGAGCTCTCCCAAACACGTCCATGGTGATAGACGTTAACTAACCTATCCTACTCACCGCTTGCCATATATATATACATATAAACCTTATACACACATGAAAAAACTCATTCGTCAACACTATGGAATTAATGAAACAACCCCATGCTTTGCCCGTCCCTGATTTGGTTTCAGAGCTATCATTATCCGTGTGCGAACCTAAACGTCATGGCACCCCATTCCCATCTACCGTTCGATGTATTATGGTAGGGCCTTCGGGTTGTGGAAAGACCAATGTTTTGCTGAACATTATTACCGCGCCTCATGGCCTACAATTTCAAAATATTTATATTTTTGCCAAATCCTTGTACCAACCTCTGTACGTGTATCTGGAACAAATCATGTCTTCGTTAAATAAAGAAGCCATGGGCTATTTTACATTCACGTCACCTCAAGATGTCATTCAACCAGACCGCATTCAACCAGATTCCATTATAATTTTTGATGATATTGCAACTCAACGACAGACCATTTTTCAAGAGTATTTTAGTATGGGACGCCATAAACAAGTGGATTGTTTTTATCTGGCTCAGACCTATTCTAAAATTCCCAAACAGTTGATTCGTGACAATGCCAATCTCATCGTTCTCTCCCGCCAAGACTCTAGAAATCTCTATCATATTTTTCAAGATCATGTGAATCCAGATATGACCTTTACAGCTTTCACACAATTGTGTGCCTCGTGTTGGAACCATCATCCCCATGCCTGTTTTTGTCGTTAATAAACAGAGTGAACGATGGGAGGGACGTTATCGCTTGGGTTTTGATCATTTTATTTCTGTTTAAAAAGACCTAGGGTTTGACATTTCCTGTTAGTGTGTCTTTACCTTTACCATGGCGAACGCCATAGGGTACATAAACATGTTCAAATCATGCAGCGTATTATTGAGGCACGAAATACGATTCGACATAAATTTCGTGAATTACAACGTTTAGAAAACGTCAATCCTTTATCCATGATAAAACATGCTCCATCATCAGTTGATCCCATGAGGTTCAAACCAAATGCTTCTACTGCTACTGCTGCTACCTCTCAAACCAAACCCTTAACAAGCTCAAAATTTACTCAAACAGATTCCACACGACAGGTAAAATCTTCCTCCTCCTCCTCCTCTAATGTTAGTGAACAAGAACATAAAGAAGAACAACAAGAAGAAGAATAACAACATAAAGAACGTGAAAGTGAAAGCGAAACCGTATTTAGTCCTGAAAGAAAAAATCCTCACCCCTTCAACAGTTTCTAAAAACAAAACAAAAATCATCCGTCATAGCGGCAACACCGTCTTCCTCCACATCGTCTCCGTTTTCACAAGTCTTGGCAAACCCTCAAAATAAATCTCAACTCAAAAACATTTTAATCAAACATTATGGGGCAACACTGGAACCGTATCTGACCCTTCTATTTATTAGAAAGACAGATACCACGTATGGTGTTCGCTATGAGAGTGATAGTTTTAAAATTGAGGATTCACCCATTAAATTTACTCGTACGAAATCTGTCATTAAACAGATCAACTATAAATTAACACCAGGTCTGTTAAAGCTGCTATTTTCTCGCACCCCCTCTCTACAAGATTTTACGCCCGAGGACCTTGCTAAATATAAATCCGTTTTATTAGACACCAACGCTCACAAAAGAAACTATAAATCCTCTCAGCAGCTCAATGCCAATATATCCCTAAAATATAAAATCATCATTGCAAACATGTTTGGCAAGCAAAAATATCACACTGCCTCTGGTGTAAGGTTTAAGAAAGTAAAACCCTACATAGATATAACAATTTGGAATAATCCCAATCAGTTAGTAGAGCGCTTATACTTGCTTCATGCATCAAAACAAGCTGGTCACACTGGACATGAGGCAGAAATCGCCCACATATAACTACAACTCCGAGATGCTAAAATTACCTTATAAGCCATCCCCCATCAAAGTGGGCATCGCGCATGAATTGCATAAACCAGCCAGGCGCATTTATGAACGCCGTCGTGTCATTTCCAAAGGAATCGATGAACTTTGGCAGGCAGACCTGGTTGAAATTATACCTTATTCTAACGTTAACGACGGTACGCTATATATTGACCGTCATTGATGTCTATTCCAAAATGGCTTTTTTTCAACCAGTAAAAAATAAAACTGGTGTCTTAGTCACAAAGGCCTTTCAACATATTATTGAACAATCAAAACGTCAACCTCACTTGTTACAAACCGCCCAGGGGAAGAATTTTTCAACAAGGATTTCTCCAGTTTTCTCAAATCTAAGGACATTCACCATTACACCACCTATAGCAATCTCAAAGCTAGCGTAGTTGAACGCTTCAATCGAACATTAAAAAGTTATATGTGGAAAGAGTTTACAATACATGGCTCCTATCGATGGATAGACTGGTTACCTCAACTTGTGTCACGATACAACAACACGATTCATTCCACTATTGGCATGAAACCTCGTCTCGTCACCAATAACCTACCTAGACTCAATAGACTAACCCTATAAAAAGGGTTGACCCAAGGCGGCATGGCCTTAAAATTAGGGATTTTGTTCGCATTAGTAAACATAGAAGTGTATTTTCAAAATCGTACTCTCCACAGTGGTCGACAGAAATTTTAAAATTCGCCAAGTCAAACTAGGTCAACCAGTGACGTATCTTTTAGAAGATCAAGACAGTCAACCCATCAAAGGACGATCCTATTATAAAGAAGTGCAAAAAACATTATATCCCAACGATTATCTTATTGAACGAATAATTAAAGTCAAAGGTGCAAACTATTTTGTAAAGTGGTTGGGGTTTCTTTCCACGTTTAATTCATGGGTCAATAAACATGATTTTTTGTAATAAAATCCTATTTATTTATTTAATTAGACTAAACCCCTCCCTCCCACCCCCAAACATGCATAGGTTTTTCACCTAGAGACTTGAAATTTATTGTGCAGGTATACACCAACCATTCATCTCAAACAAACTTTTTTCCTTCTCTTCACCGTTCCCAAAATAATCAAAAATCAAAAACCAAGAATTTTCAAAAAAATACCGACACACATTCTTAGCCAAGAGCATGTCATCCCAACGCCAACAATACCTCATTCGTTAAAATCCAACCATCCATTCGCCAATTATCGCCAATTTTCGCGAGAAAGTAGGCTATCATTTTTGTTTCCTCCTACACCCTTAAAACTTGCTGCCCACCTAGAGGGCATACCCACCTTTCATTAACGTCTAACAAACATTTTTCCAAAATTCACCGTTTCCAAAATAATCAAAAATCCAAAAACAAGTATTTGCATTTTTTTTAAATCAACACACATTATGGGTAGAACCTGACTTACTCCACTACTTGCGTGGCAGCATTGCAAGCGCTCGGCAGTGAGAACAATAGCGGGTGCAGGGGATGGCCCGTTGTATGTTTGCTCTGGTACATTTGAAGGACAGCGGCGCACAATTATAGCAAGTTTCTGCTCAGTGATAAACTTTTAGTCGAGATGTTCGATATGCAAGCGTTAAGAGGAACAATTAACATTGTGTTTAACGCATTTGTGATCATGAACTAAGACAAGTTATGCGCAGGGAACGTGATGTTACATTGTCAGTCTAGAATATCAGGCAACCGATATTAACCATAAAATTCGAGACGAGGTGTAACTATTGCGTAGCTATAATCCAACTTTACGAGACGGAACTTAATTGTCGCGTCATGGCTAGATACTATCAAAGCCGAACCGAAGTAGTTCATTATACTTCGAGACTTGGAGGTTCGTGCGGCGTTGCTGATCGAGGCGACGTCCGCGTTCGTAACCAACCAGGGAGATTAGCGATCGGAGACCAGGGTTCGAGTCGTAATGAGGCAGTTTTCCAGAGGAAGAGGAGGAAGATTATCGAGTGTGGAGTTACTGGTGTCGTCAGTAATTTCCACCTCACTATTTCTACAAGATGTCATCGTAAGGTAGAGAGAGAAATCTTTGTTCGTAGTTGTTGGTTCTTTTTGTAGTTAGCTGTAGATTAGAATATCAGAGAGAATGGCACCATTTCACCGCTAGTCCATTCTTAGCCTACTTTCCACATTTTGCAAAAATGAGGAAAAAGTAGACTTATGAGATCGGGCAAATGTGTGTCTGTCTGTCTGTCTGTCCTTCTGTCTGTCTGTCTGTCTGTCTGGCTGTGTGTGTGTCCCCCCTATCAACTCCTAAACGGCTGAAGAAATCGAAACAAAATTTGGTAGGAAGGAAGATCTATACCTGAATATCTCACGGCCATATTTGGAAACGATGTGAGTGCTACCAACTGCTGGAAAATCGGAATTGAAATTTGAGCTCCATGTTGGATATCCTGGAAGGTATGAATGGAAACTATTGCAGAATTTGCACACGTACAGATAATAATATTGCAGTTTAATTTCCAGGAGGCCATACATGGCAGTGTTGCCAAAATGATTATAAGCCTGATGATAGGTCCAAATTTTAATTGCATATAACTTCTACACTATCAATTGGATTTCAACCAAATTTCATATGTGCTATGTTTATATAAACAGATATGACTGTGCGTATTCATAATAACCACCAGGGCTGCCAACTGTTAATAAATGCTCTCATTTTTTAAAATCCAAATACCCATATATCAGAGAGTATGTAAGCCGACAGCATTAAACTATGCACACGTATAGTACCTGACATTCTATATTAATTTGGAGTAACTTATATACGTCAGTGCTACCAACATGATTCTAAGCCTGCTGGGAAGTCCAACTTTAAATTCATGTAACATCTATACTATCATTTGGATTTCAACCACATTTCGTGTGTGCTATGTGTACCATAACATATATGACTATGCCGATTCTTAAGAGAAACCTGGGCTGCCAACTGTTATTAAATACTGTCTATATTTTTGTTACCCTAATATCAATATATCAGAAAGTATGCAAACCAATAGCTCTAAACTTTGCACACGTATAGTACCTGACATTCTAGGTTAATTTGGAGTAACTAATATAGGCCTACACCAGTGCTGCCAACATGATTCTAAGCCGGCTGATAGGTCCAATTTTAAAATGCATGTAACTTCTATGTTAACTAATGGATTTCATTCAAAATTGACACAACAATATATCATATTATTTCAAATTATTTCTTACCAATACATGTCATTGTTGCCAAAATGATTCTATGCGCGCTGAGAGATCCAATGTTTAACTGCTTGTAACATCCATGCTATCCATTGGACTTCAAAAAAATTTTGTATTCTGTACCTTAAGAGATGGAACTAAGAATATATTCAGTCACCAGTGCTGCCAACTGTAGTTCTCTATTAGGCTACATTATGCCAGGTATACAGTACTTCGAACTAATTAGAAATTTCGATATTACAACTTAATTTCGTCATTATTCTAGATCGATCCATGTAGATTAATCATTGGCAAGAATCTTAAATTTTAAGAAAAGTAGGCTCTTTAGTTCGTCACGGAACTTCTTGTTATTGTGTGTGATATATTTTAGGCACAGCAATTATTTTCAACGTTGGATATTTACATTTTAAATTTCTTTTAGTGAGATTTTGGATATTAACTTATGGATTTTCGACTTTTAGGCTTCGAGATTTAAGCTTATTTTATAAATAATTTAGTTTATCGAATTTATTTTGAACCATGAATTCTTTGGGAATTTTATTGAATTTTATTGAAGTTTATCGAATCTTACTGAATTCTATTTAGCATTATGGAATATGATATTAATTTATCTAACCAATCCAGACTAGGAAAAGGATATTTCTCTGGAAATGAATTATTTCTTTTGGACATTTCCAAGATTTTATTGCAAATGTTAGGAGCAGCGATCCTTTATTTTGGAAATATAGTTATTTTGTTATAGCTAACTTTGAGTCAGATGCTACTCAAATAATTATTTGATCGAACATTTTGGATTGGTTGAAGGATGAAACATTATTTGGACATTCCAACTTTAGCCATTAATTTTTATTAATAATTTATCAGTGGATAAATTATTTTATCTCGAGAGATCTTATCTGCTTAGACAAATCAACACATTTGAGTATTCTACGAAACTTTTGCAACACTCTTAGAGATTGTTGTTGACAACTGATTGCATTAACGCAATATTTTGGAAAGACCAGAGAGAAGTAACTAATGTTTGTATTTATTAATTGTTAACAACAATTATTTAAAATCTAATGTAACTTATATTAGTAAACCATTACGTCATCGCTGTTTATTAGAGTCGACTATTATGTATTATTACAACATCTGAAAGATGTATACTCTGTAATTACTATATATGAATATATTATGAAAGCAAGGCATTATATGCAATTTAAATAAGCGCACCGCCTTGTGCTTTTACGTTAAACAAAATAACAGAGGCATGAGGAATACAGTGGAAGCACAAACAACAAGAACTAAACAGGATCACGTAGGGGACGAGGAAGGAATACTTCTTTCGATGCGTGCTGGGCCCAAGATTCCGAATCGAAAGAAAGATGACTTCAACAGAAAGTAAGCCAGAACAAAAGTTTAAGATAAAATCAAAAGGAAAAATTAAACTTAAGTAATAGAGCAAGGGTCCCAGAGACCGTGTTAGTCGTAACTTCGCTACAGTGCGAAGCCAAGACTAAGTCGAATCGAAAGACAAACGAGGAACTCAAATACGAGAAATCATAAGACAGAAGCAAATATTGTACTTACTGAATAAAAATATATTAATAATAAAATAAACACATGTGTACTGATTACAAATTAGAAATGGAAATAAAACACGAGCACCTTAAATGTAAAATAAAAGGAATTTAGAAATAAATTCAAATCATAATGGCAACTAATTGGAAACGCGATTCAATAATAAAACTTTAAAAAAGATGAAGCAAAATTAAGGAAATTAAAGAAATTTGTGAGATAGATTACAAGAACGACTACTTACAGAGACGACATGATCTGGACTAGAATGTCCAGCGCCAAAAACAGAACTAAGACGCTCATGATGTTGTGAAATCATGGGGTAGGGGGTGAAAGGGTGGGGGAGTGGAGGAGTGCGTATGTAGGAAAACGTGGGGTGGGGGATGACACAGAGTTACGTAATATAACGAAGTCAGAGGAAGTAACACAAAATTAACACATAAAAATAAACGAATTGAAAATTACATTAAATTACTTGACATTAACGGGACAGGAAACAAAAGAAAAATCAATCAGCTAAGAAATATGCTTCGTAGGAAGATGTAGGCTTACGCAGAGGTAGAAAAGCCGAATCACAACAACATACGATGAAACAAAGAAAGTAATGTGGCGCATGGACAGTGATTAGCACGATGACCATCGCTCACATGCATTTCAATAATACAGAAGGAGGATCTGGCTGAAGACGTGAGACTCAGCTCCGTAACTTCGCCGAATCCATCCACAAAAAAACAAGGCTCTGATGCGACAATCCACCGGAGGTCATTTTTAAAAGAGCGCCGAACCAGGTGGTGACGCAATACAGACCATAATTAAGCCTCGTTGAAAAATAGCAGATATTTCAGACCTGAGAGATTTACGTAAAAATTAAACCGATTACATGAAAGGGAGGGAAGACAAATAAACACAGAGACTTCGCTAAACTAACGAAAACAGAGGCGAAGGGACTTGGGTTCGTGGATCGAATTCACATCATCATAGGAAAGTGATATTATAAGTGAATCAAAGGAGACACAAAATGAAAAAATATGGAGAAACAGAAATTTAAAATGACCTCAAGTTAGATAAATTCAATGACTGAATCCTACTTACATTTAGTTGCTATCTGGGTGCAGGCAAAAGCCCGACACGTGCACACACGTCCGTCTTACATGACAGCCCCTATTGGAAGGAAGAAGCCTTCTCTTAAAGAACGCAGTAACGCGCCCGAGAAAAATAAGTCGTAGATTCGACGAACATCCCCTCTCCGTATACATGGGTGGAGGGGGTCCAATGGCGAAGGCAAAGCCTGGCAACAAGTAGTGCTTCAACCAATGGTAAAATTGTACATAAAGTGAGTTAGCAGAAGGGTGAAATATTTCACCATATTGCGAGGTATGTAAGAAGTTTATGCGCAGTACGAAAGAAAGAGAAACTTATGTCACAATAATGCGACATGAAGGAAGATAATAATAATAATAATAATATGACAAAAAAATAATGAACCTGATAAAAACGGTTCATAAGTTGTTACGCAAGAATACTGTATTAAGAGATCGAAGTGAAGAATTATGGCAGCTATATTTGTTTGATAGCCAGCTGAGGAAAATGTTATACGGAATTTACCTGTATTATTGAGAGAAGTCGTCGTTTAAGTATTCTGTGGATGTTTGTTCAGTATATCAGAGAAGGGAAGATCATTATAAGCATTGTAAGCGTTTATTTGGAAATTATAAGTAACTATATTACAGTAAAGAATTTAGAAAGACCTTTGTTGTCTATTATTATTGTGAAACGACTCTCAGTTGAATTGATTAGCTCTATTGGCGGAAAATATTTGGGAAACGGATTGAGAGTAACAATTTTGTTAATTATTATTAAAATATTATCAAGAATCAGACGGCAATTATATAAGCTTAACTTAATCGTTCGGCTATGCATGTATGCCCAATTATGAAACGAAACCACAATATTGTACAGGCCCCCAGGGGTCTGCACCCCCTGGAAGCCACCCCCCATCATCTATTAAAACCACCCCTAACTGGCAAATCTCATAAGTCCAGAACAACATCTTTTACACAGCAAGGGCAGCCGACCAGCTTGGAAGGCTTGCCAAACACTTGCATCACACTCATAAACACCTACACTATAACTATCTGGGGGCAGCTATGCCAATGGAATGCTGACAGTACAACAGCAAAACCTATAAGAAGGACCTTAATGAGGACAGGCTCTCTCTCTATTATCTGTCATACAGTGCGTGTCGCCGGAGGCTATACTGCAAGCTGCTATCACCAGGTGAGTATCAGTGAAGTGTTCAGAGATCCTATATTTTGTAACCTACTCCACAAACTTGTACACTCAAACTTATAACATTTATTACATTCCCCTAAAAGGGACTCACAATTCCATATTCACTGACCAATAAATACTTGGTCAGTACACTACACTTGTCTTACTAATTACACGCCTCTTTACGTCCTAACGCCCTTCCAGATTTCCGTCACGATTTATAATAGACAATAGTAGCCAAATAGTTGCTATCTCAAGCTTCTTTGTACTTCCTGCAGCGGCCCGACTGCCTGAGCAGCGAGCCGCCAAGATAGGTGACGCACGCACGTCGGTTATATAACTCTCTCCAACCAGCTGGGAGGCTAGTACATTAACCTGTACACAGAGGTTCATCCCCCGAAATACACTTACGTCTTTATAAAAGCATCCCCTAGCATCTACACACCAAACAACACTCTACACTGGTCAGCTTACCCAGCTACGGGAAGCTACCCCCTCCTAGGCATCACCTTATAAATTGGTACATTAACACATACGTTTTAGATCTAACTACCCCCAACTAAGGGATCTAAAACAGATTGGTGGAGGCCGGGTACCACGAACAGTAAACAAAGGGCTCATACAACGAGTTCTCGTGGTAGAAACGGTCCGAACCGCATACAGCCAAGCGAAACTGGGAAGAATTTTTTTTTAAATCCCATATTACGTCCCACACTTTTTCTCTATTACATAGGAGTTTGTATTATTACACCCACCCCCATCCGCCCCATAGTGCAAAGTCAGTGGAAATTAAATGTCACTAAGAGACTTTGCGCACCATTTGTCGGCTAGTACAACTCCACTCCTGCCGAAGTTCAAAATTAAGAACAGTGACTTAATAACTGACCAGACATCAGATATCCGCGTTCAACACCCTGCAGCGGCAGCACAAGTTATACATTTTACACGATCCCAGGCCAGTGCACACAGAGAAGAGTCACCAATATCCAGCGCTAGTGAAGTAGATTGCCTGCCAACGCTCAACCCCCTATTATTGCAGCAACTGCAATTTACAGAGCAGAAAACTGGTAATCTGCTCGAGCGCATTACACAGTTACTAGAGACAGACACTGTTAAGTCAGATAATCACACGACAGAGGCAGTTCTAGACATCCACACTATTCTGGAAACTGTGAAACAGGATTTAGACAGGACCGTACACGTAGTCAAATCCACACAGTACGACAACACACCATCAGTCAGTACCGACATATCAGGTGACGAGCCACCTGGTAACGTAATACAAGTGTCGTACACGGGAAGCGAGGCTAATTCCCCTCTAAATTGCCCAAACACCTCGGCACAAGATAGCGGGGAGAACAGATTAAACAGACCAGAATCACTACACAGCCAACGAGAGACAGCTGAACACGAGATGAACAGACAAGCAGAGTACCCCATGATCCACCCCACAAAGTTCACGGGGGAAGGCCTGGATCCCGAGGAATACCTCAAGGCCTTCAATAGAACGGCTCGGATCAATGGTTTGAGCGAGGAAGTTAGAAAACGGCTCCTTCCCGCATACATCACAAAGGCGGCTATGACATGGTATGAGCTCCATGAGGACACACTAGAAGCTGCCACATGGGAGGAAATCACTTTATTGTTGAAAAGTGAATTCCAGCTCATACCTGATGATGACGACCTGTACGACCAAATTAGACAGAGGTCACAGGGACCTAAGGAAAGCGCCCAAGCATACATCAACGTAAAGTTGATAATGTGCGATAAATATAACGCAGCTATGACGAACAAGCAAAAAGTCAAGCTGTTAATGCAGGGCCTCAGACCATCCATAGGGGACAAGTTGTGTATTATGAACAACCCCACGGTCCAACACATGTTGAACAACATAAAGACCATAGAGGCAACTTCCAGTCGATGTCAGACGTAATCTAATATCGTCAGGAGTCATCGATCTCGCTAATATGGATGAATTACTTCGAAGACTTGACTATACAAGTTCCATGCCGAATGTGATTCCTAGAAACAGGCAGGACAGTATAGAGGTAGTCATAGATCAGACCCAACAAACAGAAGAAGTAACGAACCAAGTTCAAAATAGACCAGGTCCTGATAGGAACAATTACTTTAGAGATAGACGGTATGAACCAAGATACCGCCGATTCAGAGAAGGTAGACCTTATCAGCAACAGGAACGTAGAAATGGAGAAAGTAACAGAAGGACAGGCTGTTACCGCAACAACAACAACAACTATAATAACAACAATTATAGGAACTACAACTCCAATCGACAAAATGATCAGAACAATCATAATAATAGAGGTTATAGCCGCTATAAAAGCTATAACGATGATATATTTTCTAGACAGCAGTATAATGAGAGGTATCGTGAAGGTCAGGAGTACATTAGAAACGCTAACCAGGGAAATACAACTCGAGATTCCAGAAATAACAACAAGAGTGAAGTTGATCCTAAACCAGGCACTTGTCAACAGGGAAGAGCTGCAGAAACAGTCCCTGAAAAAAAACTCCAATTACGAAGCTCAATTAAATGAAGATCACTTGTCATATCACCATGTCATGAATATTGAGATTTTTTTTTACCGAAATAAGGACAGAGAAGAACCAGAAGAATAGAGATGAGGAAATGACAAATCTAGAGAAAGTTATGGTAGACTTAATACCAAGATGAAGAAATTTTATGAGAGATTGGACTAACAGATGAATTTAGAATTCTATTTCAAGGATTGTTTTACGTAACCCGAATAAAATCATTGGTCACGCTTTGATTCAAGCGTTAAGGGGAAAATGAACTCGAATTCTAGATGATTCAGGATGGACAAGCTGCTATTTTGGATGTTTTGGTGAAATTTGGAGAAGATTGCAGTATTTTTGGAGGAATTACGGTATTTTTAAAATTTTATTATGAGGGGAAGCTTCAGATTGTGTTTGACGACAGCAAAAAGGCGATCGAAGCCGCTGTTAGGCAATCCTGTGTTGTATTTTCGCTTGGCCGCTCATAGCAACGTGCGGAGTTGGAAGAGAAATGCGTTGATTGGCTAATCCAATTTCTAGAAACACGGAGGAAGGAGAAGACGAGCGCGCCTAATGAGAAGCTTCATCGATAAGATATACTGCCATTTATTAAAGAAGAGAGAATCTGCACATTTAAAACTTTTGAGAAAGGATCTAAATTAAAAGGAACTATGTTAGTCACTCAGGGAAGGAAGTTTGAGATCCCTGTAGAAAGATATAAGGAACGAATGATTTACCGCTCATTCCTGATGAGGTGCCATTCGATTGGTTTTGACGAGAGTGGTGACGCGCATCAAATCGCGGTCTTTTGCGTAGCAGCAGTAGGAGAGGTTGGACCTGCGATACTTTGGGTCCTGAAACCAGCGTGTGTAAGATAGGGGTCTCAAGCGAACTAAGTTTGACGGTTCCGCCGGTCAAAATATAACATGGGAAGTCCGCTGAAGATGTGGGAAACGGAAAGTCGTTATAATATCAGTTCTCTTGTGAAACCCGTATCGAGAGTTCGACTAAACTAAAGAGAAACATCGTGTGTATATTTCGTAAAATTCCCAGGAAGATATATGAGAAAATAAGATAGTTTTCTTTGTTGAAGGCATTCACGTTATTCAAGCATGTTTCACACTGTGCGTGGCAGCATTGCAAGCGCTCGGCAGTGAGAACAATAGCGAGTGCGGGGGATGGCCCGTTGTATGTTTGCTCAGGTACATATGATGGACAGCGGCGCACAATTATAGCAAGTTTCTGCTCAGTGATAATTTTTTGTCGAGATGTTCGATATGCAAGCGTTAAGAGGAATAATTAACATTGTGTTTAACGCATTTGTGATCATGAACTAAGACAAGTTATGCGCAGGGAACGTGATGTTACATTGTCAGTTTAGAATATCAGGCAACCGATATTAACCATAAAATTCGAGACGAGGTGTAACTATTGCGTAGATATAATCCAACTTTACGAGACGGAACTTGATTGTCGTGTCATGGCTAGATACTATCAAACCCGAACCGAAGTAGTTCATTATACTTCGAGACTTGGAGGTTCGTGCGGCGTTGCTGATCGAGGCGAGGTCCGCGTTCGTAACCAGCCAGGGAGATCAGCGATCGGTGACCAGGGTTCGAGTCGTGATGAGGCAGTTTTCCGGAGGAAGAGGAGGATGATTATCGAGTGTGGAGTTTCTGGTGTCGTCAGTAATTTCCACCACACTATTTCTACAAGATGTCATCGTAAGGTAGAGAGAGAAATCTTCGTTCGTAGTTGTTGGTTCTTTTTGTAGTTAGTTGTAGATTAGAATATCAGAGAGCATGGCACCATTTCAACGCTAGTCCATTTTTATTGTGTGTGATATACTTTAGTCACAGAAATTATTTTCAACGTTGGATATTTACATTTTAAATTTCTTTTAGTGAGAATTTGGATATTAACATATGGATTTTCGACTTTTAGGCTTCGAGATTTAAGCTCATTTATTCAGTTAATCCACCCATTTTGCTTTACCAAAACATGATCTTAGGAAGTGTGCACCCTCCCATTTAGCTATTGTTGGTAGGATTTCCAGGTTTATGAGCCGGGGACCTTGAGATTCGGCTATCCAGTTGATCTTCGGATACGACAAGCAGCTCAAATGGTTTAAACGGGTACAGTACCAGCATTACATAGATTTGCATTCATGTTTTACTTTGTTGCTTCATGATGTTTCTGTCGGAATCCATCATCTTTGCCTGTATCTTCAATCAGGGTTCCTTTATTTACCACATTCCAAGTTTTGTTGTTTCTTTCCTTTCTGTAAGTAGGACTTTTCGAGAGGGCTAACTTAGCTTCAATTAGGGGTTGTTTTCTTATTATTAGCTTTGCGGATTAGCCGAATTCAAGCTCTCCGATAGAAGGATAGGGGTTTGATTATTGAATAAATATTTTATTCGAATTTTACTTAAGCCAGGATGTTATTATTTACTATCATTGTGTTTTGTGGATGTGCTTCTTTGTGCGTCTATGACATTACCCCATGTAGACCCGATCCCTTGGGAAGTGGACCTCGTGCCGGCTAGCCCTAATAGAAGTACATCCGATCTTCGAATGTTCGAAGGATGGGGTTGTCTGGAATGCCATTCACGGTTGATGGTACCACGACAATCTCCTCTAACGGGCACAGTACACAGAACTTCCGCAGTATGTGATTGTGGGTTTTCAAATCGATCGAAAACACCAACAAGCTAAAGATGCTTCGCAGTTTGACCACTTAAAACTTAGAAATATACGTCTTTACCTATATAATGCTACATTTTCCTATGAAGCTCTAGACTTGAATTTTGAAATGAATAAATTCGGAGCTCTGTACGAGATGTGTGTTAAGTTCCAATCTTCATATTATCAGAAAGAACCACGCCCGCTGTTGTCGCCCGAGGAATTTAAAGCAATGGCACCTTTGACATTATTTGACTGTTCACGTCTCGAAGAATCTATAAAGCAAGTTACCATTGATATTCGTTTAGAGTTTGAAACGATGGAAAATGTTCCAGCAAACACAGCCGCTTATTGTCTGATCATACACGAAACGGAAGTGGACTACCACTCGCTAACTAATATTGTAAAGAAAGCTTAGGAAAAGAATAAATAGGTATATAAATGTAAAACATAATAATAACTCAGAGCAGTCTTATAACATCCGATTATCTTTCTATTTACTAACCAAATCATATAAACTTTCGAGTCAACCAGTAACACTGGTCTGGTTATCATAATTGCTCATTTTCACTAAACAAGCATCAGGGGTATAAAAGCGAGCTCTGTAATACACGTCGACTGACGTGTGTTGGTCGACCGAGCGTGAACGGCACTCTTGCCTTCTCGTATTACCGCCTCTCGCGCTTCACTCAATGAGAAGAACTCTTATACAGTATGTGTGGACTAGTCACAGTAGTGTTCAAAGTTAGCTGGTTGATACACATTTTATCTCCTCATTTGCTTGTGAACATAATAATAATAATGAAAATCCACAGCCTGCTTCCAGTCTCCGACCGGGTCAGGAATGGAATGAATGAAGCCCCCATCTAGCGGCGAGGATATGGACTGTGCCGGCTGCCGAGGCCTGACGCACTCCTCCGGGGCAATGATTAAATGAATGGCAGATGAAATGAAATGATAGTGGAGAGTGTTGCTGGAATGAAATTTTGACAGGGAAAACCGGAGTACCCGGAGAAAAACCTGTCTGCCTCCGTTTTGTCCAGCACAGATCTCACATGGAGTGACCGGGATTTGAACCACGGACCCAGCGGTGAGAGGCTGGCGTGCTGCCGCCTAAGCCACGGAGGCTTATAATAATAATAATAATAATAATAATAATAATAATATGCAAACACTCTACATTTCTTGTTAAATAAATAGCATGCTCAGTGTAGATAGATACCTGGATTTGAACCACAAGTGATACAAATCCAGATACCCAGCCGTAAATACCTGAGCCACGATTACGGACAATTTGTCGATGCTTATTTTGGTGTTTATCAATTACAGAGATGATGTATAGAAAATACGAAATTCTTGAAGAAACTGGGGTTCGAACCATCCATATCGCTATTAGAAAGCGACAGACTTAGCCATTCAGCCATGTAGAGAGACTGACAGCAATGCCATAATTACGTGTTCTCATAATGTGCGGAATCAGTAACATATATTACCCAGTATTCCAACTCTGTGGAATCATAGCTATCAACAACGTATTATGAGCGCTGAGCTAATGCTAATGACATCCATTAGCTAGCTTTTCAACTCTGTGGAAGCGTAGTTATCAACAACCCCACTACAATCGCTGCCCTCATGCTAATGCCATCTATTAGCTAGCTTTTCAACTCTGCGGACGTAGGGTAAAACATATAATGGAAAGACATATCTTTCAGTCGTTAACCGTGATCTACCAATTTCATCACCAGGCAAATACCGGGATGGAGAACACGACCTCCAATTTCTGAGTTTCATTCGCCACCATTCATTTCTCACGAGCTAAGCATCGGCAAGGATATCCAAACGTATAAACCACCCGTCACATAGAATCTTACCTCACCTCATCCCCGACCCGACCCTGTTGAAAACGGGAAGAGATCGGGAAGCGGGCTAGTCATGGATGAGGAGAGGGTTTAGCGGGAGAAGATGGCAGGGAGGCCATATGACTATGCAGACCAGCGGAAAGTAGATGATGTCATAAGATGACAGAGAGTAACGATCAAGTTGAATCCAAGAGGCCTCCTCTGCTTCTACACTTCTCACTTTGAGATCGTCAACACTGAATCTGACCATCGCCTCTGCTTCTCTTACCATCTACAGCCGAACTCGTTAACCTCTTAGGTAACCCCTCCACATGGTCCCACCACATGGGCCGCCTCATAACGAACAGCCTCATTGAATGTATTCATTCCAAACTTACCCTGTATCTCTTCGTTACCAGTACTCTGCTGTCATTTCCCCAATGTGTTAATAGCACCAGTCATTCGCGCTAATTTCACATAATTTACCTCTAGCTTATGTAGCAGATACCCCAAATCTACCCAGCTCTCGCATCCTTTAATCAAAGTCAGTTTAAATACTCAGCGATGTAGGGAAAGTTTCGTTTCTACATCAACTTCGTACTTGCCGAATACTGTAGATCGCAACTGAGAACTCACATGCATTGGCTTTTATACACCTCGAAGCTATTTCTTCCCCCATACGACCATCCTGAGAGAATTCACAGACTAATTATTTAATATGTTCCAGCTGCTCCAATGTAGCTCCCACTACCTGACATTCTATTTACATGTGTTTCCTCCCTACCGACTATGACGTAAGCGTCTCTCTCTCTCTCTCTCTCACCTATCAGCTTGCCGGACGTACCCATGGTTGACTATGCGGTATGACGTAACTGTCTCAAAGCTACATCTATCCCTCTCTCTCTCTCACCTATCAGATTGCCTGACGTACCCATGGTTGACTATGCGGTATGACGTAATCGTCTCAAAGCTACATCCATCCCTCTCTCTCTCACCTATCAGATTGCCCGATGTACCCATGGTTGACTATGCAGTATGACATAACCGTCTCAAAGCTATATCCATCCCTCCCTCTCTCTCTCTCTCTCTCACCTATCAGATTGCCCGATGTACCCATGGTTAACTATGCAGTATGACATAATCGTCTCAAAGCTATATCCATCCCCCTCTCTCTCTCACCTATCGGAATCCTCGACGTACCCATGGCTGACGATGTGGAGGACGGTAAGGTGGTCCAACGTGGGTTCTGGCTTCAGTGTAGCAAGCTTACATTATCTATATGGAAGAGTGGAAGAGTGTTTGAAATTTCCCCACATTTTCTTCAGATTTGGGGATAGTTTAGGGAGTTCTTGGGGAAATCTGGGGTATATGGGTAAATTAGGGGAAATTTAGGGAATTGGGAGAAATAACGGAACCTCGCTGGGTCCGTGTGATGGGCGGAGAGCGATGAGTTACGGCCAGATGACTATCATCTATCGATTGCAAAACAGCGGCGGGTAACACCGGATGCGGTCATAGAATTGATAACACACGTAGCTGTCAAGACACCTCAGGGAAATTTTGGGGAATTTAGGGAAATCTGGCGACGTTTGAATAAATATTGGGGAATTGTAGGGAATTTGGGGGAAATCTGGGGATATCTGGGGATTTGAGGAATTTTGGGGACTTTGGGTAAATGTGGGAAATTTTAAAGAATTGGGGTAAATTTGAGGAATATTGTGGTAAATCTGGGGTAGTTCTGGGAATTCTTGGGGGAAATCTGAGGATTTTAGGAATTTTAGGAAATTTGAGGAAATCTGGGGAATTATAGGGACATTTCGTGGAATTCTGGGGGTGGGTGGGGAGGGAGTAAGCGCAAACCTGACGGGCCATCGCTCACCACATCCCATGCCCATGAGGAAGTCCCTTCCCCCATCAACACCACTCCGTTGGACCGCTCTGATGGGCCAACCCTATGTCCCACTCCCCGACCTTGAGTAAGACCCGTCGCCACCTTGTCGGACCTGCTAGCCTGTTTCTTACATCTTTGAGGATGAAAGGTAGTTGAAACTTGATCCCTAAAAAGGCACTATTTTCCCCGTGGTAGGGGTAGTTTTTATCTTAAGGTGGTAAAGACTTGTTCTATGGATAGATGGCCACATCCCTCTCTCTTAACTTATCAAACAACGTTTTACAATTTAGAGTTAAGGAATTATTGCCAAGTGACGCCGAACCCTCACTACCTAAATACATGTGACATCATTCGTTGTCTGGACAAAAGATTGACTTGTCATGTGGTTTCTCTTTGAAGGATGTATCGATGCGTGATGTCATAGGCAGTTTCAAAACAAGAATCCACTTGTAGACTCACATCATATGGATCATTGAGCGAAAAAAACTAATTTCATGAGGCATTTGGAAACTAAATCTGTATATTTCATGACTGACAGATTAGTACCCTGGCCCTGAGTCTCATTTTGTATATTCCATTGATCTTTTTTTTAAATCTCGCGCTTGATTCTCCGTCTAGTCTCCATGATCAACAATTTACTTTAATCCTTGGATAATTTAGCATTGACTCACATCTTGATTGGTACTCCCCAACAATTGAGTCTCCATGGAAACTCATTTTGTTTATTCTGCAGATTATTTTGTGTCAAAACTCAAATCTAGGGAAAATCTATCATACCCCTAGGTTGGCAACCCAGATGAGAATTCCCCTCGTAACGTCACATGACCTGCTCTTCAGACGGTCAACACGAATTTTCCCAAAGACCGAGCGGGGTACAATGTATATAATATATGAATAATGAGTATGTATCACTCCTGGAAAAAATTACATGTATTAGTTATGATCACAATTATAATTGGGCAGTTTTAAGATTACGCGTTTCGACCTTGATCAGATCCTGATCACTGAGTTGCTGTTTAAATTTATATACAATGTTGTCTAACTACACAAGCGTTGTGGTGCGTACAATTGGTGTGTATACTTTGATTCGCAGTTTGAATCTCGTTATGTCAGGTGAGTTTGTTTAATTTATACGGCTTCGTGAAATACGTATGGGTATTATGCACGTGTATACAAATTAGAACAACACAATAAAATGAATAAAATTAGAGCATGCACTTGAATTTTATTTTTTAATATGGGTACTTATCTCAGTGGAGCAGTTGGTCGTAGCCGTTGCTACCTTCTCGCCCGCCTACTCTCCAGGAGTGCCATTTACTTATTATTGATAGATTACATTACATGACCTTGAGGTTTACTCCAGTCAACAACTTGGTCAGGTGGCAGGGATTCCCGCCCGCCATAATGTTTCGTTTCCATCAATCAATCGATCAATAATCAGTCAATCAGCCGCCATTTTGAAAGAGCCGCGAGTGCACGTGCTCATGACGCCAAGTGTTCCAGCAGCCTCCCAGCTTGCCTACTTACTAATGTGTTTTGTATTTGTTAGTTATTGGTCTTGTGACGTCATCTCTTGCCCTGTAAAACAAGTAATCTCTATATAAAGCGGCTAGGTCATCTGTAAAATGTAGTTTACTTGTTCAACGAAAAATCAATATAGAGATAAAGCTCTTTTACCAAAATGCCCTGTCGTCTACCTCTCTATAGTAAAATAGTCGACTTACCAAATACTGAATTAAATGTACAATTGATTGGTGTCATATAGACGTGAGTTCATTCGCAACCACCTATGTCAGACCTCTCTACATTTTTACTAAACTGCTCGGTCATCTACCTTTCTGGCCCCATTTACCCATTAGCTCTTTGTACCAGCCTCCCTAATTATGGAGGTTGCACCTTGTGGCGATCACTGTACTACGCAACGCATGCACGTTGAGGCCGCAAATTAGTTAGCATTAGAAGGCGCACTAGCCCCTGTGCCAGATAGCCCTTAAACAACCCACTCGTATCCGTCTTGTTTCGGGTTGGGATAATGTACGGTCGACGTACGTCTCGAATTTCATACGTGGTTACTTCAATGGTCTGGTCCAGTGATTAGAGGTTAGAGGCTCTACTGCCACTTAAGACCAGTGGGGGTTCCATGGCATACGGTGGGTGACGTTTCCGACGTATTCTTTAATCACGATCAGCGTCGAATATACTGTACATGGAGCCTCTACAATAGATACATTTCCATGTAACCAAACCGTCATTTTACTCTTCAGGAACTCACTGTATCCGTTATCCAGGAAAAGGACCAATCGCTTTAGCATGTCCCAGGGTCAGAGAGAGAGCTATTCATACAATGAACGATCATTTTTTGTTCAAATACCCAGGTCAGCAGTCTTGTTCTTTTCTATTTGCTTTGATTATTGACAATATGAGACAGTACAACACACAGTAATGGATTAATGTTTCCAGAAGGATACGGATTATTTTTCTCCGAATGAGCGTGATAAAACCTTATCAAAATTACTAGTACATACTGGGAATGCCAAACAAAATAAGTTATTTCAATTCCTGCTTCCGCGCGAAGCTCGGGAGCAGGCGGGCCGTCGGCTGAACTAGCAGTCATTAGGCCATGGGATGAAAGAAAGTAAATTTGGATAAGAGAACATGGTTGAGAGTATGAAAGGTTCGTAGAGAGGCGAGAAATTTATCGATGTTGGTGCATACAGTAGGTCACCCCGACCAGAAGGCCCCCCACGACGAGACCCATAAACACCGTACCCCAACTGGGCAGAAGCTCCCTGCTATCACCCCGTTTATTGATAAAAGTACAAAACAGAACAGTTACAGAATACATACAGTAAATTTCAATGCGGGCAAAAAATCAAGACATAAGCAATACACAGAATATGGTACAAGGATATTAAAAAGTTCACCGATATTGAGTGTTCATATATAATTCAAGATTTTGCAGTGCAGATAATGAAGACACTGAGCATACCGATACACTGGTTCGAGCTACACTGTTCGGTAGGTTACACTATGCACTGTCACTGTGGAGGCACTGGGGTTCCGAAATGCGAGCACTGGGAAGGACGAAGTAGAGGGGTTCACTGCGAAATTGGGACGGTGAATGGTGCTGTAAGAAATGCTATTCACAGTAGGCTATGCGCCTAACCACTCGATCACTGTGTGTGGCAGGTCAGGATGGCGACAACCCCCCGGAAGCACATATTGACAAAAGAGAGCGTATAATTTTATGTTAGGCACAATTGGGGCGGAGGTTGCTAAGAGGGGAGAGAATCCAGGTAGCTAAGTGATTGGTGGAGGTGCTAGGTGTGCGATTTTCAATGAGGGGTTCCTGAGCAAGGGGGTAGGTTAGTAAGGCTTCAGAAAAGAAAGGGTGATTAATATGTTAGGTCTTGCAGAGATATTGCCGACGTAGGGTGGAGATAGTGGTAAGTATTGAAGGAAACGTAAAATAAGGGGTGATGACAGCAGAGGGGGTATCGAATGGTACGTGGTAGTCAATACGAATGGCATGTCGGTCATGTTTAGGAAGTTTGAAGTAGAATGCAGGGGTTGCGGCAATCCAAGCAAGGGAGGCATACTGGATTACTGGACGGATGAAGGTTTTATATATGTTGATTATTTGGAGGGACGGGGGAGCTTGAATCCCCATGCCGGACGATGATAGACACGGCGATATTGATTAGTGAGGTAATGATTAAATTTAAGATTATTCTGGAACGTGATGCCGAGGTATATAAGGGTAGTGGTTTCGGGGATAGGGATATGATGAAGGGTGAGTAGGACTTGGTTTCGAGGATGGATAAATCGACATTCAGAGCGGAATACAATGAGCTGTATTTTTTTAGGGTTTAGTGTTATGTGGGATGCGTGAAAACAGGATTCAAGGGTATTTATGTATCGTTGCATGAGGCAAGTGAGGGAAGGGGCAGTTCCGGCTCTGGGTTGGGAATATCGGAGTGAACGTGATGTTATGTACAGTAGAGGAGACAGGGGCGACCTCTGGGGGACACCCGCCCGAAGGGGAAAGGAGCAAGAGATGGAGGTGCGTATGCGGATAGAAGCGGTGCGGTGGTGTAAAAAGGCATGTAGAAGGCGGATAATAGAGTGGGGGGGGGTAAAGGGACGTGACGAGGTTTATACATAACAACGGGAAGGTACACAGTATCGAAAGCTTTCTGGACATCGAGGCATAGGAGGGTGGCGGTGTGACGGGGTTTTTCGTTCGTATGAAGAGAGGAGGTGAGATGGAAGAGGTGGTCGTTTGTGGAATGGTTGGCACGGAAGCAGGCTTTGGATTCCGGGAGAAGGTGGAGTGTCTCAAGGTGTGTCTTGATTTGTTTGGATAGGATTAGTTCAAAGATATTTGAGAGAATGGGGATAAGGCTTATTGGGTGGTAGGAGTTCAGATCGGAGGGGGCATTTCGCGGTTTGAGAAAGAGAAGGATGGTAGCACTACACCAGTGGTCCAGGTAAAAGACGGTGTAGAGCATTGTCGAGTAGGCAGAGATGTGGAGGTGAAGTAATTCAGGTGGGGATTCATGGATATGACGGTATGTGATAGTGTCAGCGCCAGGTGCTGCAGTTTTCCGATTGCGCAGGACGTTGGAGGTGTCGATGGGGGCTAATGGGCAGATTTAGAGGGTGGTTAATGCCGATGAGGGGAAGATGGGTTAAGGAAGGTTGGTGGTCAGTTGTGGAGGTGGGATCATTGAGGCTGTGGACCAGGAGGGTTTCTGGGTGTATGAAATTTAGGGTTAGGAACTGGGGAAAAGAACCAAGTACAGATGAGAGACGAAAAGATTAGCTTTCTTGAGATCGTTGGTAGAGACCATTGAGCGGTACGGATAGGGTAGATGGGGGATGGGGGTTGTGTTTTAGTGAGACGTCGAAGGTTTTTTCAGAATTTGGATGGATCAGAGGTTTGGGAGAGGCAGGTACAGGAATTGTTCCAGTATTGTCGCTTAATGGTTTTATATATGATTTTGCGTGGCGGAGATCGAGACGGTGTTGGTGGAGGAGAGCAGGTTCGCAGGTTCTAATATAGGCTTTATAAAAATAATCAGGAAATTGTATGAGGCGGATGGCTTGCGGGAGGATTGGTGGTTTGGTGGGGTGGAAAGAATGCCGGGGTATATCTAAACGGTCGGTGGTAAGTATAGCATGTTCAATTTCCGAAATTAGTGTAGAAAGGTTTGGAATGGAGGAGGTATGGGGTTCTGTAGCTGAGAATGAATTGTTGTACGATACCGGGGCCAATTGGTTTGGGCAAAACAACGTGTGGAGGAAGACGAGACGGGGCAGCGTTACGAGGAAAGATATTTGGTATTATGATGATCGCTGCCGATGGTGGGATGAAGTTGGACTAAAGAGTTTGGGCTGAGCGTGGGTGACATGAGTATGACGTCTGGTGTTGATTTGTATATTGGACGGCTATGAGCGGAGAAGGGGGTTTGCACTCCACGGATGGTCCGAGTGAGATTTTAAAAGTCTTGATTTTCTGCGACAGTATAAGAGTTAATTTAAATATCGGCTATAAATAGTTTTGGAAGGTGCGGTCCAAATATGTGAGGAAGTCGATAGGAGGAGGAGAGCGGGGTGGTAGGTAAATTGTTCCTACGGTTAAGGTTTTACAGGTGGCAAAGATTTCAACAATAAGATATTCTTCGAATGGTGTGAATAAATTTTTAAAATGTGGTTCTGTGGTGAGACCACGATGAATCCCGATCGCTACCCCTACCCCGCCGGCATCATAAGGCCGTTCTGCCCGATAAAGAGTATACGGGGGGAGCTTAAGCTGGTGTGTGGATTGGAGAAAAGTTTCATTCAAGAGGATGACATCCTGGGAGTGCAATTTGTTGGAGAGATCCAGTGGCGCCCGATTGGTATGAATCGATCGGATATTAGAAAATTAGATTTTTAAAGCCATTATACTACGTTTGGAGGGGCAGTCACGAGAGTGGGAAGAAAGCAAAGTGCATGCGGTTTCCCGCATAAGTGATATCTAGGTGGGGGTTAAACACCTATTGGGCAGCCATCTGGACCCGGCGGGTAATAAGGGGCCGTTGAAAGGGGAGGCAATTCTGGATGATCATAGTAATGCACCGGATAATGTTTTCAGTGCCAGGCGAAGGTAGAGCGGAGGAAGGGGCCGAGGTTGGAAGTTCCTGGGATATCATTGATAAACCGTTTTCGGTGCTGTAGGAGCAGGTGCAGGGCGGCTTTTGCATTTATAACCAAAAGCAGGATGAGGTAAGGAACAGTTTATACACTTGGGGGCAGTACGATTCGTGCACATGGTGGTGGGGTGGTTCTGGCTACATATGCCACATACCTGCTCTTGGATACGAGGCGCTCCCGGGGCATTTCTCTCAGCGGATCCTTTGTGGGCTGAGGCTCTTGATAGCTCCACACGGTGCCGGTGGGCACTCATGGTCGCGCCATCGCTCAGGTGCAGGTCCAGGATCCTAGTATCCCGGCTGAGTATCCGGACCAATGATGTCGGGCCGGTTGCGTTCTGGATGCGGGTGGTGAGGAAGATCGTATGTCCTTGAAGCTGGAGTTGCTGGGTGACCTCTTTGTCGTTATACTCCCTGTCGACGCCATAAGATACTACTGAGAGGATCAGATGGGGCAGGAAGGGGGAGTGGAAAGGAGAGTGGGTTGGATATGATATGTGACCCGTGTGCGGGAAACAAACTGTTACACTCCTATGACATTGACAAGGTGTTCGTAGAAAAATTGGGATGTTTTTATATTGTAGCTATCTCTCGTGCGTTGGAGTTCCAAGCAGTACTCGTTGAGGTCCGGGGTGAATGAGGAGATGATGCAGTATAAGGAATTAGAATTGGCTTTATCCAGATCAATATCGATCATCTTGATGACATTGACGGGCGGCGGGGAGAAGATTCCTCTGACGGACCTGGGGATGAAATGCTGGATTCCTGGCTGCCTCTGAAAAACTGCGTAGGTTGGCTGGCATATATGCAGGCAGCTGGATCATCGGCGGTGGGGAGGAGGATGTCTGTTTGAATGGGGCCACTGTGGGCCTATCGAGATGCAGGTTTTCGATGCCACTTTCCGAAACTCCTCTGCCGCGTTAGAGTTTGGTGAGGTGAGTATGGATCCGGATGAAGACTCAGTTCCGCAAATTTGTTTGCACTGAGTCTCAAGGCTATGAGAAACATCGACAGCTTTCCGTGTACATTTAATCAGTTCCGTTCCCATGTTTGGTGGTGGTGAGTCAAGGATGCTCGATGCTGTAGATCGCGGCGCCGTTTTGCTGCCCTCAGCCATGACGTAGCTGGACTTAGCGAGTTGCCAGTAGAGATCCTGTTATGGAGATGTCAATAGTAGATATCGATGACTGATGCTTCCTCAGGCAGAGTGACGTTGTGTTTTGTTGAGTAGACTTTCCCGTAGCAATGTTGATAGTGACGTGGTAAGGCCACAGCAAGGCCACGAGCAGTGCCAATTTGCTATGATAGACAAGCATTAGCCTTACCTGGGCTATCCAATAATGGATTACTGTTTCCGGAACGAAACAGAAAAAATAATTTCTCCGAATGAGCGTGATAACACATTATCACATTTCAAAGAGATTCAAAAAATTGATCCGGTTAACTCAATTCCTTTTCCAGTGTTTCGCCCCGGTGAATTGAGTTAACCGGATCAATTTTCCGAATCACAAACGACCAATCATGACAAATGAGCATTCAAATGAAAGAGAATGGACATTAGTAGTGACTTATTGCACTATATTTTCATAAATATCTATAATTTCTTTAAAAATTACTTTTAAAAAAATTTACGAAGTGTGCGATTTGCAAACACCGTTGCTGTAGGAAAATACGCTCTATAATTGCTGCCCCCGGGCCACTGTGACGCCTGTTTCATGTCATATTATCATTCTGAAGTATTTCCTTTATCCTGAAATGTAAATAATGTTCTATAATCGTTTGGTTGAAATAAAAACATATCCTTTCTCCTTAAGTCTCTCATTATAAACCTATTGGGGAAAGTGTGGTTTATGAACATGTGAGATTTCTCGCACGGGTCGGCTGGTTTCTTTGAAATTTGATAATGTGTATAACACCCAGTCTCTTGCCAGAGACTTACTTTAAGGTACCATCAACTTGAGACTATTTGCATCTCTATCTTCCCCTTTTTGTATGTAACCTGGAATGTACTCGTTCCCTTGTTCTAGGTTGTGAGTAGCGGTGCCAAGATAGGGATAGACGAGTGCCAGCATCAGTTCCGCATGAGTCGTTGGAACTGTTCCACTTTCAGCAACAGCTCTGCTGTGTTCGGTGGAGTTTTCAACATTAGTAAGTACTTACAACTACAGTACAGTATATTCTCCAAGCAGTTAGACAATCACTGGAACCACCCCACAGTGTTTGGCGAAGTCCTCATCTATTTTCCATCTCTTCTATTCTAACCGTATGTTTATAATGTAGACCATTAAGGAACACTAGGGTTCAGTTGTGGTCATAAATCGCAAAAATATAGATTTTTGTTCAACTACGCCCCTGACTCCAGTGGACAATTAAGTGAAACTCTTTTTCAAATTCTACCATATTTAAAGGTCCAGCGCCTGCTTTAAATGTCTAGTGCGATGTATTTAAACGCCCCCTATTGATAGAGTTTCATTCAAGCGAGTATGCCTGTACTTTATTGATAATTACAGCCGGTTTTTTGCCCTTCGCGAGTCCAAATACTGAGTAGTCCTGTGTGGTGCTTCTATCTGGCTGTAAGTAAGAAAAATATTACTACGTGATGAACATAAATACGGTACTAAATTTGTTGAATTGAAAATGTAAACATGTTTCAGAATTGAAGTCTGCCTTAATCTACCTACTGTATACTATACTACCCTATTGTATGTATGACAGTATGTACCTGTTATCAATGTTATGTTGACTCCAGCCATCTGTATATTGTTCCATGCTGATATTTGAAGTGCAGTGTAGGTGGTCTCTTTCGCCCTTGCTTAGTAAAATGCACACTGTTAGTTCCCGTTGGCATAAACCAAGAAGTAGAAGAAAGGAAGGTAAAGCTAATGTTCGGAAACGCATTGCTGCTAGATGGCCAGCGAGAAATGAAGGCGGCGATGGGGAGTTCAGTAGGCCTAATCAATTTGAAAGAATGTCATGGCTCAACCAGATGAATTACCTGGAACGTTCATGGCTAACAGTGAAAAGAATGTTTTTATATCTAAGAGTGAAGAAATGATGAAACACTTTTAAGGATACTACCGATTCTGGTGGGTGTTCCACTGCCTCTGTAGGATGTGATGGTGAGTATATTTTATACACACAAGTGCTTTGAGTGCATTATTATAATTAGTAGTATATATTGAGCCCGTTAGAGGAGATTGTCCGGGTACCATCAACCGAAAAATGGCACTTCGAGCAACCCCGTCCTTCGAACCCAAAACCTGAGAGGATCGGATGCACTTCTTTAGGGCTAGCGTAGCACGAGAAGCGTGGTCCCAAAGGATTGGATTCTTGCACGGAATAAATGGCATAGACGCCCAAAGAAGCACACCCCAAACACACAAAGCTAAAAATTAAAAGATCCAGACTTAAGAAAATTTCGTGAAAGATGTATTCAGTAATTCAGACCCCTATCCTACTTCGGAGGGTTCAGAATTCGGCTAATCCGCAAAGCTAATTGCAATAAAGAAACGAAGAAATAAACCCTAACTGAAATTAAGCTAACCCTCGCGAAAGTCCTTTAATACAAGAGAAGCAAAAGCAACAGCAAATCTAGGTACGTGGCACATAAAAGAAATCCTACGCAGTAGCACAAACATACAAGCAAATGACTCAGCAGAATTTACATTTAACATCACAGCAAACCAAACCCTAGGTTAGGATGGTACTGCCCCCGTAAATTGAATTATATAGAGACCACGGTGGCTATATTGGAAATTATAAAGAAAGTTATGGCTGTCATAGTTATGACGTGGGTAGTCATGACGTAAGCACGGATGACGCAGACGTTATGCCAGCAGGCTACATGAGCTGAGATTCTCAGTGACGTCAGCATTTATTCGAGAAAGATCCGAGATTTACGACGCAGTCGCAGGAAACGTGGAATTCTGCTGAGGAAGAAATTATGCTATTGGAGGGGAGGCTCGAACCAATGAACGATAGTCTGAAGGAAGACGGAGATTGCTGAAACTATGGTATTTTTATTACTTTTTGGAATGCAGAATTGTGGAAATCCATTTGCAGTAGAGGCATTGATCTGGAATTTTGGTGAAATTTATTTTCTGTTTTTGAATTTTGAAAATCCGTCATGTATTGACGAAATTGGAACTTCTAGCGATGACGCAGTAACACGCTATGGAAGGGATGGATACGCCCCTCATGAAGTTTATAAAAGGCCTTGCGCAGAAGAGAGGAGTCTCAGATCATCGAAGCTCTAATCGTCAAAGCTCAAATCATCAAAGCTCAAATCGTCAGATCTTCAGTCTCAGTTCTTATATAGTCATTTCGGTGAGACGTCGAGTGAAATTAGTAGAAAGAGTCGTCATTATAACGCGTGGTGAAGTCACCGCAGTGAACGAGATTCGAGCAGACAAGCAGTGCAAGTTTACAGTGAGTAAAACTAGGTGAAGTTAAAACGCACATTATAACGCGTCTACAAGATTAGCTATGAACAGTTAGCGGTCGCCTATAAGCTAATTCTATTGTGCAGTGCTACATTAAGGAGTGTAGAAAAGTTGAATAATTTCGAGGAGTTATTTTGGAAGATATTGGCAATTTTAGACGACTGACAAAAGTGATTTTCTCGCCATCTGAGAAGCACTTTGTATCGTCAGATTCTACGCCACGGCTGACACGGCTAGTGAAATAGGGAGACTTCAGATTGCTTTTGTGACACAACGCTACAGTATTATGGAGTAGTCTAATATGGCAGTTTGTTCTTCTATTACCATAACCGAAGAGAAGATGGAAGGCTAAAGGACTTTAATGCAATTGGGACATATATTAACGGAGTAAGATAACAGCATGGAACTTCGCTAATTGCCATTCCACACAAGCGAACATGTGGTGAACAACCATCTACACCCATGTTTCGTGGTTCAACGCTGAATACTATCAAACAGCAATGGAAACGATTTCATACTCACTGAATATGAATATTTCTTCGGAAATTACTACAAAAACTTCATGGCGATTTTCTACTGGAACTTCAGGGATTTTTCAAGAGAGGTCAGGGTAGTCCCGACTCACAAAGAAGAATTTTGCCGGAAGGATGTCTTTCGTCTACACGGAGCAGTGCAATTTCCGGAGGAGGAAGCAGTTCGATTCTCCGAGGGTGCTGTTTCCTGTTTCGAGGATGGAGCTCATCTTCAAGTTGGTGAAATGGATCCATCAGCAGTCTTCTTTGGGGAATTTTCCTCTGGAACTTCAATCAGCAGATAAGGTAGTCGTGAACGTTTATTGTATTTGAGTTTTTTAGCGATATTTGAGCAACCATTTTCCCATATTTTCTGTCCTCATGTATTTCGCCCTATATTCTTGTTTGAGATTCCTATTCTCAGTACACCTTGATGAGTTATGCCTTTTTCGACGTTTTATTAAGACATTGTTATGTCATGGGCATAGTTAAATGATTTTGGATCAGTTGAGACTGACATTTAGATTTTTCAGTAACTTGCTTATTTTTGTAGTCACGATTTGAATATAAGTTAATGATTTTTATGGCAGATTTAAATTCAGACAGCGTGTCACTTTATTAAAGTAATTCTACCCCAGTTTAATTACTTTGACCAATTTTCTGTCATCATCAAGAAGGAAGAACATTTAAATGATTTTAGAGCGTTAAAATCCATTACGTTGTCGACGATCTTGGAAATACTAGTCGTTATTTGAATTGATTGCAACACAGACATTTATCGTCAGTTATGAACGACCATTGCATCATAGACAATTTTGTGAAAGATGAAATTTAATTATGAATTATTGAATGCATTAAAGTCATGAACTTTTGTTAGGAGTTTTTTCTCAATTAGAGATTTTTATAATGATGTTTGCATTCCCCAGTCTAATTGGATTCTATTCGACTATTTTGCAGTTTAGTCGCACTTTATTTGATGATAGTATTTTTATACTACAATTCTTTGAAGATGTTAATCTTAAATTTTGATAGACCAGACAGGCGTATATAAGCGTATTCACTATTAAATTTGTTTGTGATTGGCAAATTTTTACTTCATTTCGATTCATGAATGAAATCCACGAAGGTTAAATGACAACAGTTTTGAAACAATTAATGATTATAAGAATTTTTAAGTGGAACTATGAATGTATAATCGCTAGTGCAGCGGACGTGTTGAAAGTCGCTGATGTATAATGCCCTTGAATTAATGAAGGAGGTTCCCACAGTAATTAATGATGTTAAAGAATTTGTTAGTGGAGGTTTTTGTAAGTTCTGTGCAAGATTTTGATGCCATATATATTAATATATGATGAATTTTGGGCCTATTTTAATGCAGTTTGTGCATTATTTTGTAAGCTAATTATTTTCCGATGGAGTGTATTGTCCTAGTCCTTTGAAAATTAATCAAGTGAATTTACTGTTATAATTAACAAGAGTATTGAAAGAATTTGAGATAAGATTTTGATTGAAGATTACCGTCACAAATAATTATAAGAATTATTACAACCTTTATTAAACCAAATTGTGACATTATATGTATAACTAACCTTCATTGGTCGATTATATTGACACGATTATGAAATTACCAACCGGATGAACATGTGGTTAAATGTATTTCTTAAATTAATAATTTGAATAATTTAAATGTTGATATTGTAAATAATGATGTAAATATCTTTGACAATAATGTGGAACGAAAGTAATGTTAGAGGCGTGTTTAAAATTTTTGTAATTATCTTCGACAATATTATAAACAATTTCTAATTGTTATGTATAATTTATGTGATTTTGTTATAAACATTTAAGAGTGTGTTTTATACTCTAAACTATGCTTATTAAACATTTGGATGATAATTTAACAAGCTTAGGAATTGTCAGAATAATCCAGTGGTATGTGAGTAAAGCATTTGAAAGACTTGCGTAACTATATATGAGTTGTCTTGCGGACATTTAAAGCTTTTGAGAGGGAGCTGGATTCTTACGCAGTGTGGCATAACAAGTGAGCCCATTTGACAGGTGTGCGTCAGGTTGAAGGGTAGATCGCAGCTGGCCAGACAACTGGTTATCAGCGGGTAAGGTCGTCTACATTCTGGCCTTGTGCCTATAAATACAAGTGTCATGTTTATTAAAAGAAACCTAATGCTCTATATATATGTGTCTCGTCCTGACTTCCTTATCCAGTCCAAATGTGTTTTGAATATTACGTTATTTTGAGCTCGTGGGAGCTAACATGTTGTATGATAACTTTGCAAGTCCTTCAGGTGGACATAGTCAGATTGACATGGGCTACTGATAGCCACATTTATTTTGTTGAGTTGTTAAAATCATACCCTTTATTTGAAATAAAAGCTTTTGTACAGTTCAAAGTTCTCGTCTTCGTTCTGGTTCATTTTTAAATGTCATGGTGGAGGTTATTGTGGGAGCATACTTTAGAGATCCTGTTGTCAACCCAATCCCCGAGATAATTTTTAAGAGGTAAGTAGAGGTAAGTATGAACCCCCGTCTATTTTGGTGTGTTCCACAATAACTTCTTGTTAACTTCTGTGCTCAAACCTCGGTAGTATCTGTCAGTGCCATTTCCATTGGTGTAGCTGAGCCGGTGCGGTTGATTATTGGCAATCCGATTGAGGGGGCGGATATCTGACAGCCTACTATCCGGGTAAACGGGGACAGTACCAAGCCCACATTTACATTTACATTTAATCAAGTAGCTAATTCCTCACCTGAATAAAATATTACGACGAGAAGCGTCAGTAATCAAAGCATTACATCAAATCTAAGGATAGCAACCACAGTCTATCCTAAAAAAACATCGATAAGGCAACACACTTCTTATAACAAGCAGGGAACATTCAGGTCATACACTCATAAATACAGAAGATGTTATTTTTATACAAGCCTGCTTACGCTGATCGGGTAACCTATTTGCCCCCGATCGTCATCTCAAGAGTGTAAGATAGGTTGGTGAATGCGTAATGGATATTACGTCTGACATCACATAGAATCACGCAGACCATCAGTTACGGACTCTTGGCTCCAGCGATTCTTGCCGGTCTCAAAGAAAAAGTGTCAGCACGGTTAAAGTCACTTCCACTTGGAAATGAGCAGCACATTGTGTCAAAAACAGCTCACAAGAATACGGGTGCAAGATTAAGATGCTCAGTTCCTCCATGTTTATGCATGTAGGTTTAGATCACTTATGGATTATGATTTAATTCAGGTTTATTGCGTAGGTATAATATCCTTAATAAGATCTAAGTCGTAGACACCAGACACAGAGATTACCTCGAAGGAAAGTGACCCTAATAGTCACAACAATACTCTGAGCTACCAATAATTGGTAGCCCAATTATTGGCTCAAACAATAATACAGGCGTGGCTTACACAACGGCACGCAAACAATCATGGGACGATCTGGCTTATAAGCTCAATATCTCCGGCATAAATAGCAATGGTACTCCACACTCCATAGCATATGTGTTCCAAGACACGACAAATACAAGAGTTTCTAGCCTTATACATGATTTAACTGGGTCAATAACATCATGGGGTAAACCTTTAATCATATGCTGAATGAACAAGAAGCCATTCGCGTCAAACAGTTTCTCTCAAAAGCGAGCTAACCTCGCACCAAGTTACGGCATTCCTGCTGTAGTTGTAAGCAATCAGCTGGTTGCCCAAGTCGAGTAGCGCTCCCTAGACATGGCTACCACATTCCACAAATATCTGTGACGTAACAGATAGTCAGAAAATTAATCAATACTCGTCTGTCTCACTCAGAATGCTGGGCAAAAACAAGTTACCGGTCCTTCCGTGACCTTGGGCGTCTCGGCCCACTCACAATGTCTTACAGAGCACATTGAGTGCAGTTTAAATCTCACTCCTTTAACATGACAAAACTGTGTGTTTAGAATATAACGGAAATCACTGATTAAATTCCTGAGGTTATCCGTTTATATCTGAGATATCATTCTCCATGAATACAAGATAACATTAAACATTAACCTGCCCTCTTCAAAAATATAATACTATGAAGTTACCAAACACACTTATAAGGCAGATAAAAGCGCGCAGCTTAACTGCACTGAAATCCAAGATATTCCAGTCACTCCCTGATATTTACAATCACTGTTGGAAAACGACGCGTGTCATCTCGACACAACTAAAAATATAACAGACAACACTTCATACTTCTGCGCTGTATAAACTGTACGATGAAACGTGCTCTGGTTCATAACCAGGCTGGGTAATTCTCATATATTACACATGTTTTGTTCCCTCTCGGAACCTCGTGGCATTAAAGATCCATATGATAATGTTAACAAAACCTTCTCAAAGATGTGGTAGTAACTGTCGACTAGCCCAATGATACGTTAATTAGTGGCAAATAAAATACAATGAGGGCTCCTATACTGGGTGTACCCTAAAGTTGAAGATGTACATTCATCGTCCTACAATGTCAGTTACTACTGACTGAAAATACAGCTCTCCATGGCTGGGTCCCATTAATGGGAAATACACTGGAATACATCTACCAAATGGTGAATTATAACATTTAAGGCCACGATAAAGTGGTAAATCATACAGAATTACTTGTGGTAAATTCCTGTGATATGTAGATGTATAAAAATATATTCAGGAAGAAAGTATGCTGGCCTCTCCAAAGTCAAACGAAAGCTTGAATTGTCAGGAAGCTTCTGAGTGCGTTCTATGCAAGTGAGTGCAACAAGCAAACTTGCTCTCGAAGAAATATTACTGACATGAGCGCATACGGGCTCGATACAATATTTGCAAATGGGGGGAATTCCCCGGTGGCAAATTGTACAAATACAGAACATTGCCAACAATAACATCAAACACAATATAAACAACTCGCAATTTAGGAAGTAGAGTAGTTACATCGTAGTATTTACACAAAATTTCAATCTCCTCTTAAACACATCAATATGTTTGGGGAAAGGCTCTAAGACTGAGGCAGGTAATGAGTTCCAATTATCAATACCAGGGTTAATGAAAGAATATTTCCCATAATTTGTACGCTGTGGTCTGAACTTGATTTTATGTGGATGATCTCCCCTGCTCAGGTAGGTGGGATTTCCCAGACGTTTGCTTTGTTCTCCCCATGCTGACCAATTAGTGTAAGTGTAAGTCTGGATTTCGTCCTTCTATCTTCCAGAGATTCCCACCCTAGTTTTTCTATCATTCGAGTTCAAAATCACCAAAGAGTTACAAAAACCTTAAAACACCGCCTGTCCAATTACCAAAACAATTCTGTAAAGAACATTAATATCTGCATTGAACATGCTACAAATGCAACCAAGCTTGCGACTAGTATCATTCGATATAACTAACATGTACTTTATACACCAATATTCCAATTAATGAAGCAATCAACACTATCGAAAACAATATAAAATCCAATATCTCGGCAAAAGAAACTGAAGAGGTTGTGAGATTACTGAGGGTCTTCTCACAAACAGAAGGCCAAGCGATGGGATCACCACTAGGGGGCTAATCGCCGACACATTCATTTATGCATTAGAAAATGCGTTCTTAGAAAAGACTTCAACCAAGGGAATAGTATATGGAAATGATACGTAAATTATGCAATTTGCATCTACGATACTGAATTAACAAGCAAAGAAACAATTCTCCAATCCATTAATATCCTACACCACTCAATCAAATTCACTAAGGAATCCGAAACAGATCGGAAAATAAATTATCTTGACATAACCATTGAACGTAAAGACAATGAGCTTTCATATTCCATATTCCGAAAAGCCACACAAACCTCGCATGCAATCGATAATCAGTCTAATCACCCCAGTACGCATAAATTACCGGGGCTCAATTCAATGGTGCACAGGGCTTTAAATATACCCATGTCAAAAGACAATTATAATAAGGAAATAAGAATTATCAAGCAAATAGCAAAGGAAAACAATTTCCCGCCAAGCAAAATAGACCAACTTGTAGCCATCATAAAAATAAAGACAATATGTTTCCAAAGCCCAACAATAATGACATAAAATTCGCGCGCTTCAACTATGTGATAGCAAACACATATAAAATCACTAATCTGTTCAAAAGGCAAAGCATAAATATTGCATTCACAACGAAAAACACAACCGGTAGGCACCTACAAAATATTAATCTAAATAAACAAGACCTGTATTCTATGTCAGGGGTATATTCTATCACGTGCCAAGACACTGGTTGTCAAGACAATTACATCGGACGGAGTGGAAGAAGAGTAGATGCACGTTACCAGGAACATAGCAATGCGATAAAATACGGAACACATTCAGCCGTATGCGAACACATGTGTGATGCGGGGCACAGCTTCACTAACATTGAAACCGACCTAAAAATAATTCATCTCGAATCGAAAAGCATAGCTCTTGACATAAAGGAAGCAATCGAGATACACCTATCCAAAAGAAACAACCCCAACAATCTAAATGAACACACTTTCATGGAGAGCTCCCCCCTCTTCAATTTACTCAAAAACACACCCTGTCCGAAACAAGACACAACATAACGATACAGCCAAGCTAGATAAAAAATGGGGAAAATAGGGGTTTATAATAGGTAAATGTTATTTGGATCAGGATGTACGATGGAATTTCTTCTTCAATAAACCTAGACCAGAATTCACGGCAGTATTAAAGGTGCCGGGACATCCTCAGAGTCCGGCAACGCTTGTATAGGGCTACTAGCTTATGCGTGGCGAGGATTGATCCACAGTCTTTAATAGTTGAAGACCTTCCTCATACAATAACATACATATTGTCTAGACTTGGCAACACAGAAAAAGTACACATGCACTTACAGACAGTACATAGGAATACGGGGTGGGGGAGGGAAAACCAGTTCGCCGAGATAACATTCCAACTCAGTCCCCGGTCACGAGTGCAAGAGTGAAGTTGAACATGCTCGCGGCGGCAGTGCGGAAGACTTCCAGCCTGAGAAGTTGCCTGTACCATCCAAATTGACCATTTATAACCATATAGTCACCCCAAACAGACAAATTTCCGGAGTTCTATTACCATTTTAGCATTTCACCAAACGTCATATAGATCACAACTAACATATACCGAAAAGTTGCAATACAAATACTGCAACTAGATAAGTGTACATATTGTAAATATTTTCACCCGTATTTTTAAACATAGATTTTATATCCTAAGCGTAATAGATCTGATGATGATCGCTTGACGATCGAAACTGGTCATCATATTGTATTTATTAATCTCATGCATTTATTTCAGGATTAGGGTGTAACCCAACTCGTTTGGGTATATTCGTGTTGACCGACTGAAAAGCACCAAACTACTGTTCTGACTACTTCTAGGATTAAAATCGTCGATAACAACAAAATGAAGATAAATATTAGTAAAATAGTCTCATAAGAATAGGAAGAGGGCGAATGCATGATTTTCAATATAATATCGGCTCGGAAATACTTGTAGAAGAATACTCCTGCAAATACGTTGTACCATCTCCAGCTCATTGGTGAGCCCCACTTGATATGGGTCCCAAACCTCTGAGCCGTATTCCAAGATTGGCCTAATCGGGGTGAAACATCCTAATTCTTTTGCGGTAGAGCTACTGCCTTTTAATACCCGCATTGCAAAATGAAGTAATTTGTACTCTTTGGAGACGACACAACCCACATGAGTACTCCATATCATATAAATCCTTAGGCTACATGGATGCCCAAAGTATTTGCACGAGTCTTCTTCTACAAGTATTTCCGAGCCAATATTATATTGAAAATTATGCCTTCGCCCTCCCCCTATTCTCATGAGACTACATATACTCGTATTTATCTTCATTTTGTTGTCATCCGTCTATTTATGAACCAGGTTGTCAGTTTGTAATTGAGCGTTGTCTTGTGATGTTTGAATTTTTCGGTATATTACACAATCATCTGCATACAATCGGCAGTCTCTTCGAATCCCATTCGGTAGGTCGTCAATAAATGCCAGATATATCAGGGGCCCAATCACACTACACTGAGGGACATCTGACGTTACCAAAATATCCTCTGAGTATACATTACCCATTTTAACCTTTTGCGAACGACCAGCCATGAACTCTTGATTCCATAAATTTACTCTTTTATCAATCTTCGTTGCCTCTAATTTACGGAGTAGTATGTCATGTGGGACGACACCAAATGCAGTAACAAAATCTATATTACATCGTCAACTTGCACCTCCCCCCTCCCCCTGCCTATCATGTCATTAATATCCTGAAAGGGTGATAACATTTGGCTCTCAGATGAGTACCCTTGTCTAAATCCGTGTTGCCTCCCATTAATCCATGATATCTTTCACCACTGTTCCTTTAAGTAATCAGAAATAAGGTGCTCCATCAGTTTACATATGATGGATTACCAATCCAATCTGTTCCCTCCCTCGAATATTGGAACCACCTAAATTGTAGCCCATTTTTAGTCTTCGGGTATTTGTGTGTTATTAATTGATACATTACACAGCACCCCCAAGTATCGCCCAATGGCTGTACCTCCCAGTCTTAGCACATCTCCACAAATGTTGTCTGGGCCTTTCGATATATTTCTACGTAGCAATTTCCAGTTTCTCAGTAATTAATTCACATCTCCGGACATTATCATACACAAATCATTAGAATTTCATTTCCTTCTTCTAACGTAATTATAACTTTTTCCGCTCCCACCACCCCCTCAACAATTAATTTTTGCATGTAATTATCGTGAGCAGCCTCCATTTTGAGGAATAGCTCTTTCAATAATAATTTAAACCCTAGCATATTGTTTTACCCTTGTTGTGGGGTTAGAAACTGGGGGGTGAGTAAGTGTAGAGGGTGGTGTGTGATCAGGGGAATTCTAACGGGTGTGATGGATTGTCGGGTGAGTGTTGGAAGGTGTAGTGGGTGAAAGGATAAAGATTTACGAAGGGGGTCCACGATCAAGGGCTGCTACCTAGGGGTGAATGTCCTGCAAACTTAAGTGGGAGCGAGCGAAGCTATGACTTGGCTGCTGACACTGCGTTACGAGCACTGCGCGCTGGTGGGCAAGGTCGCCTTGCGTATGCAATCTAAAAAAGCTGACCCAGTACTTTCTGGTATGAGTAAAGTGTGAGTGGGGAAGTGGGCTGTGAAGTTGGGCGAGGACAACAAAAACAACAATCAGGCTCTTATTAATGAAGGTGTATTATTGATAGCTGTAGTATGAATGTAAATTGTTCCCTGGAATAAGGGATAGCTTTGAACAAGTATGGTGTACAATGTAGTAACGTGTGGTAAAGTGGAAGGATGACAAACAATTAGGTAAATCCTGGGATGTACACACCCACCTCCGGTATGGAGACGGCGCTCTGCGATTGGGCAGCGATTCTGGCGGCGACAGACATCCCCCTCCTAGCGGGATGACTTTTTATGTGTTTCCATACTGCTGGTTGTTGCTGGATTGGCAAACTACCGTTCGGGTAAGCATTTCCCGTTTATATGTCACTGTGTGTCGTAAGCCCTGGCCAGAGTTGCTTTCTGACTCTGCCGGCTTTGTGTGAATAGAAGTGTGTTGTTGTTGCTCTTGCTTACAGCCTAGGGTTATCTTGAAGGGTGAAAGGGTGAAAATAGTGGAGGGTGTTGGACAGATGGCGTAGATAGGGGTAGCTGGCGTAGATGTAGTAGATAGTTGTAGATAGGTGTCTGGAGTGTAATAGGCGTACATGGATATCTCTCTTAAGGGCGCTATGTGCCTTTAGGGCCCTAACAAGACGTCGTCCCGATTTACTTTGCGTCCTCGCAAACTGTCCTTAGACGTAAGGGTGCCTCTCTCCTTCTTCTTCTCCATCCTTCTTCTCCATCCTTCTTCTTCATCCTTCCTCTTCAGTCTTCTTTCTTCTCTGGTCGTGGAGGCGTAGCTGATGTAGCAAGTGTGGTCGTGTATGTGTACCTTGGTGTCGTAGAAGTGTGTGAACTCTCAGGTAGGGTAGGTTTTATAAGGGTGGAACTTCGTTATACATGTATATAGAATATAAAATTGCTCGGAATAAAAAATAATGAATTACAAATCATCAATCCTTAATCATAAGTCAAAACAATAATCATAAGTGATAGGTTATTATACAATAGCGTAATAAATTTTGGCATTGCCGCAGAAAGGAAAAAACACCTGTGGAGTAAGCATTTTTGCTATCTGTGCAGCGACGAAAAAATTGCTCTCTGCGTGTACATTGTAATATGTGAAATGTAAAATATGTAAAAGTGTAATAGAATGAAGGGAAAGAAAAAGAAATGCCCTGAAGGTGTAATTTATGGATATTGTAATAACGTGTTTATTGTGGGGTACACTAGGGCATCTTTACAAATTTGTCGTTAGGAAGAATGAAAGGAAAGCATTTGTTAAAATGTATAAATGTGTACAATGTGATACATTGGTGTACGAATGCATTGGTAACGATAATAATCGTCGTAATAATTGTCATAATAATAGTCACAAGAATAAATAATAATAATCAAAATAATGACCTGTAACAATAATAGTTATAATAGTAATAATAATAATAAACTGTAATAATAATAATAGTAAACATGATAATAATAATAATAATCACACTGATAACCTGTAAGAATAATAACAATAATAATTATAAGCACAAAAATAGACTGTAATAGTAATAGTCATAATAATAATCTGCAATAATAACAATAATATCAATATCCTTGGCACCTTTCGAATGAAATACAATAGATCATTCGGTGGAGCACTTACCTGGCCATTTTTGCACACCTTCATCTTATGCCGGCTAATATCTATATCCTAAGACCGTATTTCTATACGGCCGTCGTTATACTATCTTACACTGCATATAGGTCCCTCTCTGAGGGCGAGTTCCTTATCTTGGCGATAAGAATCGGCCCTTACAATAATGGGCACGACCCTTACTGCCGTTGGGCGTGCCACATAGCTGGCATCAACGTTGATCCATCCGCGGTGACAAATACCCCACAGGTATTTATTACCTTGGTATGGATGTATTATAAGATCTGTAGGCGATCATCGTGGAAGGTGTGTAGTGTAAGTGAAGGGTAAGTGCCGTTTGTGTTGTGATAATAGGGAGACGTGTTGAAGTTCGAGGGGTGGAAAATATATTTACAAAAGATATATGTACTTTTTTACCCCACCTGGAAAGAAATAGATTAGTATGTCTGTTGATAAGTCGAGCTGTCCGCTGATCTGTAAGAGAACGCATAGTTATATATATATATATATATATATATATATATATATCAAATGTAACCATTTGCAATTGCTGCGTATAGCGCATATACTCTGTTTTGGCGTTCTATACCATATCCTAATTTTATAGCTGCTAAGATCTTATGCTATCACCTTATATCTAAACCTCTCGTGTATTGGTAAATGTGTAGCATGCTATAGTGCGGTGTGGTGTGACAAGTGTATTGAAGTATAAAGTAAGGAAAATATAGTGCCATGGCGCATGGTCATTACCTGTTAACATGGTGTTATCCTCTCTAAGCTGCGTTGGATCTCTTGCTGAAATGAATCACACAATCGTTAGTACAAATATTCTGGCCATAAGTGCGATCGTTCGCGGAGCGCTGTTCATATGTCTGTCAGCTCTGATGGCTGTCGCGCTGGAGATATCTCTTCGGGTACCTTGTCTACTATTCTCTCTCGTGCAAATTAATAGTTTATTATTCAGTGGCACTTCTATGATCCTTTTATCTGTGTCTACCTGTCTCTCACAAATCTTCCGTGGGTTTGCCTGTCCTTTGCCTATTTTAGTGTGCTTTCCTAATTGTGTTAGCAAATTTATCGTGTCATGACACTTCGTGTGGCCATATTATCTGTGTGCTATGGCCTGCGCACTCGTTTAGTGTAGTCTCCCTATTCGCTTGACTTGTCTTCCCCTGGGGTTGTCGTAGTTATGATCATTCTTGGCCATTTCGCTTTTTATCTTTACCTTATCGCTTCTAATTCGCTTTATCGGTCTTACAATGCCGTTTCGCCCTTGATCAATCATTTATTTATTTATCACTTCGTCGGGCGTCTCCGGAAATCATTTAATTGGAGCCTATATCTCAACGGCCGCTGCCGAACATGTAATTCTGAGGGGCCGCTGCCCGCTATTTAATAAGGCTATATTATATTCATATAATTCTTATCAGTGCGGAAAATTCATCGCACAAAAATTCATTTATCATTTATTCATATCATCGCGGTATAATTCATTTATAATCCCGTTTCTTCGTCTACGTGGGTGTAGGACTTACCCCCACGCATCAGGAGTTCCTACTTACTTACTGACTAATTAGGATGGTCTAGTCCTAATTAGGTCGTCTTAGGTAATCATCTGCCTCCTGGCTAGCTGAATGCGCCATCACACAGGATGCTGATGCCATCTTATGTTAGGGTGAACGTTACGTCTGAAATTGAGGTGGCTAGTCTCCTATCGGACGGTCAGTCTTACTCTAACTCGTCTAGTTTCGTCGATCGTAGTCTGTTTGGTTAGGGTGTAACAATGTACGATACTATGGTGAGCTATTTCCATAGAGCTCTCAATTGTTGCTCCCAAGGACTGTGCTCCTCGTATGCATCACTGCCCTCGTCATCCGTTACCTCGTGTGTTCTCAGGGGTTGTTTTGGGGTAGGATTCTTGTGTTAATGTGTAAGAAGTGTAGGGTGTATCGGACATTATGGAGTATTGTTCTATGAGGTCGCATGACCTGTTCTGCACTCTGATCAACGGACTTCCCACGCTGATATTATGCATATACTGCGGAGGGTGTTAGTGGGTAGATATTGGTATACATGCTATGTTACTGGGTTGCCGGGGTATGTTATTATTTTTGTTATTTTGTGGGTGTTACCGCGCAGGGTAGGATGGTATGTTATTATTGGGCTTTTCTTCCTACTGGCCCTTTTATATTGCTCGAGGATGTATGTACTACTGGGATACATGCTTGTGAGGATAGAGGTTTGCCAGGGTGGTTTTTCCATGCGGGTAAAAAAATATATGCGGGCCGCATTAAATTAAAATATGGGTATGGCAGGATGTGGATTGCGTGCTTCTATATGGATTTTTAGCGTGCGTTGGTTAATGCTCGAGGTAAGGGGTAGATGCCTGTCGGCAGGGTGTTTTCATGCGGGCTGTAGAAATTAAAAATATCTCATGCCGGGTATATTGGTTAAAATATTTTGTTAGTATTTGTTTTAGTCGTTATATAAATATATATATCAAGCGTTATATTTGTTTCTGTTCACCCTCTTTCCTTCAGGTGGGGAGAGCTCCGTGCGTCTGTAGCAGGGTTAAGTTATTGTAGTTACCTCTGTGTTTGCTTATGAAATGCCCTTCGGATTGTTGTAAGGATTAGTTACTGGCAGGGTGGGGGTGGTGGGAAGTGAGCTGTATGCTTGTCTCCGTGTGGTAATTGTGGGGGAATTATAATATGTGTCTTCTTGTCAGCCCTCTCTTGGTCATATATATTTATGCGCGATCCTCATATTTTCCTATGTGCAATATCGCGTGTCCTCTCAGTGCCCATAATCGCTCCTCTATTTTCGCCTAGTCTGATAATATTCCCTTATATGTATCCCTTATGTTATTGGGGTTCTGCCTTGCGCCCTGGAATAAAATGGCTATCCTAATGATTCTTAAAAAGTCTATATTTTCAATGCGCTGTGGTCTGCCTGCCCTGATTGTAGGCAGTCTGCGCCTATATATGTAATTTTCATTTTCATGCTACTGTGTGTGCTGATTTTTTCACTTATATCATTTGGCTAATGCCGCTAATGTCATCGTAATGTGGGTAAGGATCCTTGTGCCCTCGTAGTGTGTATATCGCTATAATATGGGGTAGTTTTCAGCTGCTATGCCAAATTGTTTTTGCCGTTGATTGTAGGCATTTATTCGTTGGCAGAATAGTCGATATCTGTTATGAAAATAGATTTTCTCTCTCGGGTCGCCCTTGGCTTCCTTCATTGCCGCTGGCTCCGGCTGTGCTATATCCGCTTGCTTGCCGGCGTCATACTGTCTGCTAGCTCATCTCTCACTTGGCAATATCTGACCGCCATGTGGGCGGGTTTAGTGTCGTGTACCTCTGCTCGTCAATTGCATACTGGCAAAATAAAGGCCGCTCTCCGGGCGTACAATGTGGATGGCGAGAAGAATGGCGGGTTGGCGTAGTGAGTATCGGCATTGTGTTATTTGTTGTTAAAGGTGCTGATTACCCTAATGGGGATATTAATGATAAGAAGAAGAAGACCAATAATGATTTAAGTGTAGCTTTGTCGGGATATAGTATACTTTGTGTGGCCGTCTGCTTACTTGTGTCAGCATTTCGCAATTTGTCATTTATGGCGCGTGGCTGGAATGTCTTCCGGTATGCTCTCTGTCAGAATGTGTCTATGGATTGCGTACAGGCGCGATGTTTTCATTACGACAGTGTGCTGGCCTTGTGTGACAATTGTTTTGAAAGTGAGGCAATATATAGTTCCCCTGCCCTGTGTATATTTTGCGACATATATCGTCCGGAATTATGTCTCCGATATTGAAAAAATTATTTCCGCTGTTCTCTAGGTTGTTTCTATCTGTTCTATCCTAGTGTCTACTTTCGTAGCGTATTCTAACTTGTGCTATTGTAGTGTCTGTGATTCTGACTGTCTGTCAACCCGTGCTATTGTCTTGTCCTCTGCCTGCAGTGATTTTCCTGTCGCTGGGAAAAAATGTAGCTTCGCTATCTTGGTCGTTTGAAATGTGGTGCTGGAACGATGGTTGTTGGCCTAGCATAAAATATCCCTGTCCGTTTATTAATTGTAAAGGCCTGTATAGTGCGTGTGGAGCGTGCGTTAACGTTGTCTTGCACCTGAAATGTTCCTGGTTCAATGCCTGGGTATTTCTGTTATTGCCAGTTTTGATCTATGGGCAAAAGATGTGTCTAAACACCTGTGTGCTTATAGTGTCCGCCCTTCTGATTGTCTGCGACCCTGCGTTTTTGTAGTGTCTGTACTCAACTGTGTTCTTCTAACGGTATGCCATGCTGTTTCTCTCTTTTGTTTCTTGTTTGTTTCGCTCCTGGTAGCAGGGGCGTGTGATAGGATTTCATCCGTCGCACGTGAATGATGTCTTTGATGATTTTGTGATTGTGTCGTATTTTAACTAAATAGTTAAAATGTGATAACTTCCTGTGGACCTAAAATGGCCCTGACCATTTAGGGATTAGGAATTCTGGCACGATTTTTAGTTCGTACAGGCGTCCAGATCATAACTAACTGACCTGCCCTGTGTTCCCGATGTTGATGCTTCTTGTCATAAATGCGCTTTTGTTTCCTCTGGGCGCTCACGATGTTTTGTCGCGCTGCAACCCTCACCGTCTGTAAATATTGTAATCGCTCAGTGTTATTGGCGACGGTGGCGTGTGGAATGTATATGTTGTCGACGGGACTTCGCAGGTGATAGCCATGCAGTAAAAGATGTGAGTGTATTTTGTGGCCTTTGATATTGATGTACTGTAACTGACGGTTACCGCTTGTAGATAATTGTCCCAATCGGTACCGACGTCATTAGTAAATTTGGCCAAGGCCTTCCCGTTGACCTTGTTCGTTTGGGGAGAAAAGCTCGTCGTTGTGTATACCCTTATTCTGAGTAGTGTGAGTAATTGCTTTTTTGATTTTTCAAGTGAAGACTGTTCCCCTGTCCGACAATAATGTATTGAATGCTTCGTATCGTGTAATTATCTCTAAGAGAAATTCTGCGATCTGTTCCGTGTTCGCTTGTGGCACGGCTTTCGTGATCATGTACCGCGTGAGGTATTCTATCCCTACAAGTATATATCTTTTGCCCTTGTCGGATAGAGTGATCGGCCCTTTCTTGTCGATAGCCACCCTGTGAAATAGTTCTCCCTCTGGTACGGGGTTGAGGAATCCGTGCGTCTTACAGGGCCTGTTTTGTAACGCTGGCAAGTGTGACAGGTTTTTATGAAATTATCTATATCTCTCTTCATATTTTCCAAATAATATTTCCCCCTGATCCTGTAATATGTTTTATGTGTGCCTAGGTGTGCGCCACTGAGAGGTGGATTGTGGTGCTCTGTGATATGTGATGTAGGTGTTTTTGGCACCGCTATCGGCGCAGTGTCATGTGTGACTGTTGGTTTATGTCTTAACACCCCTGTGTTGTCTATGAAAAATCACCTGGATAGTCGCGCGGTTTTATTATCAACTTTATCTAGGTTTTCCAATGCTATCCTTATCTGGCCTAAATGTGGGTCGATATTTGCTCCTGTTTTATATTTATTTGCATAACTGCATAAGTGGGCATTGTGTCCCAATCATGATCAATATTTTCGTCTGGCGGTTCGAGTGCTTGTAATCTCGATAGCCCATCCGCATCCAGATGTGTGGCTCCCTTCTTATGCTTGACTACAAAGTCATAGTCATAAAGCCGAAAAATAAACCGGTTTAGACGCGAGTTTGGGTTTTTAAACTTAACCCAATAAAGCAAACTCGCGTGATCTGTGTGACTACTGTGAATGTGATCCCGTATAAATAAGTTCTGAAATAATTCACCCCCCATGAAAAGGCTAGCATCTCCCTTTCCGTAGAGGAATACCTGGTCTCGACATTTGTTAATTTTCTGCTCGCGTAGGCCACTGGCCGTTTGTGCCCATTGTTGTCCTCCTGTAGTAGAGCAGCCCTTAATCCATACAGGCTTGCATCAACGTGTAAAAATGTAGCCTGTCGTCTTGGAAGTGCTGTAATAGGGGAGGGGTAGTTAGTAATTAGTTGAGTGTGTTAAATGCATCTATGTGTTCCTGTGTTATAATAAAGGGTGTTTTTCATGTGTGAGTTTCGTTAAGGGGTGGGCAACGTGCGCGAATTGGTATATGAATTTGCGATAATAGATTGCCAATCCCAGGAAACTGCGCAATTCTTTCAAGTTTGCTGGCATTTGAATACCCGTTATCGCGTCTGTCTTGGCTGGGTCAGGGATAATTCCTTCTCTACTCACGATGTGTCCCAGGATGCTGATTTGCTGCTGAGCAAATTGACATTTCGACGGTTTGAGTTTCATTTTGCCAGCCGAATCCGTGTAAATGTCTCTTCTAGGTGTCCGCGGTGTTCTTCAAATGTTTGCGAAAAGACCGTTATGTCATCAATATACACCAAAATGGATTTCCATTCCAGGCCTGCAAATGCCTTATCCACTAATTTTTGGAATGTCTGGCTTGCGTTCCGAAGACCCATAGGGAGTACGCAATATGTGAATAGGCCGTTTTCGGTGACAAATGCCAATTTATGCCTGTCCGGTTCATATATAGGTTTTTGGATAGAATCCGCTAAAACAATCCATTGACGTAAACCACTTGGCCCCACTGAGAGCGTCCAGATACGTGTCCGTACGTGGTAGTGGATAATTGTCGCTCTCAATTAATTTGTTCAGTCTATGGTAGTCCGTGCAAGATCTATGAGATCCGTCTTTTTTCTTAGTTAGCAATACCGGCGCACTGTAATTAGAAATAGTGGGCTCTATTATATTTGCCTCCAGCATCTCTTGTATCTGGCTGTCAATAGCCTGCCTCTCCTTTCGGCTAACTCTGAAAGGGGGTTGGTGAACTGGCCTGTCATTCGTGAGTGTGACGTGGTGCTCAATGAGGCCCCTTACTTCTAGATCCGCTAGTGAGTTGGCGAAAATGTCTTTGTTACTTTCTAGGAGCTTTGTGAGCCTATCGTTTAGCTCCGGTGTCAAATCCTGTGTGGGAGTTTGTTTATTAAGCGCGGTTTTCGTGTTTGTGTTTGTTTGTGTATTAATTGTGATCAATGCAGAGGCCTGGTGCGCACTTGTATCGTGTTGCGTACGTGTGCTGCCCTCGTCCTTACTGTTTATTAGCGGGTGGGTGGTTATGTGAGAGTCGTTTATGAGATGTATCTCACTATTCGCGAAGCATATACTTGTGTCGTATTTGGTGAGAAATTCGATCCCAAATATGCCTGGCGTGGACTAGTTTTCTATTACATACATGGGGTGGGTCACCTTGAATTTGCCCATCTGGATTTGTATCTCTGCCGCCCCTAAATTTTTGAGGACTTGTGAGTTGGCTGCGATGAGTTGAATGTTGTTGTCCGCTTTGTGTACTTTCCTATCGGAAATGCATTCATTACTCACGCAGCTTACCGCTGCCCCTGTGTCCACTAATATTTGTGCCCTATGTTCATCTTTGTTAGCACTTATTGTTAATGGTGAAAGACAGTTACCCGAATTCCTGGCGTGTGTGTTGTATAGAGTGTACGTAGTTTTTGTTGTTGATTCCTTGTCATGTAAAATGTGCTTGCCAATGTTTACTTTGGGATCTGCCGCTGTTTGCCTTTTGTTTCTTGTGTTTTTGCTGACTAGCCTGCTTATTGCTATTTCCTGGCCGCGCTTGGCACGTTTCGCTATGTGAGGCATTCTCTCGACCTGTGCTTCTGCCGTGCATGGTCAAATGTTTGTCTGAACCTCGCTGTATTTCCTTTTCCCCTTTCGCTTCGCCGAAATGCCTATTACCTTGTTTTGCCCTGGCGTGGGTTCGAGTCCTAAGCTCTGTGTTGATGCAATGATTTTTTCAATGTTTTGTGAGGGCGCGTATTCGAACCCTGCCCGTTGTCTGCATGTGTGGGCCGTTCTCTTGTTCTTGGCGGGTGTGAGTTCGATTCCCGTCCTCTGTTTAGATGTAAGTTCTGTGTTTCTGCTCTGCGACCGTGTGGGGTCAACTCTGGTCTTTTGTTTTGGTGCCCGGAGTATATTTTTGTTCTGGGATGGTGTTGGCTCAGTGTTATTTCGTTGTTTTAGTGCAGGGAGTGTATTTTTGTCTTTAGATGGTACTTGTTCGATTTTGGCTTCATGTTTGTGTGCGGAGAGTGAATCTTCGTTTTTAGATATTACGGGTTCGATTTTGGTATCCTGTTTGGGTGCAGCGGGTGTATCCTTGTTTATAAATGATGCGGTTTCGATTTTGGTTTCATGTGTTGGGTGCAGGGAGTGTATCTTTGTTTCTGGATGGTGCGGGTTCGATCTTTGTGTTATGTTTGGTGCAGGGAGTGTATCTTTGTTTCTGGATGGTGCGGTTTCGATTTTTGTGTCATTCTGGGGAGATGTAGGTTCGAGTCCCGTGTTCTGTCTTCGAGTAGGTGTTAGAGGTGTATAGTGTCCCGACCTATGATTTCCTGTGAACAGTACGTGTATGTGTTTATCAAACACTGTAGTGGCAAACTGGCGGTGAGTTAGTGTCAGTGTACACGTGTATGTTACGCTCCGTTACTTTCCCAAGAGCGGTTACTTCTACTGCTCCAGCATAAAAACTGTCCCTGCTCATATTTATTTGGTATTCCTCCTTGATTTTAAATGTGTTTTCTTTTTCGTCTGCTACGAAATCCTTGTGCTCGCTCCAATTGTTTACAATGTAGTTAACCGCTTGCAATCTGTATCCCTTGTGCCTGTTTTCATTGTTATGGAGCAGGAAGCTAACTACTAGGAACAGGAAATTGCCATCTCCCTGTACAGGGTGTGTTTGATACTGAGTTGGGGGAGGCTCCTCAGCGGTTTTACCCCTTGGCTGCACTCGCCCATCAGGTAGTTTTATGGAAACGTGTTTTTCGCCTATCTGACCATCTCGCCTGCGCACGGGGCACATAGCGTCGCCAATTGTCCGTTTGGGGTTGGTATTTCGGCGTGGAGAGCAAGGCTCTCCTAGCTTGTTGGAGTGCCTGGTGTCTGCCCCATTGTGCGTAGTTGTCCGGAAGCGGGTATTGTTCCGGCCCTTGCCTGTATCGCTTAGGGGTGTCCATTACGCGCTGAGGCATCGCTCTGTTGTAACCAGGGCTGTCCTGATTATACTCAGGCGCGCTACTCTGTCTGCGATGCGGTGGGTATATGCCTGTTCGCGTGGGGGTGCATTGCCACGGTAATGCTCATTTTTTCCTGCATCGTGGGGAATCGTGCGCCTGTCTGAGTTGGGGTGGGCTGTCCCAACGGGGAATGTCTTGTCGGCATTCAGGAGGGTAGTACGCCTGCGTGTGTGTGTGGATGGGTGTCTCCGTTGGGGGTAGGTTGGTCTCCCCTGGTTGAAATTCTGCTCCCCAGTAAGTCTGTCATACCTGTCATTATATTGTGGCCGCATCGTGTCACCCCTGTCCTCATATTGTGGCCGCATTGTGTCACCCCTGTCCTCATATTGTGGCCGCATCGTGTCACCCCTGTCATCTCCTAGTGTTCTCCCTTGTGCATTAATTGCAACGATCGTTAACTGTTCCATTTTCTGTGCGATCTCATCTACGTTTTGCTGTATGTCATCGTTGTCTGCTTTGAGGTGATGGTCGATTGCCTTCCCCGTGATCTTATTTCCAGCCTCTATTAAACTAATGTTTAGTTGTAGGTGCTGTATCGTTTGATTTTTCATTGTGAACCATTTGTCTACCAATGCTGGCCTAAGGCCTTGCATTATTAATCGAATCTTTTGTTTATCTGGGATTGCCATGTTGTACCTGCCGCACATTAGTAGCTTGGCGTTAATGTATGCCTGCGCAATTTCTGTGGGCCCTTGGGTACGTCCCTTATTCTATCGTATAGGTCTTCTTCGTCTGAAACGAGCTTGAACTAATTTATGAGTAATATGCAGAGTCCTTACAATTCAATGTCGCTCAAAGCGGTCTCATTGAGCTCGAACCGTGTTAGGGCTGAACCAGAGAGGTACGCAGGGAAAAGACGTTTCTTGTCTATATCGGACCACCCGTTTATCCTAGCTGTCCTATTGAACGCCTTTATGTATTCCTTGGGATCCTGCCCGTTCCCTGAATATTTTGTGGTGTGGATCATAGGATATTTCGCCTGCATGGCCATGTCCTGTTCGATTATCTCCTCGTGGCTGCTTAAGGATTCGTGATCGTCTGCGCTACCTCGGCTACTATCGTGCGATGAAGTGTCAGAGTTTGTGTTGTTTCGTAAGGAATATTGTCCTCACTCCCGGAGTAAGAAATGTGTGTTATGTTAGCGGGGTTCTCGTCTCCTGATATATCTTCGCTAATTGGGTGTGTATTATCGAACTGTGTAGATTGTACTACTGCTACTGCTCTGTTTAAGTCCTCTTTTATTGTTTGCGCTATGGTTTGGATATCTAGGGCTGCCGCTAACGTGTCACCGTCGTCTGTGATGCTTTTTGACTCTAATATCCGTGTGCTCAGCATGATCAGGCTATCGTTCTTTTGTCGTGTGAGTTGGAGTTGCTGTATTAGTAGGGGAGGGAGTGCTAGTGGAAAGTCCCCTTTGCTGTCACTGGATACCGGCGATTGTTGTTCTTGCAAACTGCTACGGGCCTGTTATCGTGTAAAATGAATAGTTTGCGCTGCTGCTACAGGGTATTGAGCGCGGACCTCTAACGCCTTTGCTTCAAGCTCTTGGAGCAGGCGTGGCGCAGTGTACTCGTTTATTAAATCGTTGTTTTGATCTTTAATTTCGGTATAATTGGTGTTGTGCTCGCTGATAAGTGATGTGCGAGATCCCTTAGGGTAATTTTGAATGTGGACATATGTTTTCGTTCCACCTCACACGCAAAACCAGTCTATCCGCTCCCAGATATTCTATTCCCCACAAAAATTCTGACTTGACACGGTCACTTCCCTTGTAAAAGGTTTCTCTAGTGAATTCCGTATAGGATGGGCTGAGGGGGATTATATAATTCCTGTGGAGCGAGGAAAAAAAATTCCTCAATTACTCTCCTAAAAAAAATTCGCTACTCGCTTGGCTAATTATTGTGTTGGTACTGCGCTCGAAATCATGTCTAGCCAGGACAATATCAACGGACGAGATACGAACGGAGAGTATCAGAGAAAAATAGTGTATGAACTTTTTCGAGATATGAATCAGATTTATACACAGGAAGAGAGTTTATGGATTAAGAAGCTATTGGTAAAATTTTAGCCAGAACAAATGTGTTTATTTGAAGAAAGAATGGACATTTTATTACATGATATATTTTAACCAAGAGTAAATGACTTGAGCCGAGTCCAGGAAAGTGTACAGTTTCATCAAGGTTGGTTGCGAGAAACCAGTTTTTGAGACTAGGGGACGTCACAAGGATAAGCAGAGGGCAAGCGCGAGCCAGAGTGAGAGAAGAGGGGATGTCGCGTGGACGACGCGTGCCATAAAAAGCAGACAGCCAATCAGAAGGAAGATTGATTAAGAGGGAACTGATAAATATTAAATATATTATTTTAATATTATAAATGAGTGTGACATATCAAATTCATCAGGAAGGAAGGAGAAATTTAATTGGCAAGACAGAAGTTAAATTGGATGACTGAGAGAGGCGACATAAGCGAATGAGTAAGTTTACAGAACGGAGTGAGGCTAGGTCAGCAGATTTACGAAGGAAATCTGACTGAAGAGGCTAGCAAACGCCAAAAAGCGAGGCTCTTTCTACTCGAACTTCCGAGGAAGCAACATGTACTCTAATTCACTCTACAATCTACAAGAGATAAAGAAAGACTTGTAAAATTTAAGACTTCAGTATGAAGAGATATTACAGTAATATGGAACGGCATGAACAAATAAGTTAATACTACAACTGAGAAGAGATATTAAACAGAATCAACAAGAAATATACGCCGTGATACTGTATTATACTTTGTAGATGTATATTGGAACTACAATTCGAGACTACGCAGAAGAATAGAAGTCTGCACTATTGAAATACTTTACTGAAGAAACAAATCATATCATACAAGATGTATATTGAATTAGGTCGAAGGGGAGAAATTACGCCTAACTATTGTTCAGAAGAGAGGAAAATGTTTTAATTCTTCAACTATGAAGGGAAAGTAGAGCTATACTAACAAGCGAGATCCAGATATGACCATGATAGCTTGACTATGGAAGCGACCTGCGCTAACATCTGCGGTTTCGCTCAAACAAACGCAACAATCTACTACAATGGAGAGAAAGTCTCAAGCTGAGGTGATTTCTCGTTTTAAGAAACATCACTGTAATAGTACCAACATCAGAGAACATCCAGAGATGTGCAGAAAGAAGATGGACCCAAGAAAGAAGCGAGAGGAGTATCTAGGTCATCTGACCGGGAAGACTGAAGCGCTGCAGCGAAGCGAGGTCATTGGCATGGACGAGAGAGGAGGCGGCCTGGCGAGTTACAGCTGGAGACCGGTTTTCTCACCCCATCCCTTGTCGTTCGCCGAGGCAAGCAGTCTAGACGGAAGCAGTGTGACACATGCAGTCCAGTTGGCAGACGAGTGTCGCATTCCTGGAGCACTTGGAGAGATTCCGCAAATACCAACGTCAGCAGGTCTGTTACCAGCGGCCCAGTTTTGGAGGTAGACCAGTGATATTTTACATACCTATGTAGTTAGAACTTGTACGCGTTATTCCAGTATTTTGACCAACATCTTATTTTGCTATTCATAGTTCATGTTATTATGTTGTCTAGAATTTTGAAATTTTGGTAGAAATCTTCATACGCAATTTTGGACGTATTTTGAACGTTTATTGATGATATTTTTCATCGTGATTATTTTGCAGTTTATTAAGTTAACGCTTAGATTTTTGCTTGAAGGTAATCCTTTGCGATCACCAAAGTATTTTTTCGTAAATATTGTAACATCGGAGGGAAAGGAGTCATGAGGATTAAGTATATTGTAACAGCGGAGAGAAAGTAGTCACGAGTGTTTGACAAGCGTAAAATTTTTTATATGTAACGTAGGAGACAGAAAGGACATGATGAGCCTATGTAAAAGCTAATTCGTTACAGGAACGAAACTATGATGTATGAAACCGTAATTATTGACAGGAGTATTCAATATTTGCATTGAAGGAACTCCATTGTTTGAGAAGATGACATTGTAAAACCCAGCAGTTAATTTAGAACATACGAACAGTATGCGTATTTTGGAGGCATAACTGAATGATGCAAGAGAGAAATGGAAAAAGATTATGGATCAATATTTGTATGGAAAGGTCTTGTAAGATTAAAGGAAAGATATTAAGTATCAATTGCAATGAAGGTAAAGATATTGTTATTTAAATAACACACGCGAGCAGACTTAAGATTCAGAGAGAAGCTAGAAATTGTATTTAAAGCGGAGAAAGGAAATATGGCTTGATTTATGGAAGCGAAAGTGTGAAGAGATATGCGATAATATTTTGTGAGAGATATAATAGGTGAGATGAAAATGAAAATCCACAGCCTGCTTCCAGTCTCCGACCGGGTCAGGAATGGAATGAATGGAGCCCCTAACTAGCGGCGAGGATATGAACTGTGCCGGCTGCCGAGGCCTGACGCACTCCTCTGGGGCAATGATTAAATGAATGACAGATGAAATGAAATGATAGTGGAGAGTGTTGCTGGAATGAAATTTTGACAGGGAAAACCGGAGTACCCGGAGAAAAACCTGTCTGCCTCCGTTTTGTCCAGCACAGATCTCACATGGAGTGACCGGGATTTGAACCACGGACCCAGCGGTGAGAGGCTGGCGTGCTGCCGCCTAAGCCACGGAGGCTTGTAAAGACCAAACTAATATTAACAATTTATTAGACACTGGTATGTAGATAGAAAGATATAGTACGTAATTGTATAATCGATAGAAGATTATATCGGAGGAGTAGTGTATTCATGAAAGGTGTTACAGTGGTACTGTCTAGTAGGAATACTGAATATTTTACTTTGTTGAAAGTATTTGATATGGTTCGTAGAAGTTTTTGTGAAAGTGCTAAGAGAAAGTTATACGACAGGCATTATTTGGAAGGAAGAGTAATAAAAGTTGAGATAATATGTTTATGAAGGGTGTGAGATAAAGAATTATTGATATGAAAATATGAAATACAATGTGTTAGTTGACTAAAGCCGAAATATGTATTTATGGAGAGTTACGAGTGTGAGTAGTGAGGTTTGAATGCCATGCACACTTATTTTTGTTTTGGGAAGCTTATCTGAAAGTCATGCGTCGCAAGTTTGTAATATTATTGATTATAAATACCGGATTTGTAAATTTAAGTGAATAGTCATGAACTTAAGTGTTTGTTACTACAGTTCACATTGAAAATGGAAATGCAATACAGGATTTGACAGATATATTGTGTGAAATACGAGAGCAAAGAAGTAGAAATGAACTCTATGCAATTAATGCAAGTAGAAAGAAATCGTGCAGGTCGCGATATTGTATTTAAGTGTATATAAACAGTTATTACTTTTATTATTAATTATCTTTCATTAATATTTACAGATTTGACACTATATTGCTAAGATATTAACGTTGTATTAAGCAGCGAATATGTATGTAGAATTTGAACGATGAAGTGAGGTATATTATGAAGAGAAGTACAGTATTTTTCTGGAAGTGTAATACTATTGTTTTGAAATATCTTTCAAGGAAAGATATCCACGTAATTTTGAGTGTGATGCACAAGAGACTAGTTTCGTCGCATCTATGCCGAGAGAAGGCAGAAATTTTATTTGAGTGTTACTATCTTATTTTATTTTAACAATGTTAGGGACATTTTTGTAATGTTCATTTTAGTGAATAAATGGCAAGTGCTTTTTATACACTTGATACGTTTTTGTAGAGCTGATTCTTATTTTAATATTTAATTACGCGATAACGATACTGCTAGTTAGATGCAGACAGTGAATCGACATACTTACCTTATTTACCCCGAGAGCCGAGTTGCTCATTTGTGCTCAATTTTTTTTAAGCTGTTCTGTATGCAACTAGGTAGTAGTATAGTTAGAGGTGCATTATATGTGTTCAGGGTTGCCTAGTCATCAGTCCGGTAGGACATGTTCAATTCTTAGACGGGTATTTACATCCCTACGATCCTTTTTCCATCTGTGCGGATTCGGGACGTTGACCCAGAGGAATTCGGTCGCAGTACAGGATACCGTTAGTTGCCAAACTCTTTGCCTGAGTTCTCTGTAGGCAACTACCCGGCGTCTCTACCACTTTGGTTTGCCCTTGTTGTGGGGGTAGAAACTGGGGGTGAGTAAGTGTCGAGGGTTGTGTGTGATCAGGGGAATTCTAACGGGTGTGATGGATTGTCGGGTGAGTGTTGGAAGGTGTAGTGGGTGAAAGGATAAAGATTAACGAATGGGGGTCCGCGATCAAGGGCTGCTCCCTAGGAGTGAAGGTAATGTACTGCAAACTAAACTGGGAGCGAGCGAAACTATGACTTGGCTGCTGACACTGCGTTACGAGCACTGCCCGCTGGGGGGCAAGGTCGCCTGGCGTATGCGATCTAATAAATCTGACCCAGTACTTTCTGGTTTGAGTAAAGTGTGAGTGGGGAAGCGGGCTGTGAAGTAGGGCGAGGACAACAATAACAACAATCGGGCTCTTATTAATAAAGGTGTATTACAGATAGCTGTAGTATGAATGTAAATGCTCCCCTGGAACAAGGGATAGCTTTGAACAAGTATGGTGTACAATGTAGTAAGGTGTGGTAAAGGGGAAGGATGGCAAACAATTAGGGAAATCCTGAGATGTACACACTCACCTGCTGTACGGAGACGGCGCTCTGCGATCCGGCAGCGATTCTGGCGGCGACAGACATCCCCCTCCTAGCGGGATGTCTTTTTATGTGTTTCCGTACTGCTGAGTGTTGCTGGATTGGCAAACTACCGTTCTGGTAAACATTTCCTGTGTACATGTCACTGTGTGTCGTAAGCCCTGGCCAGAGTTGCTTCCTGACACTGCCGGCTTTGTGTAGATAGAAGTGTGTTGGTGTTGCTCTTGTTTACAGCCTAGGGTTATCTTGAAGGGTGAAAGGGTGAAAATAGTGTAGGGTGTTGGACATATGGCGTAGATAGGGGTAGCTGGCGTAGATGTAGTAGATAGTTGAAGATAGATGTCTGCAGTGTAATAGGCCTATATGGATATCTCTCTTAAGGGCGCTATGGGCCTTTAGGGCCCTAATAATATGCTTTTCTTAATTTCCCTTTGAGTCCCCTGATTTCCCTTGTTTAATATTCCGGAACCGGATTTTGCTTCAGTAATTTAAACGGCACGAATTTCTGAATCTAGAAAATTTTCCCACTATAGATTTATATGACACCCCTCCGACACCCATCTTATAAATGACTCATTCATGTAATCCTGAAATTTTCTCTGATCTCCTCTGCTGTACTGAAATGTTTTAACTGCTTCGACGGAGTCAAGCATTGGAGTGTCACTGTGTCTAATATTTTAATTCAACACAGGAGTGGTCACTAATTCCAGGACCTAATATACAGCGCCACAGGTCGAACTAAATAAACATCTGAATATTATTCCCTCTCGTGGGGAAATCAACCACTTGGGAGAAACACCCCACCCTAACTAGCTTGTTTGCTGCAAGTTGAGCTTAATTACCGCTAGTTGAATAACTGGACAAGTTCACACTTAGAAGATTTAAACCCCGGCAATTATAACATTCATTTCCATAGATTTACCCTTACAGGCGATGTCATAAATAGTATCCAGTAGCGAGAAGTTGTCCTATGGTGCTCGATACGCCCCAATCACCTGAAGAGATTTTAACTTTGCTTCATCCAAGATTTCTTGACATAACAGCTCATGATCCATATTGGCCCGTTTTAAGCAACTTACGATGCCCATACGAACACAAATAAATAAACCACCACCTCCCTTACCTCGGCCTCTTATGTAAATTACGTAGGTACCCTGAATTATTTCATTACTATTTACATCCGCATATAACCATGATTCAGTAGCTATGACAACGTCCGATGAATATGTCTCTACTAAATTACAAAATTCTATTGCTTTATTCCCTGTACTCTGACAATTAACCTGCAGCAATCTTAAAGTATTAGCTTCATTTTGAAGAGTCTGCAATTGCTTCTCCCGCTCGTGACGGCAGCTTTCCTCCAGTCCAACACCTCCTCACAAATTCCGGCAGGATTCTCTGAACTTCTCGTGCTGGTTTCCCAGGTTGTAGGTGCCTCGTTGATTCAAATGTAGCCCATCTCAAGCGAAGTCACGGTCCCCGATCCAGGGGTCAGCGTCCACATAAACTAGTCCCAGTTGTGCGCACACCCAGTCCATGCGATCATTAACGGCCCTAGCTCGCCATTGTGGGACATCCCCCGCCGCACAATGCTACTCAACACAATTTTCGCGTCCCTAAACTTATTTCTGGATTTCGTAACTAACTCGTAAAGCTGGCCCATGATATAATCAGCTGTAGCTTTCTTCTGTAAGTCACTAGTCCCAACATGGAGAAGCAGTACTTAAACTGCGACACAATCTTCTATTGGCACTTCCTCAACTTGATGGGCGAGCTGGTGAATTTTAATTCCCGGATAGCACATCACTTTCTTGACCGTTTCCCTAGATATATCCCCGCTCCTCTTATTCATCGAATCACCCATTATGAGTACTTCATTGTTACCAGTTTGCTCCTGCTCGCCATCTTCCACACTAATCCCAGTAGAAATCTGTTCAGTCATTCGTTCACCGTTTCTTCTGATTCATGGAGCTTTGTTTTAAGTTCCTGTATTATTTGATCCCTTGCTTTGATTTGCACCCTCAAACGGTCCGGCGTATCACATACTTTACAAAACCAATTCCCGACATCACAATCCTCCTTCTTGACACTGATACAGCCGAAGTGAAGCCATTTCTCACATAGTCCACACTCAATAACATTCTTCAATATTTTACTGCACGCAGAACAATTTTAAGCTGGGCTGGCATGCGAAATAAAATGCATGTTTGTGGGGACAAAAATCATTTAATTTCGTCGTGAGCGCGATTTTCAGGAGCGAAATGATAATGATTGTCGGCACGTAATTAAATCAAAGGGAAACTTAATTCGAAGCGAAATAAATGTAGTAGGATATAAAGGCCGGTCCTGGCACAGGGCTAATGCTCAAGATGGCCGCCGCGTGCTACCGGCCCTATGCTGGTCGTATAGAGTTATAGCTAGCGCAGGGGCTAATGCGCAAGATGGCCGCCGCGCACAACCGCACTTTATATTAGCGGGCTTTTCAAATCATTATTGATTTGTTATTAACTCTCAATTATGCTCCTCAGGACCTGCTCACCTGATAAGTTAAAACTGTTCAATTCCCTGCAAAGCAGGAGGCCATAGCCCTTAAGAAATTTGTAAGGCTATTTATTACTATTATTATTATTATTATAATTATCAATTTTCATTAATTTATTATGTATATAATTTTAATTACTATTTTCATATAATAGACTATTTATTAATTTTATTTTATTTTTAATATTTAATGTATTATTTATATAATTTTTTATTGTTTCAATGCACTAAACTGCAAGGTCAACAATTCTCTAACCCATAATTAGGGAAATTTCATTTAACATTTAAATTAATGCATGAACTATTTTTATTGTTATATTTTAAATTTTAGATTTTTAAATTTTACATTTTACAGTTTTTTTTTTAGATATTTCATTTTAACAGATTAGGTTTTATGGCCGGCGTTCATAATTAAGTACAAGGTTTTCGGGCTTGTAGGCCGTGGTCCAGACAGCAGTGGACTGCTGTCCAAGGAAAGGAGCGGAACCCTTGATAATGCCGGACGCAGTTTCCGGTGAAACTTCGGGAGATATCCTGTCTGGACCACGGCCTACAAGCCCGAAAAACTTGTACTTAATTATTTTATTTTAGATTTATTAAAAGTTTTGATTTTAATTTTAAAATTTTAGATTTTTAGATTTTACATTTTAGATTCTAGTTTAGACATTTTACATTTTAGATTTTAGATTTTGCGAGTATTAAGGGAGAAAGTTTTGGCCATGTTATTAAAATTAAATTATTTCATCATCAATCTAAACCTTCCATAGTCCCAGGGAATCCAAAATGGAAGGGTGCTGCCCCTATCTTTGGTAGAAGGGCTCAACTAAGTTATTAGAAACATGGTAATTAAGTAAGAAGTATTTTAAGGATGCTTCAGTTGATTAAATATTTTTGTGTTAGATATTAAAGGAATATAAGATAATAAATTGATTTCTAGTCCTATTCAAACACCTAGTCAAGAAGTTGATGAAATAGAAATTAAAGTGCCTATAATTAATGTACTTAAAAATAAAACCTTTGAAGGATTATTTAAAATTAAAAAGGAGGCAGTTCCTATTTACGGGGTATGAACCCATTAGCTTATATTTAGCTTACCTTTTTATTAAATATATTTAGGTGTATGATGCACAAAAGGTTTTGATACTTTAAGGAGTAGTTTAAATCTACTAAATGTAATGAAGGTAAAAAAAGGTCACTGACCTAAGATTATAACTTTTTGTTTTTAAACTTATACATTTTTATTATATTTAATATTTAAATTATTATTTTAGCACAGGGCTAATGCACAGAATGGTCACTGCACGCAACCACTTACATCAATGACATGCTAACCTAAGTTCACCTAACCTAAGTTTACCTAACCTAACCTAACCTAACTCTACCTAACCTAACTTAACATAACATAACCTAACCTAAACTAAGCTAACTTAACCTAACCTAACTTAAGGTAACCTTTAAAGCTAGCACAAGGCTAATGCACACAGCCAAAGTACGTAAGGGCACACACAACTATCTTTTTGCTAGTCTTATAAAGAGTAAAATAAAGCTACTGCCGAGGCTTCTGCACAACATAACCGCCATACACAACGAGCCTAGGATTACAAAGTCAGTTACGTTTTAAAAAGTAAAAGCTTTCGGTCAATTTTTCTTTCCCCAGGCTTAACGGCAGCACTAGGCATAACCCCATAGGCAAAGTTAACACACACACAAACACTTACAGAGGAATTATTCTTACTCCAATGGTTTCTCAGTTATAAGTACAAGGCCAGAGTTTACATGCGGTAGGTGGCAATTTTCTTCACACTCTTTATTTAACCACAGCATTCTACAGGTTTCTATTAAATATAACAAGGCTGTATACCTTACCCCAAAACATGTAGATAATAAATGGGTTATACTATAATTTTGGCTAACTAGTTTCGGCTACCAAGGGCAATTTCTTAAGATTACTAGAGGTAATCGTTTGGATTAGGAGTGGTAGGTGGGTAGTAATTAAAATGTACAAGCAGTGTCCATACAATATTGTTTTATTAATTTAAATATGTTTACAATATTTACACAAATACTTTTTCTTTATTTTTTGTTATAAATTGTTGTTGTTGTTTGATTCTTCAGTCTTTTGACTGGTTTGATGCAGGTCTCCATGCCTCCCTGTCCGGATCTAATCGTTTCATCTCTACATTGCTACCACACCCTACATCCGAGGCAATCTGTTTATCATATTCTAACCTTGGTCGACCCCTACAGTTCTTGTCCTCGACCCTTCCTTCCATAACTAAGCTTGCTATTCCTGGGTGTTTTAGTATTTGTCCTACCAACCTATCTCTTCTCTTCACAAGCAGTCGCCAGAACCATCTCTCCTCCCCCACTAGTCTTAATACCTCTTCGTGTGTAACCCCATCTACCCATCTGATCATCATTCTCCTGTAACACCACATTTCAAACACCTCAATTCTCCTCTTTTCTGCTTCACCAATAGTCCAAATTTCACTTCCATAGAGTGCCACGCTCCAGACAAAGGCCTTCAGAAATGACTTCCTAATACCTAAATCTATATTCGATGTAAACAGATTCCTTTTCTGTAGAAATGCTTTCCTTGCCTGAGCCAATCTACTTTTTACATCTTCCTTGCTTCGTCCATCACTGGTTATTTTGCTTCCTAAGAAACAGAAGTCTCCTACTTCCTTTAGTTTTTCACCTGCCAATTTGATGTCCATAGAGGTTTCTGATTTATTTCGTCTGCATTAAAATATTTTTGTTTAACATTTATTAATTTTCATCAGGAATTCTTTCCTCAAGACGGAGTCCATACCTTTCAAAAACTCATTCAAATCTTCAGGCGTGTCGGCAAAGATGACTATAAATCATCGGCAAATCTCAGAGTTCAAATTATTTCTCCTTGAATCTTCACTCCCACTTTAAAATTTTCTCCAATTTCCTTCATTGCTTGTTCAATGTAAAGATTGAAAAGTATGGGTGATAAGTTGCAGCCTTGCCTTACACCTTTCTGAATACCAGCTTCTCTCTCATGTCCTTCAGCTCGAATGACTGCTGTCTGGTTTCTGTATAGATTGTGTATCACCCTCCTATCCCTGTACTTTATTCCAAACCTTTCAAAATGTCAAACAATTTAGTCCAATCAACGTTATCAAAGTCCTTTTCTAAGTCTACAAATGCCATGAACGTTCTCTTATCTTTCCTTATTCTACCTTCCAAAATCAGCCTTAGTACAGCTTCTCTCGTTCCTACATTTCTCCTGAAACCAAACTGGTCTTCACCCAACTCCGTTCCTATATGGCTTTCCATCCTCTTGTAAATTATTCTAGACAGGAGTTTTGAAGCATGAGTAATCAAGCTGATTGTACAGTAATCTTCACATCTCTCATCTCCCACTTTCTTCGGTATAGGGATGATAACATTCTTATTGAAATCCGAGGGTACCTCACCTGTCTCATAAATCCTACACATCAAGTGATATATCCTGATCAGACCTTCATTTCCTATGCAGCGTAGCAACTCAATCGGTATATCATCTATGCCTGGTGCTTTGTTCCTGCTTAAGTGCTCCAATGCTCTGTCAAATTCTGATCTCAATATTAAATCTCCTTTTGCATGCTCATCAATTTCCTCCTCCCTTTCCATTACATGATTTTCAATCTCCCTTCCCTTATACAAACACTCTATGTAAGCTTTCCATCTCTCAATCTTTTCTTCCCCATCTGACAGAGGCTTTCCATTTGTGTCCTTAATATTACAGCACTTAGTCTACTTTTCCCCAAAAGTATTCTTAATCATTCGATAAGCTGTGTCTAACTTTCCTAATTTCAGTCAATTTTCTATACCTGCACATTTCTCTTTCAACCATTCTTCTTTTGCTTATTTGCACTTCTTGTTAACCTCATTTCTCAGACATCTGTATTCTGCTTTCCCCTTTTCATCTCTTACATTCTTTTGTTTCCCCCTTTCAGCCATCAATTCTAGTATTTCCTGAGTGATTCATGGTTTTCTACCTATTCTGTCTTTCCTACCAATGTTTTCTTCTGCGGATTTTGTTATTTCATTCTTCAAAAGTGCCCATTCGTCTGCAATATTGAAGTTTGTTTAGGGCTTTTCATTAGTCCTTCCTTTATACTCTTCTTGAATCTTTCGTTTACATCCTTCTCTTTCAGTCTGTCTACTGCCCACCTTTTTGGCTTTTGACTTTTCTTCTGTTTCTTCAACTTTAATCTGCATTTCATAACAACCAGATTGTGGTCAGAGTTTATGTCAGTACCGGGATATGTTTTACAATCCAAAATCTGGTTTCGAAACCTCTGCTTGACCATAATGAAGTCGTTTTGGTAATGCCCTGTATATCCTGGTCGCATCCATGTGTATTTTCTTCAATTGTGGTTATTGAATAAGGTGTTAGCTATGACCAACTCATGCTTGGTGCAGAATTCCATCAGCCTGCTTCCTCGACCATTCCTTTCACCTAATCCAAAATCTCCTACTATCTTCCCTTCTCTTCCTTTTTCTACCACAGCATTCCAATCTCCCATTACGATAACATTTTCATCACCCTTGATATACCTCAGAATGTCATCTATTTCTTCGTAGACCTTCTCAACATCCTCATCATCAGCTTGACTGGTAGGCATATAGACTTGTACCACTGTGGTGCAGGTAGGTTTAGTATTGATTTTTGCTTCAATAATCCGTTCACTATATTGCTCATAATATTCCACCCGCTGTCCAAGTTTCCTACTCAATATGAGACCAACCCCTGCTTGGCCATTGTTTGATTTAGTGCTAATGACCCTATAGTCTCCTGACGAAAAGTCCTGTTCTTCCTGCCAGCGCATTTCACTAATCCCAACCAAATCCAATTTCAAACTATCCATTTCCCTTTCTAATTTTTCTAACCTTCCACTTCCCAGCAGACATCTAACATTCCACGCTCCGATCCGTAGAATGTCAGATTTCCTCTTTGTCACTTCTGTGATGTTAACCCCCTCTCGAGTAGTCCCCACCCGGGGATCCGAACGGGGGCTAGTTTGTCTCCGGATTGGAGCTTTACAAGGGAGGAGGCCATCATCACATGTAACTATGCATAGAGAGGTGCATGCCCTCGGGAAGAGCATTACGGCTATAGTTTCCCGTTACTGGTACATTTGGTTTATTTTTTTGTTTTCTATTTTTTTATTCATGAGAATGAATACCATTTTTCTTTTCCTCGTAGCTTGCTTGGTGTTGTTTTTATTTTTGTAGTGCTACAGTGCCGTTTTATTTTTAAATTGTTTTGGTTTATGTATTTGCTAGATGCAGATAGAGTAATATATTTCCTGTTTAATTTTAGGATTATGATATCCATAACTTAACCCTTTAAGTAAGTTTAACGGTAGAGTAATGACCATTGGCATGTGTAGCTATACCATTGGAATCAATTACTCTTTCATCATCATCAGGACAGAAAGCAATTTTGTTTAGTTTTATAGATGATGTTGTTTAGAAGCGATAATGTTCATTGGTATTCTTTTTACGTCGAATTTCATGATACAATCCTTATAATCTTGAAAACTTATACAATTTTTGACAGTGCCTTTTTTATTTTAATGCCATTTATGTCTAAAGCATAGCCTACATCTTAGCGCTAAGTCCAAGAAATGCTTTAATAATACGTCCTCAAGCCTCGTCTTCAAATTTTCCCAAAGTTTTCTTGTTTGATGAAGAGTAACATATGTGATCAGTAGGATAATCAGATGTGTCCAGGTGTTCTAGAAAATTCAACTTGTCTTGATAAACATCTTGGGTGTTCACCAAATAAATAAATGAGACCGTATCCATATGCATTAGTTTAAGTTTGCCAATGCAATAATAGGGTAGCAGGACATCATATTGGTGGGAATACAGGAAAGTTTTTGAGATATCCAGTATGCACATTCCAATATATATAGGCTTATTGAATACAATACTATAGACCAGTAAAATTAGACCAAAAATGATGTGTCTGCTGCATTAAATCGTGTAGTTCCAAATGTTTCGGGAATGTGTAGGGGGAGGTCCCCTGAACAACACCTAATAAAGTCCCGTCAATTTTAGTTGCCGCAGGGGGCATTGTGCCCCCGCTTTTTTAGTTCTTGGCGCATAACTTTAACATGGTGCGTCACACAGAAAATGTTATACTTTTTAAACATAAAGGAAATTAAATGCCCTACAAAATGGTATAATCATATATATATATATATATATATGTATGTGTTGAGCCGGTGAACATGGAACATTTGAAGAAATATATGTAGCGCCTCACGTTTCTCGTCTAACTTGCCTTCCATTTTGCAGGAAACTCATGGGGAAGGGAGTTGTAGAGCATTCAATTTTCTTCAAGACTATACTTATGCTAATTTATCTTTGATCTGTCGATTGTTAGAGCGTTTTGCGGTATGGAGGTAGGTTTCGAGATTTTACTAGTTAACTGCTCACTGTTTTACTTCCGTTCTCAACGGCTTTAACACGTTATTTATCGATTATGCAAACATATATATGGTATTTATTACCCATATAACTAATATATATATATATATATATATATATGAAAGTATGTGTGTCAACTGTTAATTTCAAACACTAATAAACACTAAAAATCTAGCTTGGGCCTTTCAAACGGCGAATTTTATTTTCATATCCTCTTAATATGCATGTATAAGACCTCTCCCCATCTGAAATAGAATGTACTTAACACACTGTGTACATACCATTAAGATATGTAGGCCTAAGTTTATTATGATAGTGTATCCTATGATATCCCACAAATAAGAATATAAGAAAGAAGTAGAGGGAAGAATTGATATTGGGAGATAGTAAAGACAGAGAAGGCGAAGCATCGAATAATAAACCGTCAAGCGTGGACGACTGACGACCTAAACGGAAGGAATAATAATATTGCGGGTTATCTGACGACCCAGGAAAGGAAATAATCTTCTGGAATATGAGATAAAATGGGATAGGCCTAAGTGACTGATCCCTTTCCCAATCCGGTACGGTTGAAAACTCCAGAGATTTTCATAGATCGTGGCGATTTCAACTGATACGCCAATGGCTGGAGTGTGGTCTGATACGGCGAATGAAGTGACACTGATGTGTGATGTGAAAAGTGAAGGGGGACTAACACGAGGGAGAGGCACGAGTGATTCTGTGCCGGCGAAATGGGTTGGAGGGGCTAATACAGGTACAGCCATATGTTCTTCACTAAGCTTAGAGCTGTTTGCCGGTGTCCATTCTGTAAGTGGAGAACAGCATGCCAACTTTTGAGCATCACGAATGAGCAGAGATGTCCAAGACAGAAGAAAGTTTGCACAGTAGTTGGCTGGTCACCCGCCTTTTGCTGTACGTGATTCTTTGATGTCCCTTTCAACCGGAGTAATAGGACCCAGCAACATCAACAGTTACCAAGCATTGGAAATCGGCACCCCTACAAATGGGTCTTTTGTTGGAAGTAACTTTGCAGAAATTAAGCAGTGTAAGAAAAACGCAGTAGTCCTTTAGGTTGCTATGAGCAACACTATCAAAATGGACAATGAAGTAGTGGTGATCGAGCCTTTAATGATTTTCCAGAGAACCATAATTAACAAGAAAACTGAACGGAATGTAGAGGAGCTGATGAAGTGTGAGTTAGCCCCACATCCCACGACTCTTTTTCACGAAGGGGTCATGAGGAAAACGAAAAAGTCCGATCTCTACGTTGCCTTTCCTTCATGCAGTCAAATAATCATCCTGAAGAACTATTTCGCGGTAATCGATGGTGGCTTTCTTCTTCATAGGGTAAAGTGGAACAACGACACTAATTTCGCCTCCATCTGCAACCAATAGTCTATGTGTCTTACGTTATTATCCATTACTGTTACAACTCTGCTGTTGTGTGTGACGTTGATGATGACACAAGTTCCATGAAAAGAGGCGAACAAAATCGGAGAGCATCAAGTAAAACATCAGTGGATACAAACTTTGATGAGAACATGGCGGCTACTGTTCAGCAGGAACACTTCCTTCCCAACGAATAGAACAAAATTATGCTGATAACTATCTTAGCGCAGGCCAGGGGTGCAAAAGGTATACAATTCACCATAGTCAAAGGAGACGCTGACTGCAGCATTGTCAGGCGTGGATTACAAAATACGCCTCATTCAACTGTGGTAGTAGTTGTCGAGGACGTAGACCTGCTCGTCTTACTCATGGCACTCACACCACGAGACAGGAAGCCTGGACAGATATCAGACTGTACTCCTCAGGCCTTGCCATTCTGCCAGTACATGTGATAACACTTCTGCTATTTTTGGGAAAAGTAAAGCAAATACAATGTTTGGAGCGGTATCCTAACAAAACCAAAAGCATCGCTGAATTTTTTATGGCTCCATGTCCACGCCAGAAGACATCGATGAAGCTAGGGAACCAAATATGTTTCTACTGATGTATCCGACACCACTCCACGAGCATGACCTCAATTATCACAGATGCATTTCATTTTCACTTCGTTGAAGCATGCTGTTTGATAAATAAATATTATATTCTCTTATGTTCTATTCACAAGTACATGTGCTTCGTCAAATCGTCAGCCACGATGAAAGCAAACTTGTCTTCATTGCAACCTACCTACTCTATTTAACTCGTACAGTGTGTTTCTACAGGTTCCACACAACAAATTTTAATGTAAAATCAAATTTGTCCAGCAAGAACATTTATTTTAATTTTAAGAGGGTAACAGTGGTCTTAATAAAAACAAGTAGCTCCGTGAAGAAATATACAGCCTATTTTCATATATCCTACTTATGTTAATTGCCTCTATCTACATACAAAATTTCAGTTTGATTGCTGTAATAGATTCATAGATATTGAGAACGGACTAAATATGTCGGATGGTCGCCATGTTGGAGTTTATATATGTAGGTCCTAGAGTTATGTACTGTTACATGAAGATTATTGTGTACGTGTAGCATTCAAACTTCAATCGCATGATTAGGACACAAGAAGTAACAAGGAGATTTTAAAATTTCGCACAGCTGCCATCTTGTGGATATGGAAACAATTGAAATAAATTAGTTACCAGTGTATTACAATGTGCATAAACATTTCCTGTACCCGAATTCATTGCGGTTGGAACATTAATTCGCGAGAAAGGTCTATTTAAAATTTTCAAATTCGCTTGGCAGCCATGTTCGTTTTGTAGTTAACCGGTTTTTGAAAGTCCTATAGATGAAATTCCAGTAGTACCCTTTATCTCCGTGCAAAATTTCAGGGTGATACCGCAAATAGTTTCAGAGATATAGAATGCCGGTGAAATATTTCGCACATCCGCCATCTTGTGGTTATGTAAACAATTGAAGCAAGTTAGGTGCCAGCGCATTACATTGTGTATAAACATATACTGTGCCAAGTTTTATTGCGTTTGGTTGGTTAAATCCCGAGAAACGTCTATTTAAAAGTCGCAAATTCGCGTGGCCGCCATGTTGGTTTTGTAGTTACCAGTTTTTCAAAAGTCACATAGGTAAACTTCTAGTAGTTCCCTTTATCACCGTAAAAATTCCAGGGTGATATCGGGAATAGTTTCGGAGATATTGAATGCTGGTGAAATATTTCGCACAGCCGCCATGTTGGATTGGTGAGACGTTACAAAATTTGAAGGGCACGGTCGGGGTCGTCCGGAATAGTGCTATGAACTTACCTAGTTTCATTGAAATCGCTCCAGCTGTTTAGAAGAAGTTATTAGGGACACACACACACACTCCTCACACACACACACGCACACACACACGGTCAAAAGGTGATCTCATAAGCTTTTTTTAAATTGAAAATAGGCTAAAAAATAAAAAATGCCACTTATAATTTTTTTTAAGAATATAAACAACCAAATATAACGAACTTTTCAGAACATATATATACTCCGATGGGCTGGACTGTAAATTAATGTATCCTGATCATGATTTCATTCCCATAAAAACGAAATTGTTTTCCGAAATGTTGGGGTCCCCCGAAACATAATCCTATATGCGCCACTGTGTTCATATACTTTCTAGGTGTATATTATTAGTTATATGGTTTATGATACCATCTATGTTTATATAATCAATAAATTTCGTGATACAGAGAGTTAACGCCGTTGAAAACGGAAATAAAATAATGAGCAATTCACTAACAAAATCTCGAAACCGACCCCGTTAAGTCAAAAAGCTGTAACGTTTGACTGCTCGAAGATAAATTAGCATAAGTATATATATTTTGAAGTAAATTTAATGCTCTACAACTTCCTACCCCACGAGGTTCCTGTAAAATGGAAGGCAAACGGGTTGAAAGGGCAAGTTAGACGAGAAACGTGAGGCGCTACATATTTTTCTTCAAATGTTCCATGTTCACCGGCTCATATCTTGGAGAAAGTAACATATAAAGATTCATATAATTATACCATCTTATAGGGCATTTAATTTCCTTTAAGTTTAAACGTATAAATATTCCTGTGCGACGCACCGTTTTAATGTTATGCGCTACACACTAAAAAAGGGGGGGCTTTGAGCCCCCCCCCCCCGCGGCACGTGAAATTGACGGAACTTTATTAGGTGTTGTTCAGGGGACCTCCCCCTACACATTCCTGAAACATTTCGAAATACATGATTTAATGCAGCAAAAATTCCTAATTTGACCGGACTACTACGTTTAGCCATGTGGAAAGCAGCAAGGTTAGGACCATAAATATTGTTCTATCCATAAATCTTGGTTTAGGTATTAGCCTTTCAGCCTTTTTACTACCGACAACAGTGGCTACGCGGTCTAAGGCGCAGCGTTAGGTCATGGGGCCAAGCTCTCTGCTGACTCGGTAGACGCGTGGGTTCGAGCCCCACCGTCGGCTGTCCTTGAAATGGTTTTCCGTGGTTTCCCATTTTCAGCACCAGGCAAATGCTGGGACGGTACCTTCTGATAGGCCACGGCCGCTTCCTTCCACATCCTTGCCCAGTTTCATACATCTTCATCCATTCCATCTCTCATACCGACGCGCAGGTCGCCCACGGGCGTCGAATAGAAAGACCTGCACTCGGCCTCTGAGGAGGCCACACGAAAAAAAAAAGCCTTTTTACTGTCAGTTACAAGACGTATATCTATTCTTTTACGAATATTTTCCATTGTTTTCGAAAAATTGCATTTTTAATTAATTTGTACAGATTTTTCTCAAAATCAGTTTTGGCTTGTTTTCGAAGGTTGTTATTAAAATCAACGTATGCCTTTAGCCAAGGTCTCTGTTGAAACTTTAACACACGATGAATTTTTATTAATTTTAGTTGGCCTGTTTAAGTGCCATGTATTGAAAAACGTATAGCCTTCGATTTCCACGATGAGGAATTAGTTTTTTGAGAGGCGAAACTTTAGGTTGTATACACTCTGATAGGAAAGGTAAATCGTTGTGTAGATCATGAAGGTCAGATGGGTAATCGACATCAACGTGTAGAATGTAACCAACAGGGTCGTCTTCCTTTTACGTTTCTAGATCAACAGTATCTGGAGAATCCCACTGAAATCCACCGTAAGGGAGTGGCACATAGCCCACCCGTATTGATTGTTGGCATCATCATACGTAATCAACTGCGATGATTTCTCGGAATCATATGTTTCCATGTAGTTATTGTTAATTACAGCATACCGATGAGACAACTGGCATATTCCTCAACGTATTCCAGGATCTATTAAAAGAATCCCATCGAAATCCTCTAGCAATTCCAGTTCAATTCCAGTGTAAAGGAGCATTGCCTCGAAACTTAAACCAGGCGAAGTAAAGAAGTGTGCAGCATCCTATCTGTGTGTTTCTAGTGTTTTGTTTCTAAAAGTTTCAAAGCTGTCTGCAAGAAGGAGTACATCTGAAGTTAGGTAAAGATCACTATATTCCCCTAGAGATTTAATTTTGAACTGATTCCAGACATTTTCGGCATGTTTATAGTCTTCTTTACTATCGTCTTCTTGACTTAATTTGTTAAAGAATTCTTCTTTTGGAGGTAATCACTTTTCACTTAATCTTTCCCATGAATCAATGTGCATGTTGTTGTTGTTGTTGTTTGAGTCTTCAGTCTTTTGAATGGTTTGATGCACCTCCCCATGCCTCCCTGTCCTGAGCTAATCATTTCATCCCTACTTAGCTACCACACCCTACATTCGAGGCAATCTGTTTACCATATTCCAACCTTGATCTAAACCTACAGTTCTTGTCCTCGACCCTTCCTTCCATAACTAAGCTTGCTATTCCTGGGTGTCTAAGTATGTGTCCTACCAACCTATCTCTTCTCTTCATTAGCATTCGCCAGAAACATCTCTCCTCTCCCACTCGACTCAATACCTCTTCGTTTGTAACCCTATCTACCCATCTGATCTTCATCATTCTCCTGTAACACCACATTTCAAACACCTCAATTCTCCTCTTTTCTGCTGCACCAATAGTCCAAGTTTCACTTCCTTAGAGTGCGACGCTCCAGACAAAGGTCTTCAAAAATGTCTTCCTAATACCTAAATCTATATTCGATATCAACAGATTCCTTTTCTGTAGAAATGCTTTCTTTCCTGAGACAACCAACTTTTTATATCCGCTTTGCTTCGTCCATCACTGGTTATTTTTCTTCCTAATTAACAGAAGTCTCCTCCTTCCTTTAGTTTCTCCCCTACCAATTTGATGTCCATAGAGGTTTCTGATTTATTACGGCTGCATTCCAATATTTTTGTTTTACATTTATTAATTTCCATCATGAATTCTTTCCTCAAGACGGAGTCTATACCTTTATAAAAAACTCATTCAAATCTTCAGGCGTGTCGGCCAAGATGACGATGACATCAGTAAATCACAGAGTTGAAATTATTTCTCCTTGAATCTTCACTCCCACTTTAAATTTCTCTCTAATTTCCTTCATTGCTTGTTCAATGTAAAGATTGAAAAGTATGGGTGATAAGATGCAGCCTTGCCTCACACCTTTCTGAATTCCAGCTTCTCTCTCACGTCCATCAGCTCGAATGACTGCTGTCTGGTTTCTCAATGTACCTGGAATCATAAGGAAATACACCGTTACGAGTCATGAGCGTTGCATTGTCGTTTCCAAAGTACTTGTCTTTTTCTGGGCATAATGTTAAGTTTGTAACTAAGTTTTCCAAACTACTCGGCATCAACCGAAACGTATCCACAAATCAAAGCTTAACATTTCCTACATATTTGGTGAAGGAGATGTACTTTTCTTTGAAGTTAGCTATAACATCCACTCTCTCAGTAGTACATCCCAACTGCTTTACAATAAAATTTGCGTAGAAATACAGGAACGGGGTTACGTGTTTTACACCTCAAATTCCTGTTATTATGAGCAGTTACATGGTATTCGCCTGTAATATGACAATGATATCTAACTTTCCAGTCCTCTTTGGTAAATGTTTTATGTATCATATTGCAGGTTTCAGAAAATTGGAAATCTGCTTCTTGATCATGAGTTAAGGCCTTTGGAACATTTAAGCTGTATAGGCGATCAATTTCATTAGCTATTGATATTAAGCAGTCCATAAACTTTTCTGCAGCGTCAGGTCTACGATAAATAAGAGTTTGGCTCGGAAGGTTTATCCTTATGTGTTCCACAGCTGGTGAGGGTTTAACATATATACCAAAGCTCATAGGAACATGAATCTGGTATGGAACTGTATAAATTACCTCAGGATTGAGTAGACATGTTTGATATGGTAAAAGTATACTTTCGAAATCTGCATAGATAACGTAAGGTATTCTTAGCATTTATTCCACATTTACGAACTTGAGAATTGGGGGTGTAATAGGCATTTGAACCCTAGTCATGTCATGCAGGACAATTAATGCTGTATGTTCTTTTAATTTTTCTATCCCTCGTTGCCCATATAGATTATCGAAGTGAGTAAAACACCGTTTACACGTATATATCTTATGTTCACGGTTGATAATCTGATGTCCTACTAGTTTATCAAAATTTTTGATAAAGACGTAGTGGTTCTGGCCAGATGAAGAACTTAGCAGAAGGAGGACACGGTGGTCTTCTAGTTCTTGATCCACAACCTTTAGAGGAAACACTTTGTTGTTTTCCTCCAGTCCAAATATATTAATGGATATGTCGTTGACTCTCTCAAATTTGGTAATGTCAGCTAGCGATGTAGGAAACAATATTACTGAAAAAGCATACTTGTTTTCCAGGTCCTGTGTTGAACATCCTTTTTAACCAGTTTTGCTAAAATGGCATGCATAAAACAACTCTAGTCCATAAAGATTTGAGGATTAATGCAGACTTTTTTTGCTTTTACAGCTGCTGGTAATGGAATATATGTGCTACAACGCAAGGGATTATACTTATTTATTTTCAATCGCACTCCTTCCACCGCTAGCAAAGCCCAATTACTGCCTTTAAGCTCAGATTCCTCCATTTCCGTAGTTAACTTTTTAAAATGTGATTCCGAGAAACTACTTAAGTGTGTTTCCTAAAATATGGCCTGATTAGGTGTTTTAAAAGCACGATCTGTAATTTCATTGGTAGACGTATGAATAAATATACATTCAGCCATAAGATTAACTTTTATCGACTTGTGGTTTGCTTGTTCTTTCTGTATAGCATGGATTATTTGATGTTTGGACTCTTTAAGGTATTAATTTAAATCTTTACACGTATCACAGCATATAAAATAGGATTTAAGACGACGTTCAAAATACGTTTCATATTTAGAAAGTCCATTATTATCAGGAATCATTGAGAGTAGGTAATGATTGGTAGGCTGAGTTTCTTGCCTTTTAGCTAATGACATAACCTCACAACTCTCTTCATGGCGACGTCCGTTGTAGGCATTTTTGAATTTGCTGCAATTGGTGAAATTTACCACACGATACTTCGTGACTCTGTCTATCATAGTCTCGAAGAAAAGTCTTTCCACACTCTTTGAATATATAGCTTGGAATAGTTTCCTCCATTATGGACGTTGTTTTCTCCCAACAGATGCTTCTTGCGTGTTGCAAGGCTGCAGACTGGTTGGATAGACAGTCTTTCACAATGTGATCACTGTAAGAGGTAGTGGTCAACTGAATGTATTCTTGCTAAAGGTCCCCCTATATACTCTAGAAAAGGCTATACGCACAGAGGGTTTTGTTTATCGTTTAATACAAATATATCTTGTTGGAAGACGCAACAAAGAGTTAAATTGCGCAATAATATGGGAATGTCGCATCACCTAAAATTTAATACTATGCAAGTTTTTAATATTTTTCAATCGCATAAGCAAACAGGTTGTAACTTGTCAACGTGTATTGGCATTCAGAAAACCAAGGCGTAAAAGTTATTAAAGCAGGGCCCTTAATGCCAAGGTCATAGAATACAAATGCAAATGAACAATACACTTACTTTCATACCTAACCAAGCCCAAGCCGAACCAAAGCCAAACCGAACGGAATTGCACCCACTTTGCTACCATTTTTTTACTACTTTTTACCACTTTGCTCCCATATTTGCTCCCACTTTTGCTCCCATATTTGCTTCCACATTTGCTTACATATTTGATCCCACTTTTGCTCCCACGTTTGCTCCCACATTAGTTCCCACTTTTACTCCCACATTTGCTCCCACTTTTGCTCCCACATTTGCTCCCACTTTTGCTCCCACTTTGCTTACATATTTGCTTTCACTTTCGTGTTCATATTTGCTCTCAATAATTTTGCTCTTATATTTGCACCCACTCCGTGGCTTAGGCGGCATCACGCTGGCCTCTCACCGCTGGGTCCGTGGTTCAAATCCCGGTCACTCCAAGTGAGATCTGTGCTGGACAAAACGGAGGCAGACAGGTTTTTCTCCGGGTACTCCGGTTTTCCCTGTCAACATTTCATTCCAGCAACACCCTCCACTATCATTTCATTTCATCTGTCATTCATTTAATCATTGCCCAAGAGGAGTGCGTCAGACCTCGGCAGCCGGCACAGTTCATATCCTCGCCGCTAGATGGAGGCTCCATTCATTCCATTCCTGACCCGGTCGGAGACTGGAAGCAGGCTGTGGATTTTCATTTTCATTTGCACCCACTTGTTGGCTTATCCTGTTGGCTTATGTATTGGCTTATGTATGTTGGTTTATTTGACGAGTTATTTTTGAAAATGTATTTAGTGGCTTTTTCTCTTGGACTTGGATAGTATCTCAGTCCTTTTAATGGCTGCATAATGCTTACCACCATGTTTGTAAGCAACAACAACAACACATTAAAATTCCGAAAATCCAAAGTACTCTAAGGTTAATGGTTGACTCTCAACTCTTACATTTACCAATATCCCACGGCTAGACAAAAACATTATATTTTTAAATTTCTCAAAAAAAAAAATTGAAAAAGTAGGCTATATGTTTAAAATAAAATCCTAAAAAGTCATATGTTAACTCTAACTCTTACATCTATCCAAATCTCAGTACAAAAATATTGTATTTTTGAAATGTTTCCATATTTCCAATTTCTGAATCCCTTCTAGCCAATGTTGGCAATGATATCTCTCGGGAGTCCCGTGAGTCGAAAGGCTCCAAAATACTTTGAAAATAGCCTATATTTTTAAACTAAAAATTATATAAAGTCATAATTATGTTAACTCCTACACCTACCTCTATCCCACTCTCAGTTGAAAAATATTGTTTTTTTGTAACTTTTTACAAAAAAATATTTTGAAAATAGGCTATATTTTTATCTAATAAATATAGAACGTTGTGCAATGGCTTAAACGAATGGTATTTATGTATTTGATCGTTAGAACAAAACTTTATATTGTTTACATTTTTTCCAAAAAAGCTCAATTTTTAAAGTGAGCCATATTTCTGAAGCTAAGAATTTTACAAAGTAGTGTATTTGACTTAAAATGAAGGTCTCTATGTCCTTTATCGTTAGAACAAAACATAGAATTTTTAACATTTTGTTCCAAAAAAGTTTAATTTTAAAAAGTGGCTATATTTTGGAAATTAGGAATTTCACAAAGTAGTGTATTTGAAGTATATTAATGTTCTCTATGTCTTTTATCGTCAGAACAAAACAATATATTTAAAAACAATTGTTGAAAATTTTTGTTTTAGAAAATAGGCTATATTTCCAAAACAAAAAAATAAAAAAATCATATATAGGCTTACACAAATGGCCTTTATATCCTTTATCGTCAGAACAAAATACAGTATATTTTACATTTTTCCAAAAAAGTGCAATTTTTAAAATTAGCTCTATTTCCGAAATTAGGAATGTTACTAAGTTATTTATTTATTTATTTATTTATTTATTTATTTGTTGATGGTACACAACAGGGCTCAGTGTGCGCCCCAATAATAGTGCACCTACACAGTAAGATACATTTCCTGATATGTCTGCATTAAGTATTAATATCTTAATGTAATTCTTAAAACTAATAAGTTCACACAGATCAAAATGCATAGTAGTAAAAAGATAATATAAAAACTAAATCTAAATATGATCTAATGCCAAATATAAAAACAGGTTTTGGAATTATTACATAATAAACTAATGGGTAACATCAATAACTAGGGAACAGGCCTATCCACATATATACATTGTTGATTCTGTTATGTGTGATAATTTTATTTCAAGTATGAATTAGAGTGACAGGGTTATAATTTCCAAGAACTGTCTGATTGAGAGACAGAAATCTAGTTTCCAGTTTACACGAACCGCATCGTTGTAAATACTGCAAAGCCTCCATACAGGTGAATTGTTATGTGAAGTGGTATTGGTTATATCAGTTTTGAATGTTATGGTTGATCTTGTAGTTAAGCGAGGGATGTTGAAATTTAGGAGTGATAGGAAAAATGAGTTATCAATTTGACCGTTAATGACTTTATAAAGGAATTTAATATCATTCACTCGCCTTCGAGACTCCAAACTAGTCATGCCGAAATTCAACAAAAGTTCACCGTAGGGTACCATGTGTGGGTAATTGCCCGTTATTTTGAGGTGTAAATATTTGAGGAATTTCTTTTGAACTTGCTCAATGTACTTAATGCATGTTTTCTGCCAGGGACTCCATACTTGGCTGGCGTACTCGAGCTTGGATCTCACCATGGCAGTATAAAGTTTTATGCAGGTACTGGTCCTAATGAATGGCTTAGTGTTTCTTATTATAAACCCTAACATGCGGTAAGCATCCCCGACCGTCTTTTGCACATGATAAGTGAAAGCAAGCTCTCGGTCAAACAGAATCCCTAGATCTTTCTTCTCGCTTACTGTTTTCAATGACTTAGGTCCAATTCCATAAACAAATGTGATTGGGTTCTTCTTACGTGTAAAGGTCATAACAACACACTTCGGTACGTTTAAGTATAATTTGTTTTCTATACTCCATTTGTGTATATTATTTAGGTCATTTTGTAGTAGAGTGCAGTCGTTAGTGGAAGAAATTGATTTAAAAATTTTGAAGTCATCTGCATATAAAAGACTATTTGAGTGCAGTATACATCGTGGCAAATCATTTATCATTGCTAGAAAAATCAAAGGTCCAAGGTTCGAACCTTGGGGTATTCCGGAATGAACTATGTATTCCTTTGAGACAATTTTCTGGAACAAAACAAATTGTTTCCTGTCTCTGAGATAGGAGATGAATAATTTTAGTAATGGGTGGGAAAATCCCAAAATACATAATTTTTTAAGAAGGATATCGTGATTTATTGTGTCGAAAGCTTTCTCGAAATCTGTAAATATGACATCCATTTGCCCTCCTTTATCTAACTCTTTAGATATAATTTGAGTAAAATTAATTGCATTCGTCACTGTAGATTTCCTGGATAGGAAACCATGTTGGTTATCTGTTACGAGTGGTCTGAGGAATACTGATATTCTTCCGTGCAATATGAATTCAAATACCTTGGCTACTGTGGATAAAATAGATATAGGACGGTAGTTATTAATTAGTGATAGGTCTCCCGATTTTAGTATAGGGCAGACGCGAGTGATTTTCCAGGCGTCAGGGAACGTACAAGTTTGAATTGCTAAGTTAAATATAAAGTGTAACGGGTCCCTGAGGCTTTCAGCACATCCCTTAACTACATACGGTGGAATATTATCAGGACCAGCCGACGACTTAGTTTTTAATTTTTTAAATGCCATTTCTATCTCTTCCTTTGAGACAAGTTTTATGTGAAGGGTGTTGGGAGTATTCGAATTGCAGGCTGGGACTTTGTATTGGGCTGACTGAGAGTCATACACTGATTTGAAATATGACGCGAAACCTTCAACAATGGAATCACCCCTGTCCAATTCTTCATTATTATATTTAAAAGTGTCGCATGAGTTCCTATTTTTTTCTTGTTTTTAATAAACGTCCAAAATTTCTTTGAGTCCCTGCTAATGTTTTGTTCAATATTATGGATATATTTCTTATAAGATAATTTAATGTCCTTTTTAATTTCTGACCTTAATTCTTCAAAACGTAGTCTATGATGATCTGAGTAATGTTTTCTCTTCCTATGGTGTTCCTTCCCCTTCAATTTACTCTTTATTTCCTTAGAGAACCAGACAGGATATTTTCTGCCCGTTTGTTGTTTACATATAGGAACGGTTTCGCCAAGTACTGTGTTAAAAATCTGATAAAACAGGTCTACTGCAGTATTTACATCAGTGCACTCGTATATTTGACCCCAGGCACTATCCCTCAACCGAGTGTACATTTGCTCAAAATCGGCTTCCCGGAAGTTATAGGTATCATTAGGCTGGATAATTACTTGGTTTCGACATATAGTTAGAGATATTTCCACATCCAGAGCTGGGTGATGGCGATCCTGCGGTAAGAGTGGGTCTGTGTTTTCCGTTACATTTATGTTGGGTTTGTTGGATAGAACTAAGTCCAGCGTCCTCCCGTTACGGTTTAGTACTGAATTATAAGATTTTAGCTGAAGATAATTAATAAAATTTACGAGTTCTCTTGTGTGAATATTGTCATCATTAATTATTGTACTTTGTATTGTTGGGATATTGAAGTCACCAAATATTAATAAATTTTTATCATATATTTCTGTGCGGGATTCCAGCCACCGATATACTTGCCTGTACGATTCTACTTTTGAAGCTGGTGGGATGTAAACATTACATGTGTTTCACTTAAATTAAAGGTCCTTATCCCCTCTACCCGGAAAATAAAATTTAGGTCCCTTGGACATAAAATGACACTAGAGAGGTGAGGCGGTTTAAATCACGCGCTTAAGTGGCGGGAGTGGTGGTGGGGGGAAGTAGAACCTGCCTTAACTCCAATCTTCTGAAACCTGTTATTTGGGTCATAAAACAGTTAACTAAGAGGAATGGAAAGTTAGAGATCATTGTCATATAACAGGCGAATACCGTGGAAGTGCTCATAATAACCGTAATTTGAGGTGTAAAACACGTAACCCCGTTCCTGTATTTCTACGCGAATTTTATTTTAAAGCAGTTGGGATGTACTACTGAGAGAGTGGACGTTATAGCTAACTCCAAAGAAAAGTACATCCCCTTCACCAAACAAGTAGGAAATGTTAAGCTTCGATTTTTGGATACGTTTCGGTTGATGCCGAGTAGTTTGGAAAACTTAGTTACAAACTTAACATCATACCCTGAAACAGACAAGTACTTTGGAAACGAAAATTCAACGCTCATGGCTCGTAGAGGTGTATTTCCTCTTGATTGCATTGATTCATGGGAAAGATTAAGTGAAAAATGTTTACCTCCAAAAGGAGCATTCTTTAACAAATTAAGTCAAGTAGATGTTAGTAAAGAAGACTATGATTAAGTCGAAAATGTCTGGAATCAGTTCAAAATTAAATCTCTAGGGGAATATAGTGATCTTTACCTAACTTCAGATGTACTCCTTCTTACAGACAGCTTTGAAACATTTAGAAACAAAACACTAGAAACACACAGATAGGATGCTGCACACTTCTTTACTTCGCCTGGTTTAAGTTTCGAGGCAATGCCCCTTTACACTGGAATTGAACTGGAATTCCTACAGGATTTCGATGGGATTCTTTTAATAGATCCTGGAATACGTTGAGGAATATGTCAGTTGTCTCATCGGTATGCTGAAATCAACAATAACTACATGGAAACATATGATTCCGAGAAATCATCGCAGTTGATTACGTATGATGATGCCAACAACCAATACGGGTGGGCTATGTGCCACTCCCTTACGGTGGATTTCAGTGGGATTCTCCAGATACTGTTGATCTAGAAACGTAAAAGGAAGACGACCCTGTTGGATACATTCTAGACGTTAATGTCGATAACCCATCTGACTTTCATGGTCTGTAATATTGACAAAGATGATGTCTTATTATTATTATTATTATTAATCGACAGGCATAACATTGGGAAATATCATAGCCACTCACATAATTTCCTCAAACTTATAATTGTCATCATATTTTTTGCATCAGTTTAATATGGAAGGAGAAGAGTGTTTCACTAGATGTATATATTTAATTTAATTGGTTTGATTTAATGTAAGATTTTCAATTTGAATATTTAATAATTTTAACGTGAGGGTGAAGCAAGCACGTAGATGTCTTCTCTTCAGTCAGGTAACAGGGGAGACGGGAGATGTGGCAACTTGAGTTTAAACTTGGCTGAGACATTCTTAGAAATTGAAGGAACAACGACAGACGCTACAGAAGCTCGCTTTTCTGAGAAAACGATTCACCAGAGGTCATATCCACAAAAACAAGGGAATCTATCCTCGTTCCAGGTCCAGGATATCTTATATTGGCTACAAGTACGGTGATTCTCATAATTTACACCACGCCATGGCTGAACGAATCGGAGGTGGACACCATCATATGCTGGAGGAGAAGAAGTCGGCTACGATGAAAAACAAGATGTGATTGATCGGCGGTCACGAGTGAAGAGTACATAGGAGAGGGATGGAGAAACGTTATAAAAGACGTTACTCGAGGCTCGAGAGCCATTCTGATCCTTAGTCTGATACTATTCTACATTGTACATTCTACATTCTACATTACTTTTGATTGCTGCAATATCAATGTTCGTTTCTTCAGGGGAAACTACGCTGGAGCATGTCTAAGCTCTAGTACAGTTAAAGTTGGAAATATGTTGGGACACATATCGTCCAAACATATTTATGGTGATAGTTGTGTATTAGGCTATCATCGTAAATATGATTTATGAAGCTAGTACTTCATCACATGCAACTAAGTAATTTTCAACATCCAATACAAGAGGAAGATGACGGCGATACTCTGAAGCAGGCTACAGATTTGCTCTGGGACAAGCAAAACCAATCTTATGAAGGCATCAACGGTGAGCGCTCTAGCAACATCACATATATCTCTGTTTTTCAATTTGTAAATCTTTTCTTTGGGCACAGTAAATTTAAATTCATTTAGCTTCTGGAATAATTTAACTTAACTTCATGTCTTCGTATTCGTTTGTTTTTAGCCGCCACGTTAATTGTAAATTCTGTAATTCTTCCATAATAATGTCTTCCATACTTGTTCTTTTTAATATCATTAAAATTAATTTTTTAAATTCATTCTCCGTGTTTCCTCCTTGTAGTTAGAAGTAGCTATAAGACTAACCTATGCTCCCATTGCAAATACTTTACTGGTTGGAAATTTAGTTTCCCTACGGGCTGAGGTATGTGTTTATTTCGGTGTTCATATGGCATTGAACCCGATGGCGCCCAACCAATATGAAGTTTTATTGTGGTTTGTCTACTGTACTCCAGGTAACACAGTTACATTTGTCCGCTTAAGAGGTGGCTTTGTCGTGGTTGACATGATTAGCACATAAGGCTTTTCAAATAACTATATTTGTATGTCCAAGTGGAATGAGTACAGTTCAAACTATTACATTTGAACGCCCAAAGTGTGGCCGAAAACCAGCTGGTATTTGTAGAGAGAGGAATTGTGATATTTCTGTGCTTTTTGTGTTTTGGGGGGATATAAATTGTGTGCTGTATCATGATGACGGGTAAAGAGGAAGAAATGAAACTTAGAAGTGGTCAAGTAACGAGTGGTGATGAGGTGGAGAAGAAAGTGGAGGCTAATGAGGGTAGTCCGGCTGGGACACACAATGGCTCAAAGGAAATAATGTAGGAATTTCCAGAGAGGGGGACTGATAAGGAAAGTTCGCAGGATACTAGTGTTGGGATGATGGCATTACTCAAGCAAATAAAGAATGATATAGAAAGTACTAAGCAAGGAATTAATAATAAATTGGAAGTCACTAATAGTGAATTAGAAGATACTAATAATAAGTTAGAAGCTACTAACAATAAATTAGAAGATACTTACAATAAATTAGAAAGTACTAAGGAGGAAATGAAGATTAATAATCAAGAGTTAACAATAAATTAGATGCCACTAATTTTCAGATGGAAAGCAATAATAGGGAAATTAACAGTAAATAGGACAGAATTGATGCGGAGACTGGCGGTAAAATTGCTGAATTAAATAAAAAGTTGGATTCTGTAACTAAAACTAATGAACAGCTGAGTGAGGAATGCGCTAAGGTAAAGAATAGTATTGAAGGGGTGAAGGGAGAAATTAGGAGTCAGCCGGAGTAGAAGTATGGTAGTACAAGGCAAATTAGAAGATAGAATGAGTAGCCAGTCTGATAATTTCAAAGAGCTAGTACAGGTGGAAACGAAACAAGTGAAGGAACAGATGGGTGATGAGATTGACAAGTTGAGTGATCAACTTAGCACAAAAGTAGAGGAATGTACTGCTAAGAATTTAGAAAACATACAGGAGATACAAGAGAAGCAAGGGGTCTTGAGAAATAGATTAGAATTAAGGGAGGTCAATTTGCGAGAAAAATTTGAGAATGTAGAAAGGCAAGCGGAGAAGAGATTAGCTGAGCTGGAAGCGAAATTGAAAAGTAAGATAAGATATGAAGCAAGTCAAAACAGGGCAGGAAGCATGAGTGGTTTCACTTTCAAGGAAGTGGAACTGGGAAACTTTAGTAATCGCCAAAGCTGTGTTATGTAATTTCATGGGGCGGTAGAAAATAAATTTAAAGAGAGACTGGAAGAGGGATTAATTGAATGGGGCTACGTACTGGAAATTTTGGATCAGGCATTTGTAGGAGAAACTAAAAGCTGGTTTGCTGTGTATAAAGATACGCTGGAGAATTTAAATGAATTTAGGGATAGATTTTGTGAAAAGTTTGGAGTGAGGAGATTCATTCTAGGCATCGCGAGGCAGTAGTGTGTGGGAAATATAATCCCAAAGGAAATACTAGTATGACGGATACTTCTTAGGGCAGATACTGATCTGCAAGTATTTGGATGGACTCACGCAGGGAAGGGATGTGGTGAGAAAGTTGCTAAGGCACTTCCCACACCGAATTAAGGAAGCGGTATGTATTCAAAGGGTGAATACAATAACTGAAATGAAAAAACTGTTAAGTACATATTTGGTAATAGGCAAGGTTAGCGGCGAGGAACAGCTGGCCACTAATTACAATAGAGGATACAGCAATCAGGTGCAGGACAATAGAAATCAGGGTGTCCAAAACAGAAACAGTGGGGGTTACCAGAATTTCCAGAATAGGGGTAACGGGGGGTAATAACCCTAATTACGAGAACAGGAATTATAATGGTAACCAGGGATACCAGAATAGGGGTAATGATGGTAATAACCAGAATTACCAAAATAGGAATAATTACTCAGGTCACAATAATGGTTTGAACTCAAACCAAAGGTCAGGGAATTGCAACAATTCCAACTGCAATCAAAGTAACCGAGGTTACAATAGGAATGACCAGAGTAGTAGTAATAGTGGTAACAGCAATAGTAATACTAATGGTAGCAAAACTCAGCTCAACAGCACTTCAAACAATGGGGCTAGTACCAGTACAAGACCTTTAAACTAGAGCCGGGCTGTCATGAAGGGTCTACATTACATTCGTTGGTTATCCCAATCAGTAATTTAATTGCTGATACTTATGACCTAGATGTGAAGAGTGATTTATTACGGGAGCTAACAGAGGTGCAGGAAGTAAGTGAGAGTAAGAATATATACCCTGTAGCGAAAGTGTACGTGTCTAGGGCGCCTGTCTATGCCTTATTTAACACAGGTTGTGCTCGCTCATGTTTAAGTTCCATGCTTTATGCTAAAATGAAGGAGAGAGGTACCATTTTTGAGGAGTTGTCTATAAAATCTACATATGTAATAACTGCAGTTGGGATGAGGTCACATTTAATTTCAAAACACGTACTGGTGGAACTAGAAATTGTTGGTCATGTGGGGAGGCAGGCTTGTTTGGTCATACCGAAACTAGTGTATGAGCTTATCATCGGCACAGACTGGTTAAGTAAATTTTCAGCTAAATTATGCTATGAGGAAGAGTGTGTAAAAGTGAATAGGAACGAGGAGGAAGTAATTATACCGTTTAATGACCCAGGTAAGCAATGTGGTGTGTCTCAAGGGGAGTGTACTTTGAGTGATGTGATTTCGGCCAGTAGAGTCGAAGATGTCGGGCAGGTATCGGAGGATAAAGAACCTGTGCCATTATTTTTGTGGGGAGTGTGCAGACGTATGGGAATCTAGAGGACTCCTTACGGATTGCTGCATTTCAAGATGATTTAGGGGAACTACGAAGTGTTCAGCTCTATAATGTGTTGTTAGATAATAAGAGAATTTTTGGGGATAGGAATGGTAAAGCAAATTGTTACACCCACTCGTTAAACGTGCATAATTATTCAGAGTTCGTAGGACACAGGTATCCAGTTCCTTTTCGATACCAGAATGCAGTTCAACAGCAAATTGACCAATTGTTAGCAGATGGTATAATTGAATATTCTAACAGTCAGTATTTAAATTCACTAATAACAGTTCCTAAAGCAGATGGGAAGGTAAGGATTTGTCTTGACGCACGCACCCTCAACTCACATATCAGTTTTGACCATTTGAGATATTGAAGAGTTAATGCAGAGTTTTTAAGGTAAACAGTGGTCCACGTGCGTGGATCTCAGCTCTAGTTTTTGGCAGGTCCCACTTACGAAGGAAGATCGGCCCTTCACGGCATTCAATCGCCAGTTTAATTTATTTCAATTTCAGAGGGTTCCCCATGGTCTGAAGAGTAGCTCTGAAGCTCTTACTAGGGCACTTAATTTTGCACTAGGCAGGGACACAGGTGAGTTTGTTACCATTTATATAGAATATATGGTTATAAGTTCTAGAACTTATGACGAGCACTTGGGTCACTTAGATTACGTTTTTAAGAAGCTGGACAAGGCAGGTTTCACTCTGAAGCTGTCTAAGTCTGAATTTTGTAAGCGAGAAGTCACTTTTCTGGGTCATAAGGTATCACGATTAGGGGTAACGCCAGAGGTAAGTAGGGTGAAGAAAATACTGGATACTAGCACTCCAAGGAACGTAAAGGAACTGAAATCGGTGCTTGGCTCATGTAATTTCTTTCATCGCTTCGTTGTGAAGTATGCATGTCTGGTAGAGCCGTTCAGAGAATTGTTAAAAGCAGGTAATAGATGGTATTGTTATGAATCGCATGCCAAGGCATTCCAGGCGCTGAAGCGTGGATTTGAGCAAGCAGTGGTACTGCGCTATCCACTAAGGGACAGGGAGTACGTTCTTATGAGAGATGCGTCGCATATTGGTATAGCAGAGGTGCTATGTCAGAAGGATGAGGAAGGAGACCTGAGGATTGTATCCTTAGCTTCGAGTGGTCTGTCTGTCGCGGAGCAAAGGTATACCATCACTGAATTGGAGCCCTTAGGCATTGTGTTCAGCCTTAGTAAATTTAGGATGTATGTGTTGGGAAGTAAGTTTGAGACACACACAGATCATCACGCCTTGATATTTATAAGAACTTGTAAGTTGAGATCAAATAGAGTAAGTCGGTGGATCTTGGCTCTCCAGGAATATGACTTCGAAGTGAAGCATATTTAAGGAAAAGATAACATCTTGGCGGATATGTTATCTCGTGATGCATCTTTGAGCAAGGTGGGACCTGTATTGAAGGCTGATCAGGGTATTTTGATGTGTGCTTGCATTGATCCAAGCAACAAGCAGCCACTTGAAGTATTAAAGAATATGTTGGTTGAGCAGAGGGAAGATGTGGTGTTGCGGGAGCCTTTGGCCAGGTTAGAGGTAGGTGATTCAGCTACGGTAAAAGTAGGTCGGTTCACATATAAGATGCAGGACGGCTTCCTCGCACGAGAGTGTAAGGACGTCCGCTGGGCGATATGAGTACCAACCTCTTCGAGGGAAGAACCAGTTTGGTTCATTCATAGGGAGTTAGGCCACTTCGGCTCAAACACTGTGTACTTTGTCTGGGAAAAGATGGGAAGGGATATTAGGAAGATCCTCGCTAAGTGTGACCTCTGTCAGAGAAGTAAATTTCCTGTTAGATATTTGTGTGGTCCTATGCAGGCGATTATCACAAATAGTCCCGGCAAACTACTTTGTGTTGATCTATTCGGTCCTGTAGTGTAAGGTCAGTTTGGCTACGAGTAAATTTTTGTACTGGTTGACGCATTCAGTAAATTCGTAAAACTCTATGCATAAAGGAAAGCCAACGGGAAAGCATGTAGTCGACTGATCATTGATAAATATATACCTGAATTCGGCGTTCCACTCAGAGTGTTATCCGACAGTGGGCCGCAATTTACTTCAAAATACTGGACAACCAGCATGGAGCAAGCCGGTATCACACATGTTCACTCATAGGTTCGATATCCTCAAGGGAATTTTTCGGAGAGATCGATGAGAGAGATTTCGCGTATTATGAGAGCTTTGGTACACGATCGGCACACTTCCTGGGTAGCTCAACTGTCAAAGGTTGAGTCTTGGTTGAATTCTGTTCAGCATGAAAGCACTCGTATTACTCCGTTTGAAATTCATTATGGTAGGAAACCTCAGAATGAATTAGCGAGAAGTTTGGGATTAACTGTGGGAACACAACCGGGGGTGGATTTTTATGTCCAGTTGGCGAAACGGATTTTGAAAAAATCAGCAGCTAAAAGAATTCACCAACAAAAATAAAATAAATTCGACCTTTTCAACCCTGGAGACCGTGCCTTACTAAAGGACTTGAAACAGTCGAACTCTGTAGAGAAAGTCATGCGTAAGTTCTTTTTACTTTATTCTGGTTCATTTTTTGTGTCCAAGAGGATTGGCAACACAGCATATGTCCTTGAGAACGAACGGGGTGAGTGATTGTATGGGTCGTACAACATTTATAGCCTGAGGAGGTACATATCGTGAGGATATGAGGTACTGAGTGTACAATAAACAGACGTGTAATATATGGTAAGGTTTTTTAAGAAGTAAAAATAAAAAGTTTACGGAATGAGTGGCATGTTCTGAGACAGGTAAGTGACGTCAGAGCTGTGTATTCAAGTGTTGTCTGAGAAAACGTAATTAGGTCTGGTGAGACGGGACAGTTCAGGTGGTCTGACTCAATCAGATAAGAGACAGCTCAGATAACAGGGTACAGAACATTTTGGTCAAATTAGCTAGACGACTGTTGACCTGACTTAGTTTGTAAGAATGAGGTAAACATTTAAAGAGATGGACTAATTGGAGTCCGGTACTCAGATCTTGGAGAAGATATGAGATTTCTGGAGTGTGCACGGAAGGTAGTGTGACATATCATATATTTAAAGGGAACATTTGTTTACATAATAAGCACAGAAATAAGGTCGGATTATAGATATTTCTATACTTTGTATTTTTTCAGTAGTACATTTTAATGTTAATTCTTTACAGAGAACATTGTAATGGGGTCAGTAAGCGTTTCGTCTTACGTGTGAAGTGTGGTAACGAAAGTTACAGTGTGGTCGTGTGTGAGGTGCCTGACGCATCACAGTTGAATTCTGGAGAAGTGGTATACACAAAACACTTGTAATGAGTGAATCTCCAGGAATTCACATATATTAATTCACTAAGGGAGTGAAGCAAATCACATATATGGAAAATAAACGTATCAAGCGACATAATTATGTCCATAAAAGAAGAATCTCGTGTGTTTTGTAAATAAGGGTGATAGGCCTATATATGTGTTTTTCTTCAGGGTATTAATATGTATTTTTGTGTGTGTAAACAGCGGCGATACCGCAATTTTGAGAAAGACTCTTACAGGCACAATATGCCCGAACCTTGATAGAACATTGACATAATGTGTCGAGGAGAGGATGATTTGTAAATAAGGGTAATTTACATGTTTTTTTGTCAAGTGTTGTTTATATAATGTGTTACTTTTTTGTATTACGTGCCTTTTAGTATATCGTAACGATTTTACGTAGTAAAACCGTACGATAAACTAGGGCGAATGAAATATTGACAAAGATGATGTATTATTATTATTATTAATCGACAGGCATAACGTTGGGAAATATCATAGCCACCCACATAATTTCATTAAATTATAATTTAATCATATGTTTTGCATCAGTTAAATATGGAAGGAGAAGAGTGTTCCACTAGAAATATATATTTAATATAATTGGTTTGATTTTATGGAAGATTTTCAATTTGAATATTTAATAATTTTAACGTGAGGGTGAAGCAAGCACGTAGAAGTCTTCTCTTCAGTCAGGTAGCAGGGGAGACGGGAGATGTTGCAACTTGAGTTTAAACATGACTGAGCGCGATGTGCGAGACTTTCTTAGAAATTGATAGGAACAACGACAGACGCTACAGAAGCTCGCTTTTCTGAGAAAACGGTTCACCAGAGGTCATATCTACAAGAACAAGGGAATCTATCCTCGTGCCAGGATCGGGATATCTTATTTTGGCTACAAGTACGGTGATTCTCAGAATTTACACCACGCCATGGCTGAACGAATCAGAGGTGGACACCATCATATGCTGGAAGAGAAGAAGTCGGCTACAATGAAAAACAAGAAGTGGTTGATCGGCGGTCACGGGTGAAGAGTACAGAGGAGAGGGATGAAGAAAAGATATAAAAGACGTTACTCGAGGCTCGAGAGCCATTCTGATTCTTAGACTGATACTATTCTACGTTCGACAATCTACATTACATTTGATTACTCCAATATCAATCTGCGTTTCTTCAGGGGAGACTACGCTGAAGAATGTCAAGGCCCTAGTACAGTTAAAGTTGGAAATATGTTGGGACACATATCGTCCACACATATTTATGGTGATAGTTGTGTATTAGGCTATCATCATTAATGTGATTTATGAAGCTAGTACTTCATCACATGCAACTAAGTAATTTACAACATCGAATACAACAGGAAGATGACGGTGATACTCTGCAGCACGCTACTGATGTGCTCTGGGACGAGCAAAACCAATCTTATGAAGGCATCAACGGTGAGCGCTCTAGCAACATCACATATTTCCCTTTATTCAATTTTAAATCTTTTCTTTGGGCACAGTAAATTTAAATTCATTTAGCTTCTGGAATAATTTAACTTAACTTCATGTCTTCGTATTCGTTTGCTTTTAGCCGCCACGTTAATTTTAAATTCTATAATTCTTCCATAATAATGTCTTCCATAGTTGTTCTTTTTAATATCATTAAAATTAATTCTTTACATTCATTCTCCGTGTTTCCTCCTTGTAGTTAGAAGTAGCTATAAGACTAACCTATGCTCCCATTGCAAATACTTTACTGGTTGGAAATTTAGTTTCCCTACGGGCTGAGGTATGTGTTTATTTCGGTGTTCATATGGCATTGAACCTGATGGCGTCCAACAAATATGTAGTTTTATTGTGGTTTGTCTACAGTACTCCAGGTAAACACAGTTATATTTGTCCGCTCAAGAGGTGGCTTTGTCGTGGTTGACATGATTAGCATATACGGCTTTTCAAATAACTACATTTGTATGTCCAAGTGGAACGAGTACCGTTCAAACTATTATAGATCTACACAACGATTTACCTTTCCTACCAGAGTGTATACAACCTAAGGATTCGCCTCTCAAAAAACTAATTCCTCATCATGGAAATCGAAGGTGACACGTTGTTCATTACATGGCACTTAAACAGGCTATAAATCATGGACTAAAATTAATAAAAATTCATCGTGTGCCAAAGTTTCAACAGAGACCTTGGCTAAAGGCATACGTTGATTTTAATAAAATTCTTTGAAAACAAATCAAAAATTATTTTGAGAAAAATCTGTACAAATTATTAACAATCCAATTTTTGGAAAAACAATGGAAAATATTCGTAAAAGAATAGATATACGTCTTCTAACTGACATCAAAAAGGTTGATAAGCTAATAGCTAAACCGTGATTTATCGATTGAACAATTTATGGTCCTAACCTAGCTGCTTTCCAGATGGCTAAACGTAGTATTGTATTCAATAAGCCTATATAGTATATTGGAATGTGTATACTGGATATTTCAAAAACTCTCCTGTATTCCCACACTATGATTTCCTGCTACCCTATTATAGCATTGACAAACTTAAACAAATGCATACGGATTCGGACACGTTTATTTATTTGGTTAACACCCAAGATGTCTATAAAGACAAGTGAATTTTCTAGAACACCTGGACACATCTGATTATCCTACTAATCACATATGTAACTTTACATCAAACAAGGAAACTTTGGGAAAATATAAAGGCGAGGCTTGTGGACGTATTATTAACGCATTTGTTGGACTTAGAGCTAAAATGTATGCTTTAGACTTAAATGGCATAGAAAAGATTATTATCATCTATAAAACTAAACAAAATTACTTTGTGTCCAGATGACGCTAAAAGATTAATTGATTCTAATGGTATAGCTACACATGCCTCATTACTCAACCGTTAACCATACATAAGGGGTTAAATTATGGATATAAAAATCCTAAAATTAAACAGGAAAAATATTACTCTACCTGCATCTAGCAAATACATAAACCAAAACAATTTAAAAATAAAACGGTAGCACTACAGAAATAAAAACAACACCAAGCAAGCTACGAGGAAAAGAAAAATGGTATTCATACTCATGAATAAAACAATAGAAAACAAAAAAGATAAACCAACAGTACAATTTATAACAAAAAATAAAGAAAAATAGTTTTTTTGTAAATATTGTAAATGTATTTAAATTAATACAAAAATATTGTATGGACACTGCTTGTACATTTTAATTACTATCCACCTACCACTCCTAATCCAAACGACTACCTCTAGTAATCTTAAGAAATTGCCCATGGTAGCCGAAACTAGGTAGCCAAAAGTATAGTATAACCCATTTATTATCTATATGCTTTGGGGTAAGGTATACAGCCTTGTTATATTTAATGGAAACCTGTAGAATGCTGTGGTTAAATAAAGAGTGTGAAGAAAATTGCCACGAACCGCATGTAAACTCTGGCCTTGTACTTTTAATTGAAAAACCTTTGGAGTAAGAATAATTCCTCTGTAAGTGTTTGTGTGTGTGTTAACTTTGCCTATGGGGTTATGCCTAGTGCTGCCGTTAAGCCTGGGGAAAGAAAAATTGACCAAATGCTTTTACTTTTTAAAACGTAAATGACATTGTAATCCTAAGTTCGGTGTGTATGGCGGTTATGTTGTGCAGTAGCCTCGACAGTAGCTTTATTTTACTCTTTATAAGACTAGCAAAAAGATAGTTGAGTGTGCCCTTACGTACTTTGGCTGTGTGCATTAGCCTTGTGCTAGCTTTAAAGGTTAGCTTATGTTAGGTTAGCTTGGGTTAGGTTAGAATAAGTTAGCTTAGGTTAAGTTAGGCTAGGTGAGGTTAGGTTATGTTAGAACATGTTTGGTTAGGTGAACTGAGGTTATTTTACTTTAGGTTAGGTAAATTGAAGTTAGGTTAGGTTAGGTGAAGTTAGGTTAGGTAAAGTTAGGTTTAAATATAAAATCGTAGGTCCGTGACCTTGTAGTTCAGTCTATTACACAAAATCTAAAAACTAAAATGTAAAAACATAAATTTAAAAACTAAAGACTAAAATCAAAAAATCTAAAATGTTAAAATTAAAATCTAAAAATTTTAAAAATCAAAAATAAAATCTAAAATAAAAATCTAAAATTTAAAATATAAAAATAAAAAATAGTACAAGCATTAATTTAAATATTAAATGAAGTTTCTGTAATTATGGGTTAGAGATTTGTTGGGTTAATGACCTTGCAGTTTAGTGCTTTGACCCAATAAAAATATAAATATAAAAAATTAAATAAAATTAATAAATTGTCTATTATATAACAAATAGTAATTAAAATTATCTACTGTACCCAATCGGAGACTGGTACAAGAAATGTTGGATAAATTCACCACAGTATGAAGAAAGGATTCTGTAGATTTGGTCTTAGAAACGAGACACATGCGAGAAGCGGATGCTTAATTAAAAATTCCCGAGAGAATAAATATCATTAACGTGAAACGATATGGGCTAACCAGATCTAAAACCCATTAAAACGTGCTCAGCGATGGTATTTTTGAACATAAAAAGGTTGAAGTCATACCTGCGACGCAGCAAGACTGGATGTGTTTATGAAGACACTAATAGCCATATTAATGGGGAACTATTTACGAATTGATGAAAATGACCTAGGGGAGCAAGAGCTTAGAATAACGCAACTCAGCAGATTATTCTGTGTAGGCGCGGGGAGAAACATCGTCTTAAATTCAGAAATTAGCGGATAACAATTAGGCCAGTCATTGAAGTAAAAATATACAATCAGATTGATTAATCGGAAATGAAATGCGATTTTTATGGCATTAACCATCATAATCTATGCACAGATAAAAACTGCTGACGCTAGATAATGTCATCAGAGCTACGCGGACTGATCAGCGGAGGAGGAACGAGTGATGTAGTAGGCCGCGCAGGAGGCATGATAAATAATTTAATTAATTAAGAAGAATGTAATGAACGAATTCAAATCCACACGATGTCCATTAGACAGTAGCATTAGCTACTCGCTGGTAAATTCTGAAGAAGATCAGAGCATAAACTCAGACGTTAGCCTCTGAAGTTGATTAAAGGACTATATTCTTTACTGAATTAGATATAAGGGACTAAGGGCAGATTCAAAGACAGTCATCTGGAAGACCTCGCAAGAGGCACGTTACTCGACAGTCATCTTGGGGCTCTAGTGAAGAAGCCACGTTACGTTACAGTCATCTCGTGAGTTCCAGGGGAATACCATGCTACTTAGATTCAAGCACAGTCAACTATAGGACTCTAGTGGAGTCACGTTGGTTCGAAACCAAACTAGTGGACGTTGTGGATCTTAGAGGATCGCCACATTGATCGATAGTATCACAAGAACAGTAGTTCAAAACCGAAGTGGGTAACGCTAGGCAACTTAAGAACTCAGGTTCACGCTAGCAACCAAACATTTAAGACAATTGAGGTGAGCTTAACGAGTAAAATTTAACCTGAACATCGGAATTTGTGGACCTTGATGGAAGGCCAACATTTCACGATATAGAACAGTTCGCAGTAAAGTGTGACCGGCGGAACTAAAAGATAGAACCACGGTAGTTACAAACAGACTATTAATGCCTTAAATGCAGATAAGGCTTAAACACTCCGTGAGTTGTAATACGCAGAATAGAGACTAAAACTGTGACGTTTTAAAGCAGAATTCTCCAGATAGGAGATAGAAGACGTACATGACAGAGACAGATTCGAGAACCAGAGAGGGCAGAGTAGGAGGAACATTCGAGAGAACGGGTTTTCCAGTAGAAATATCGCCAGGAGGATAGGGAAGGAAAGACTTCGCCTGCAAACTGAGGTGCGATAATAAGACAGTTATGCGTATCTGCATGACAGAAGAGTGTAAATAAATATGATAATTACAGGGATCGAGCGTGAAATGCATGCCAGTGTAGACAAACGTGTGGAAAGTGTATATATAAAATAGACAAATATTTATTTTACATCCCAAGTGTACTCGGGATTATTATTAGTGTTTTACGTGTATTTTAGTTACGAAAAGTGTTAATTTCAAGAAAATGTGTGTTTATAAAAATGTGTGTTAAAATTTAAGGAATGTGTAAATCAAAGTGCAAATATGTGTAACTAAATAATGCCAAGAGATGGGTGAACCTATCCTTAAATGCTGTCTCCCGCCCTTAGATCATAAATACAATAGATGGCTGATGACGTCACATTTGTGAAACCAACATCTCAATCAGCTGACTAAAGGGAACTGCCGGGAACTGCGGATAGTTTGGAGCACTGAAATACTACACGTGACGATAGAATTGGGCTATTCTGTTCTATGCATTACCGTACTAAGCCAGAATGGTGTATTACTGTGCAGCGTATGGATGTAAGGAGACGTTTAGGAAAAGATCGGGCATTTCTTTCCATAGGTAGTCCTAAATTAATTCATTGTAAAATAACCCTAAAATTCTTGACTTCACTACTTGCATTTCTTTACGTTTCCTCTAACTCCGAGACATGAAAGAAAAATAATTTAATCTGTAAATTTATGACAAATTATTAAACTTTACTCTATCCCTTACTCCACTGACCAGGCCTATGAAGCAAAATTAGGACCATCACAGCATCAAATAGCCTTCCTTTTCAATCATGTGTCAAATTGCGGGTTATGCTACTGATGTGACGATGTAGTCTTCGATAATAAATACGCTGAGGTAATATTTGTCATCTTATTAAACGTATGGACAGTGCGTTTGGTTGAGGAAAGTTTCAGATCCTTCTAGGATACATTGCAGCCCTAAATTAGTCAATTCGTAGGATTTCAAAGTTCTGGATTATTACTGCGAAGGTTTCTATGATTCGTGGAAAATGGAATTTAAAAGGAAACAGTTCATTGCTTGTAATGATTTCCGTTGTAGCAAATGTAATGCATAGTTGTTAAAAAGCAACGCTTACTAAATCAATAGACTTCCTTATTTCCATTTGCCTATGTTTTGTTCACCTTCATAAAATACTGAAGTGGAAAGTAACGCTGAATGAGAGCTAATCGTACGATAACATTTTGTAAAGTAATGCACAGGTACTGAAATTAGCCAAAATACATTGTCTAATGATGACAAATAAATTAGGAAATGATGTAGTAATATATTGAACTTGTTTCGAGCTCTCGGGCGTAAAATTAAAAATGACCAGCTACACAAACACTATTCTCTTCAAAAATCAGTAGGCCTAATTCAGAATTGGATTTGTTATTAATTATTTACAAGAGGGGATCCTGGATGTATGAGTATTACGGAACACGGCAGCCACTTTTTACACAAACACAATTCTGTTAAAAAATCAGTAGGCCTAATTCAGAATTGGATTTGTTAGTAATTATTTACATAAGCCTCCGTGGCTTAGGCGGCAGCACGCCGGCCTCTCACCGCTGGGTCCGTGGTTCAAATCCCGGTCACTCCATGTGAGATCTGTGCTGGACAAAACGGAGGCAGACAGGTTTTTCTCCGGGTACTCCGGTTTTCCCTGTCAAAATTTCATTCCAGCAACACTCTCCACTATCATTTCATTTCATCTGTCATTCATTTAATCATTGCCCCAGAGGAGTGCGTCAGGCCTCGGCAGCCGGCACAATTCATATCCTCGCCGCTAGATGGGGGCTTCATTCATTCCATTCCTGACCCGGTCGGAGACTGGAAGCAGGCTGTGGATTTTCATTTTCATTTCAGTAATTATTTACAAGAGGGGATTCTGGCTGTATGAGTATTACGGAACACGACAGCCACTTTTAACACCAAATATGTTACATTCTTAACCTTTGCTACCTTCCAGTACGTAAAGAAACATGCGATGCTTTTCCCAATGTCGTAAAAATTACGAAAATGTGTGTTTAAACCCTCATTAAAAATCATTTCCCCACCAACTCCTTTCACCTTCCATTACGAGTTCCTCTGTTTTCCCTTTAGTCAGATGATCCAGATGTTGGTTTCACGTCACAGTACAGGCGCAATGTGGCAATGCGCACTCTATTGTATTTATGCTCGAAGCTCCCACCTGACAGAGGAAGGGGTAAGTAATGTGAATTTCCATTACTATATGTTAAAGTACGCACCAATGTAAATTGTATTGTGTTATCATGAACCAATGGTTGGTTGATATTGTGAAAGTAAATGTTATAACTGGTTAATGTAAAGTGTATAACCCGTATGAAATAAAAATGATGTAGTTCAAAGATATGTTGTAAGGGGGAACCGAGTATAGTTAATTAGACCGATGATGGGTTTGTACATCATAGTAACGTAAAATAAAGTATTGTAAAGTATAGTAAAATAAAGAAAAGTAAAGTATAGTAATGTAAAGTGAAATAAAGTAATTAGATCAGTGATGGATCTGTACACAAGTAAGTCAGCGGTGAACAAGTACACCAGGACTAAAGTTGAAAGTAAATAATGAGTTTTAGACTCCGTGAATGAATAAGTCAAGGGGTTTTGGATGCCTTAAAGAGAGATAAATAAGTAAATGGTTTTGTAGAACTGAATAATGAGTTGAATATGTGAAGGGGTTGTATACCTTAATACATAATTGTGGAAATAATGTGCTGTTATGCCATGTTGAAGGGAAAGTTAAAATACTGGTAGGAAGACCTAGTTAAACAGACCGTAAATAAAGGCAAATGATTAAAACAAAGTAAATACCTTTACTCTGACAAGGGTAAATGTATAGAAGTGATGAATATCCAAGCGTATGATTGTGCCATAAAGGGGTAAAGTAAGTGATAAACTCAAGCTAGTATTAGTTCATACGCATTGTTCGGGAGATAAATCAACGGAGTCGAATCGTCGTAATAAACAGGGTGGCGACCAAAGTGGATGCATTGGATTCCCACTGAAATTACTGTGTGTTATATTGATTGTTATGTTGCATTGTAAGTCTGGGTGAATGTATTGTTATGCAGGAGGCCGGGCCAAGGTGAAATAGTTCTTCCTCGAGTCATTCATGCATTAATGGGCGGACGAGCATGGCGCTTCGGATCGTACCATTTCTTTGTGTTAATTCTCACGCCAGCATTGCCAATTATGCCGAAGCGGGCGTAGTACGCTGAGCAGGTGCTCTAATACAGACAAATTAAATATCTCAGAATGAAATGAAGAGATGAACTAATGCACGTAGTGAGGTTATGATGAAATAGAAAGTGAAGTAATTGCAAATGTATGAATGTTATAATGAGACTTGGATAATCATTTAGAACGGGTAAAGCGCGCGATGTAGTATTGAATGAGTGAAAGCCTTAATAGCTGTACGGGACATTTTTGTGATAATAAATTTTATTTTGACGGGCCGGCTGAGAGGGAGGCACGACCTTGCCCTACAGACCGTGTCCTCAAGGGGGAGATACAAGGGTCTATTATAAATGAGGCGCAGACACTGAAGCGATCGGGTCTGACTAGTAATTAACGGTACAAAGATAAAATTATTTAATGACAGGAGCTACTGTGTTCTTGCTGGAGATGAGGCAATTAATGCCAGCTAAAATTCCTGTGAATTCATTGAATTCTGACGATTAATGTCAGTTGTAATTATACTCGGATAACCGGTTCCTTCTTTCCATGAACTAAGAGACACGGGAAATAAACAGGTTGGTTTTAATCTCAGAAGGGAGTATGATTCCTCTGGAGCCTTATAGCATTATGGTGTGTAATTTAACATAAAATAAAAGCATGAGAAAGATAATGTTGGATTTGGGATTCGATTCCCGACATGTTAAGTGTGAAAATTATACATTGTGAATGCATTGCAGAGTAAAACTCTAAAGCCTATTGATGAATATAATTAAACTCAGAATTTAACTGAAGTGAATGAAATAAATAAAGAATAATGGTATTAAATATAATTGAATGAATAAATATAAATAGATATAAATAAATTCAGTGAAATATAATTATTTACAGTGATTATGAATATGTAATGAAAAAAAGGACAATAATGGTCCGATTATTTAAGCAAGATGTTGTTAGGATAGTTAAGATGTTTTAAATGCTTTTAGAAGCTTATTAATAATTTTGTGAACTTGATGAACTTGATTGATAAAATGGATTATTATCAATTTTTACGTTATTTTATTGTTTGATGTTATTTTGGGTGCTTTCCTTGGATGATTAAAGCAAATTGTAAAGTAGGTTGTTGTTATTTGTTTAGTCTTGTTGATCTGAAATTGCTCAAAATCCGAATGTACGGTCATACGGAGGGATGAACGTAAAACCCCCGAATGCCGGTGGGCTACGCTGGGGTATGACCATGTATTCTCCGTAATCATTTACGGGTACAGGGGAATCGTATAAGTATGTAGTGGATTTGAGCAATGGGTCACAAGAAAAGACGGTCGAGATTAATTTGAGGAATAAGATAAGTCAATATTCAGAACCATATTATAAAAATGACCGCACTACTACCCGTCAAAACCTAACAAATATAAATCATTTTAGGAAAACCCCACCTTTCAAAAATGGCGCCCAACGTGGGGAATTCGACAGTAAAAACCACCCTTAGGAGGGTTTTTCAAAACTTGTTCTTTGGGCTGATATCTCGCGTGGGGTGACCAAAGGTACCATCAGTACCCAACCATCATCTTACCGATCAAAAATGGGGCCCAAGTTAGGGGCGGGTTTTCCAGGGAAAACTCAGGGGAAACTAGGGTTTTCCGGGATTTTGTTTAACTCGAGGTTTCAATTTTTTTTTTCAAAATCTTGCTGAATGTTATATCATGATGAGTGAATGAAGGTGTGAACGGTTGCGTAAGCTACATACCCGCAAGCAACTTTACTTCAAGATAGTGAAAACAATACTACAAATGTCGGGTAGAAACCAAGTCATATATCTCATGTGCATGACTCATTTTTGGATGGGAATTAGCCCATCTTATTCTCAATGAATACTTTGGAAAAAGAATGGCAACTAGTGAGGAGATGGAGAAGCTCCTGGAGATGATGAAGGAGAATTTTAGTACTCTGAGCACTAGGCTTGAGTAAAGTAAGGAAGCTATGAACACTAAGCTTGAGGAAGGTAAGGAAGCTATGGACAGTAAGCTTTAGGAAAGTCAAGAAGCTATGGAGGACAGCATTAACAAAGGGAGTGTAGAGTTTAAAGAATATTTTAAAATAATGGAGACTAAGTTATGAGGAATGAACATTAAATTTGAGGCTGCACAGGAAAAGGTGCAGGAAAGTATTGATGTAATAAACTTCCAAGTTGGCAGTCAAAGTGATAGGTCGTGTTTTTCACGAGCTCTCAGGTGTGCTGAAATGGGTTGTTCTCTGGAGTGTTATCGCGCGATGATCGGACTGTGTTATGCGAAGGGTAGTCGGGATTTCCGGTTTTTGTGTGTGCGTACGGGACCTAGTAACTTGTGGTTTATAGCCCTAGTGATAGCTGTTTTGCTAGTTATTGGTGGAATGGAAGTGAATCCAGGCCCTGTTACTCCAAATGTGAATCAGGCAAATGATCCAGTGGCAGCTTTAAAGTGTTCGACGTGCAGTAAAATATTGAAGAACGGTGTTCATTGTTGACTATGTGAGAAATGGTTTCACTTCGGCTGTATTAAGGTCAAGAAGGAGGATTGTGATGTCGGGAATTGTTTTTGTAAAGAATGTGATACGCCGGACAGTTTGAGGGTGCAAATCAAAGCAAGGGATCAAATAATACAGGAACTTAGAACAAAGCATCGTGAATCAGAGGAAACGGTGAAGGATGTGACTGAACGGCTTTCTACTGGGATCAGTGTGGAAGAGGGCGTGCAGGAGCAAACTGAGGATGACGTTATCATAATGGGTGATTCTATGATACGATGGAGTGCGAATATCTCGAGTAAATCAGGAGGGAAAGTGCGGTGTTATCCGGGGATTAAAATTGACCAGCTTGCCCAACAAGTGGAAGAAGCAAATGTAGAGGACTGTGACAAAGTTTAAGTATTGTTGCTCCATGTTGGGACGAACGATTTGAAGAAGAGGGCTACAGCTGATTACATCATGGGGGAGCTCTACGAACTAGGCAAATAAGCTAAAAGCAAGTTTAGAAATGCAAAAATTATAATGAGTGGCATTGTTCGACGGGGAGGTGTTTCGTTAAGGCGAGTTAAGACTGTAAATGACCGCATGGACTGGGTTTGTGAACAACTGGGATTAGTGTACGTAGACGCTGACTGTTGGATTGGTGGCCGTGACTTCGCCCGAGACGGGCTGCATTTAAATCAACGGGGCGCTTGCAACCTAGGGAGCCTACATGACAGGGTCATCGGTTCGTGCCGGCCATTGTGAGGAGGAGCAGGTCCAGAGGTTGCCAGTCTACGGGAACAGAAGGAGCTACTTCGGGATATTTGCTGCGGAGGTAAGACTCTAAGACTACTGCAGGTTAATTGTCAGAGTTTAGGAAATAAATTAATTGAATTTTCGAATCTTGTAGAAACGTAATCTCCGGACATTGTCATTGCTACTGAATCTTGGTTATATGAGGATATAAATGGTAATGAAATAATTCAAGGGACCTACGCAATGTACAGAAGGGATCGGGGGAAGCGAGGTGGTGGGCTATTTATTTGTGTGCGCAAAAATATAGCTAGTTTCTTAAAGTGGGCTGATACGGATCATGAAATGTTATGTGTACAAATTTCGGATAAAGGGAATAAATTCCCTCTTCAAGTGATAGGGGCGTATAGAGCACCGAAAGAAAACTTTTTGCTTCTCGACACACTGTATGATAAACTTGTACGGGTAATGCTATGAAAAAGAGCATAATAATTGCCGGAGAATTAAACCTCTCCAAAGTAGACTGGTCTGGTGAGTCAACTAGCTGTGGTCAAGCTCAGAGCACTGCAAACAAATTCTTAAGGGAGGGGGATTGGTCCAAGTAGTTGACTTCCCAACTAGAGGCAATAATACCTTAGATGTTTATCTCATAAGGCCTGTAGAGCTGTATATTAACTGTCTGAAAGTACCAGGAATTAGTGACCATTCTGGGGTTGAATTAAATATTAAATACGGTGACATTACAAAATTAAACTCTGATGTAGCAAATTAGATCATATTCCAGTATCGCAGGGCGGATCAGGGCAAATTTCAGGGGTATTTGAATGAGCTATTTGTAGGATGGGCATCGGAAGGAAATCACATTAATATCCTGTGGACTAACTTTTTGAAAATTTTAAATAGCGCTATTGATAAATTTGTTCCATTTAAATTACTGAAACAAAACCCAGATCCTGAGTATTACACACGGGAAATCAGGAGTCTTAAACGGAAAATTAGGAAATTATTCAATAAAAGACATGATAGTGACAAGTATATGTTGAAATTTAAGTCCTTATCAAGAGAGCTCGTCTTAAAAAAGAGGGCTGCTCATGACAATTATATGCAAGGTTTACTTGGTTCGGGAGGCAATGGGTGGAAAAAAATCAGTTATGTTAGGAGAAGAAAGGGAAATTCAAATTATTTGTCGATGATAATGTCCGGTGACGGTAAATTAATTACTGAGAAGCAAGCCATTGCTAATGAATTAAATGTCTTTTATGGTAGTATGTTCAATAAATCCAATAGCTGTGTGTTGGACCTTAACGGTGAATCAGGGGCTCCACTTCTCCAAATTAACCAGTCAGCAATTGTAAAGTTAATACAAAAATTACGTTACAGTATATCGAAGGGTCCTGATAATATTGTTAGTGAAGTACTTAGACTAGGAGGTAGGGCCGTGGCAAGATACTTAGAGGTGTTCTTTAATGTGTCCATAAACAATGCGCAAATCCCGGATGACTGGAAAAGAGCTACGGTAGTCCCAATATTTAAGGGAGGGAACAGACTTGAATTGGGCAACTACAGGCCGGTTAGTCTTACGTCCATCGTTTGTAAACAGATGGAGAATCTCATTTGCGACTACTTGAGGGAACAGTGGGAAACATTATCATGGTTTAATGATAGGCAACTTGGATTTCGGAAAGGTTACTCATGCGAGAGTCAGATGCTATCACTTTTTCAAGATATTAGCGAATCGTTAGACGATGGAGTTTCAGTCGACGCCGTAGTTATAGAATTTGCGAAGGCATTTGATGTCGTGCCACATGACATGCTACTCCATAAATTAGCTTCGACGAAGATTGATAGAAGAGTAATTTTATGGATCCAAGAATTGTTGACGGGTCGTTCCCAGAAAGTGAAAGTTGAAGGCCGATTCTCGGATGAAATTACCGTAACGTCGGGTATCCCTCAAGGCAGCGTAATCGGAACTTTGTTATTTTTGGCGTTTATAAATGACTTACCAAATGGGATTCGCAGTGACTGTCGATTGTTTGCGGATGATTGTATAATATATCGAAAGATACATGACTCACAAGACAATGCAGTACTTCAAGATGACCTGAACCTGGTCTATAAGTGGGCGATTGAAAATAAAATGAAAATAAACACAAGAAAATGTAGTCTAATAAAAATAGGGAAAGTGCGAAGGCAAGATTTTCAATATAACATTGGCTCGGAAATAATTGTAGAAGAACATTCTTGCAAATATTTGGGCGTTCACGTAAGAAATGATATGACATGGAGTAGTCATATAGGATTGTAGTTTCTAAAGCTAACAAATCCCTCCACTTTGTAATGAGGGTATTAAAAGGAAGTATTGCCTCTGCTAAAGAATTAGGATATTTGTCACTTGTAAGACCTATTCTGGAATACGCCTCGGCGGTTTGGGATCCATATCAGGTATGGCTCATAAATGAGTTGGAAATGGTAAAAAGAAAGGCCGCTAGATTTGTGCTCAGTGACTTTAATCCCAGGAGCAGTGTGAGCCGTATGTTAAAGAAACTTGGGTGGGAATCACTTGAGGCTAGGAGGATGAAATCTAGACTCTGCGCTATGTACAACACGTATACAAATCAACCAGCATGGGGTGAGCTTAGCAAACGAATGGAAAAGCCTACTTTCATGGGTAGGAGCGATCATCCTTTCAAAGTTAATGGCCGACGATAGCGAACAAATTATGGTAAATATTCTTTCGTAAACCGTGCCATTGATAATTGGAACTCTCTACCTGCCCCAGTCTTAGAGCCTTTTCCCAAAGATATAGGTGTGTTTAAGAAAGGACTGACTATTTGTGTAAATACTCCAGTTTAATTGTTAGTGAATTGTTATGTACAATTATTTATTTGTTATGTATATCTAATTTTCCACCGGGGGAAACACCCTTAATTGCAAATAAACGAATGAATGAATGAATGAATGAATGAAATCGCATCTCAGATGCTCAGTTGAAGGCAAACACGCGTTTAGATGAGAATGGCGATAAAATCGACGGAATAAAAGCCAAAACTAGGAAACAGATAGATAGCAAATTCAAAGAGATAAAAAATCATTTCAAACTACGTTGGACGACAAATTGGAAGTGGTAAACATTAACTTTAATGAGTTCAAAAATAGCGTGAACTCACAATTAGCAGCAAATATGGAAAAATGCGAAGAATCCAAGCGGGATTTAAAAGATAAAATCGTTAAGCTTTCAGGAGATATATGGAAAGCAAACGCCAAAACGATGTAGCTCAGATCAAAGAACAGATAATAGTTATCACATTACAGGTGGACCAAAGTTTGAAGAAAATGACAAAGCATGGGAAACTAAGATAGGTGAACACATAAAACCCGTAGATATAGAATTAAAAGCACAGGGTAAATTTATTTCCGATCAGGGCGAACAAATTTAGAAACAGAGGTCACAAATCGAAATAATTCAAGAAAGCATAACTCCTTTGAAAGTTAGCATCGGAGAAGCGAACAAAGAAATAAACCACACTCAAGGGGATCTAGCCTGAATGATAAAGGAAGAGGAGGAAGCCCAAGAGGAAGTGAAATACCCGCGACGAGAGGTCAAGGAGATTAAGAAAGGCCTAAGTAGAGACATAGAAACCCTTAAGGAAGAGGCAGAAACAGAGTTACAGGTCAAAATCGAGGGGAAGGAACAACAAATCCTCGACACTAAGAAGGAGATAAACGAATAAATGGCACAACTGAAAGAAAGCTTGAAAAAGCAACAGAATGAGGTAGGAAAGCGAACGGAGGATAATGCAGACCGAATAGAAAAAATTGAAAAAGAATCCTTCGCCAGATTAGAAAGGATTGAGGGACGAGTCAATCAGAGTGAAACCCGAATGATTACCATTGAAGAAGCACACTAAGAGACCAAGGTCAAATAAGGGGAGTACAGAAGATTTAAGAGACAAATGGGGAGACTCGGAGAACCAGAACATGTTTAAGAACTTTCAAGATGGGGAAAGCCAGTATAAAACACCAGGGCCACCTTTATTTACGTCAACTCCACATAATAATAATTCATTACAGAACCAGGTGATCACGATAATCAGACCTGAGTCAGATAAACCGAAGAAATGCTCGGGAAACATGTCATCCATGACCCCGAAATATTGGCTAAAAGAGGTATTCGAGTATCTCCAAGATACAAGGGTCGCGCCCGAACGCCAGTTACGATCGGTTGAGAAGTTAATGGACGGCGATTGTCTGCTGTGGTTCAGACACAGTTGAAGAGTTCAGAGAGGCGTTCCTAAAGAGATATTGGGCAGCAGATATCCAGCAGAACCTAAGACTAGATTTATACTCAAAAAAATACAGCACGAATACGCCGACGCATTATTCGGAATACTTCACAGCTCAATTGTTTAATTCCGAGAATTGAATTGTGCACCTTCAGAGAAAGATCTGTGTCTAGCAATAATGAAGCAGTTACTGTACGAAATTCACAGGTTTCTGATTTCGTCAAACGCCAAAACAGCTATTGAAGTGGAGAGCGTATTACGTCAACTAGATATAACAACAGCGCATATGTCACCGCGTCAGAACAGGACGGTGGAACATTCCCACATGACAGAGACACAGACGGAAATAGTCGAAGAATCGAGAACGGACAAGTCAACAAACACAGAAGGGATAATAACAGGGCGAAACAACCCGAGAAATTGACCCAGGGAATGGAACACACCATACCGAGGGAATCATAGAGGAAGCTATAGAGGAAACTTGGGAGGAAATTATAGAGGAAATGACAATCGAATGAATTATAGCCAAGGAAATAACAATCAGGGAAACCACACATCAAAACCTTGGAACCAAAGGGGGTCAAATGGAAGAGGATCACCCGGTGGAAGGCCATATCAAGGGAGAAGATGGAATAGGGATAATCAGGGGAATAACCAACCTAGAAATCAAGACAGGCTGAAATCGAGGAAAGTCGCGTAATAACGCAAAGATATGATGAAAGAGGAGATGAGGATGAAAGACAATCAAAGGTCAGATGGGGGGATGTGATGAATAAAAAAAACACACCTGATGAACATGATGAGAGAGGCACGCAGAGCCTAGAGTTACAAGCACACAATCGGGGATCTGAAAAGAGGATAGAGATTTTTAAAAACGCCAAAATTTGAAGGGCTAAATGAGAGTGAAAATGGAGGATGGAACACTATTTAGGTAGTTGATTGGATAGCGAGGCCAGAGGAATTAATTGAAGAGATTATAGATGGAACAGTCGCTATAAAAAGGGAATTACCGATCATATTAACGAGAGTAGAAGGTATGTTAGTCCGAAGTTTATTAGATACTGGATCAGCTGTATGTCTAGTTACTCAAGCATTGGTAAATGAACTGGAAAGAAAGGGGCGAATATTGAAGATCCCCTTATCAGCAATAAAGATAAAAGGTATAATTCCAGAAAAGTGTTTGGCCTGCAAATACCAAGTATTTTTGTACATATGAATAGGGAACTTAATGTTGTCCCAAAGCTTTTTATTAGCAGCCGTATAATATAATACTGGGCATAGACTTCATAAGAGAACAAAAAGTGGTCATAGATTTGTCCCAGAACTGCATTAGATTTAAAAATGAAGACAATAATTCAGTAATAGATATTTCTTCGCAGAAGATAGGACCTGAAGAGGGCGAACTGATATGGCATATTGGGGTAGAAACTTGTCGAAAGACACTGGAAGAGGAAGTGCTTTTCTTAGAAAAGGAACTTAGTACACTTGCCGCAGATCTAGATAGGGAAACGGAATTTGAATTTGTGAAGTGTCTACTAGAAAAGCTCGAGGAAGCAAAAATATCACTTGAAGATAAGGAAATCTTAAAGGAAATCATTATGAAACAAAGAAATGTATTCGATTCAAAACCAGGAAGGATCAAAAATTTCGAGTATGCCTTCCAAGTAAACGATTGGACGCCGTTCCGTCAGAAACCATATCCAATAGGAGAAAAAAATTATAACCAAACGAAGGAAGCCTTACGAAAGATGATGGGAGATGGAGTGATCGAAAAGGTTGCTGCACCATACGGAAGTCCGTTGGTGGTAGTGAACAAACCTGATGGATCAGTGGGAGTATGTATGGACGCCAGGAATTTAAATCAAAGGATAATTCCGGAAAATGACTCGTCACCACCAATTAAAGAAATTTTGAGGAAATTCAAAGGGAAAAAGAAATTCACAAACGTAGATTTGACAAATTCTTACTATCATTTGGTGTTGGAAGAGAAAACGAGTTTGTTAACGGGATTTCAGTTTGAGCAACAGACGTTGTGTTTCCGAAGGTTGCCATTCGGATTAAAACAGCAGGGTCAACTCTCATAAGGGCATTAGACAGAAATCTCTCAGAAGAAGTGAAGGCCTGCACTATTAGATATGTTGATGATATCTTGCTAACATCGGAATCTATACCAGAGCATTTGGAGAACTTAAAGAGAATACTAAGTGATTTGGAGCAAGCCAATTTAAAAATAAACCGCAAGAAATCAAATTTTTGCTAAGACAAGTGACATTTTTCGGTCACGTAATAGACCAACATGGAGTTAAGCCTAACCCATGTAAGTTGGAATCTATTAAAAATTTTCCCAGGCCAACTAAGGTTAAAAATGATGGACAAATTTTGGGACTCATAGGGTTCTTTAACAGTCATTGTCCCACGTACACGAGTACGGTTTCACCCTTGTAAGATTTACTCAAGAAGGGGGAAAATGGAAATGGACAGACGAGTACGAGGAGGCATTCATAAAGGCGAAACACATGCTGTTAAACTATGTAAAATTGGGATACCCCAACTATAATGAAAAGTTTATCATCCAAACTGATGCTTCTCAGATAGACATAGGAGCCATGTTATTCCAAGAAACTAAGGACCAGCCAGGTGGAAGAAATTATTTAGCGTTCACCTCAAGAAGATTAAAGCATCACGAAAAAAATTATACCATTAGCGAAATCGAACTTCTTGCGATATTGTACGCGTTACAATATTGGCGCAAGATAGTTTGTGTTAAGAACTGATCATAACGCATTGACATTCATAATGAAAATTGACTTATCCAGTCAAAGATTAATGCGATGGGCATTGTATATCCAACAGTATGACGTAGAAATCGAGTACTGTCGCGGAAAAGAAAACATTGTTCCGGAATTTCTGAGTAGAAATCCAGTAACAGTAGAAGAGGCACTTACAATTCAGATAGACGATAAAGATCAAGAAACTCTACAATAATTAAGAAGAATTGGATAAAAACAACGTCAAGACCCATGGATGAGGATGTTGGTAAGCTACTTCGCGGGAAAACTCGATAGGGCATCACCCGCATTCATTGAGGCAGAGAAAATAGCAGCTGATTACAATTATTATAATGGACTTCTACACAAGTTGGTCTGGTAACTACATAGAACATTTGGACACATGGGAGTTGATAAAACTGTCAGCAAGATTCAAGAAGCGTTCGTATGGCCTAGATTGAGGGATACGGTAAGACATACCATAAAGACTTGCGATACATGCCAAAGAATAAAACCAAATTCTTTCCTCATGAGGCAAAAACCGATACCACTTTTGCCGGAAAGACCTTGTCAGATTCTCTCAGTAGATAATTTTGATCCATTACCCAAAGCAAGAAGGGTTAATAAGCACATTATGGTGTCAATGGATGTGTTTACAAAGATGGTCGTATTATGTCCAATTCAGAAGACATCGACAAAACAAATTGTGAAAAGACTGAAAGAACGGGAATTTCCAGTTCTAGGAAAACCGGAAAACTTACTTTCAGACCATGGAAGTTGTTTCACGAGAGTAGAATTCCGCAGAGAACTAGAAATGTTGGGAAGCAAGCAAATATTATCGAGCATTAGACATCCTGAGGCTAATCCAGTCGAAAGGATAATAAGAGAAGTGCAAAATTATTGCAAAATGTATTTTCCGGAGGAGAATTGGAAATGGATTTTCATTTTGCCAACTATTGAATTCTGCATAAATAACACTATACACGAAGCAACATGGGAGGTACATGTTAGGCTCCACTTAGATCAGCAACCAGAAAGGCCATGTGATCAAATACTACCCACGCTTACAGACGCCAAGGTAGGCAGAGAATTATGGATTAGGAGAACATATGAACATTTAAAAGCCCAAGCGGAGAAAAGGCAGGAAAAATCGTAACAAACGATACCATAGACCATTAGTTGAAGGGGAACTGGTATTTGTAAAGTGACCCTGAAAATCGCATATACAAAAAGTTCCGAAAGAACTATCACGGGCCTTATCGAATAATACGAGACCTTAAAAATAACGCTTATGAGGTACAGCTCGCAGTTACTGATCACAAAATGAACGCGAACGAGGCAAATTTAAAAATTTACCATCCTCCAGAAGAGTATAAAAGAGATACTCAAGCTCTAGTAACTCAAATAGAAAGTAAAGTCGACAACGAAAAAGAATAGAGATGGCAGCAATTAGAGTGTGAATGTGGTCTGAAGGAATTTTATGAGGAATTAAAGGAACTAGCCAGACACATTGAACAAGAGAACGGTGAAATGAGGAAAGAGCATGACAGGCTCAGAAACATCATGGAACTATATGATGAAATGATAATGTATAAAGGAAGAACGGACGAAATGGGAAGGAGTATTGATGTGAAGAGATGGATTTGAAACGTGTAAGGATATACCGAACCCATACGAGAATTTGTATGAAGTGAACCAGAAGGCATAGCATGTTTGAAACAATAAAGAATCACTGAGGTAGTTAGAAGTTTGGGATAAATAAAATTCCTCCACACTTCGAAATTTTATTTACCTTTGAAGGAGGGAATTGTACCCAATCGGAGATTGGTACAAGAATCGAACACGATGGCATTTGGAAATGTTGGATAAATTCACCACAGTAAGAAGAAAGGATTCTGTAGATTTGGTCTTAGAAACGAGACACATGCGAGAATCAGATGCTTAATTAAAAATACCGGAAAGAATAAATATCATTAACGTGAAACGATATGGGCTAACCAGAGCTAAAACCAATTAAAACGTGCTCAGCGATGGTATTTTTGAACATAAAAAGGATGAAGTCATACTTGCGAAGCAGCAAGACTGGAAGTGTTTATGAAGACACTAATAGCCATATTAATGGGGAACTATTTACAAATTGATGATAATGACCTAGGGGAGCGAGAGCATAGAAGAACGCAACTCAGCAGATTATTCTGTGTAGGCGCGGGGAAAGACATCGTCTTATATTCAGAAATTAGCGGATAACAATTAGGCCAGTCATTGAAGTAAAAATATAAAATCAGATTGATTAATCTAAACTGAAATGCAATTTTTTACTGACATTAAACATCATAATCTATGCACAGATAAAAACTGCTGACGCTAGATCATGTCATCAGAGCTTCGCGGACTGATCACCGGAGGAGCAACGAGTGATGAAGTAGGCCCCGCAGGAGGCATGATAATTAATTTAATTAATTAAGAAGAATGTAATGAACAAATTGAAATCCGCACGATGTCTAATCGACATTCAGAGCATTAGCTACTCGCTGGTAAATTCTGAAGAAGATCAGAGCATAAACTCAGAAGTTAGCCTCTGAAGGTAATTAAAGGACTATATTCTTTACTGAATTAGATATAAGGGACTAAGGGCAGATTCAAAGACAGTCATCTGGAAGACCTCGGAGGAGGCACGCTACTCGACAGTCATCTTGGGGCTCTAGTGAAGAAGCCACGTAACGTTACAGTCATCTCGTGAGTTCCAGGGGAATACCACGCTACTTAGATTCAAGCACAGTCATCTATAGGACTCTAGTGAAGGAGTCACGTTGGTTTGAAACCAAACTAGTGGACGTTGTGGATCTTAGAGGATCGCCACATTGATTGATAGTATCACAAGAACAGTAGTTCAAAACCGAAGCGGGTAACGCTAGGCAACGTAAGAAATCAGGTTCACGCTAGCAACCAAATATTTAAGACACTTGAAGTGAGCTTAATGAGTAAAAGTTAACACGAACAGAGGAATTTATGGACCTTGATGGAAGGCCCAGATTTCACGATATAGAACAGTTCGCAGTAAAGTGTGACCTGCGGAACTAAAAGCTTGAACCACGGTAGTTACAAACAGACTATTAACGCCTTAAATGCAGATAAGGGTTAAACTCTCCGTGAGTTATAATACGCAGAATAGAGACTAAAACTCTGACGTTTTAAAGCAGAATTCCTCAGATAGAAGATAGAAGACGTACATGACAGAGACAGATTCGAAAACCAGAGAGGGCAGAGTAGGAGGAACAATTGAGAGAACGGATTTTCCAGTAGAAATATCGCCAGGAGGACAGGGAAGGAAAGACTTCGCCTGCAAACTGAGGTGCGATAATAAGACAGTTATGCGTATCTGCATGACAGAAGAGTGTAAAGAAATATGATAATTACATGGATCGAGCGTGAAATGCATGCCAGTGTAGACAAACGTGTGGAAAGTGTGTATGTAAAATAGACAAATATTTATTTTACATCCCAATTGTATACGCGATTATTATTAGTGTTTTATGTGTATTTTAGTTACGAAAAGTGTTAATTTCAAGAAAATGTGTGTTAATAAAAAATGTGTGTTAAAATTTAACTAATATGTAAATCAAAGGGCAAATATGTGTAACTAAATAATGCCAAGAGATGGGTGAACCAATCCTTAAATGCAGTCTCCCGCCTGACAGAGGAAGGGGTAAGTAATGTGAATTTCCATTATTATATGTTAAAGTACGCACCAATGTAAATTGTATTGTGTTATCATGAACCAATGGTTGGTTGATATTGTGAAAGTAAATGTTATAACTGGTTAATGTAAAGTGTATAACCCGTATGAAATAAAAATGATGTAGTTCAAAGATATGTTGTAAGGGGGAACCGAGTATAGTTAATTAGACCGATGATGGGTTTGTACATCATAGTAACGTAAAATAAAGTATTGTAAAGTATAGTAAAATAAAGAAAAGTAAAGTATAGTAATGTAAAGTGAAATAAAGTAATTAGATCAGTGATGGATCTGTACACAAGTAAGTCAGCGGTGAACAAGTACACCAGGACTAAAGTTGAAAGTAAATAATGAGTTTTAGACTCCGTGAATGAATAAGTCAAGGGGGTTTGGATGCCTTAAAGAGAGATAAATAAGTAAATGGTTTTGTAGAACTGAATAATGAGTTGAATATGTGAAGGGGTTGTATACCTTAATACATAATTGTGGAAATAATGTGCTGTTATGCCATGTTGAAGGGAAAGTTAAAATACTGGTAGGAAGACCTAGTTAAACAGACCATAAATAAAGGCAAATGATTAAAACAAAGTAAATACCTTTACTCTGACAAGGGTAAATGTATAGAAGTGATGAATATCCAAGCGTATGATTGTGCCATAAAGGGGTAAAGTAAGTGATAAACTCAAGCTAGTATTAGTTCATACGCATTGTTCGGGAGATAAATCAACGGAGTCGAATCGTCGAAATAAACAGGGTGGCGACCAAAGTGGATGCATTGGATTCCCACTGAAATTACTGTGTGTTATATTGATTGTTATGTTGCATTGTAAGTCTGGGTGAATGTATTGTTATGCAGAAGGCCGGGCCAAGGTGAAATAGTCCTTCCTCGAGTCATTCATGCATTAATGGGCAGACGAGCATGGCGCTTCGGATCGTACCATTTCTTTGTGTTAATTCTCACGCCAGCATTGCCAATTATGCCGAAGCGGGCGTAGTACGCTAAGAGCAGGTGCTCTAATACCGACAAATTAAATATCTCAGAATGAAATGAAGAGATGAACTAATGCACGTAGTGAGGTTATGATGAAATAGAAAGTGAAGTAATTGCAAATGTATGAATGTTATAATGAGACTTGGATAATCATTTAGAACGGGTAAAGCGCGCGATGTAGTATTGAATGAGTTAAAGCCTTAATAGCTGTACGGGACATTTTTGTGATAATAAATTTTATTTTGACGGGCCGGCTGAGAGGGAGGCACGACCTTGCCCTACAGACCGTGTCCTCAAGGGGGAGATACAAGGGTCTATTATAAATGAGGCGCAGACACTGAAGCGATCGGGTCTGACTAGTAATTAACGGTACAAAGATAAAATTATTTAATGACAGGAGCTACTGTGTTCTTGCTGGAGATGAGGCAATTAATGCCAGCTAAAATTCCTGTGAATTCAATGAATTCTGACGATTAATGTCAGTTGTAATTATACTCGGATAACCGGTTCCTTCTTTCCATGAACTAAGAGACACGGGAAATAAACAGGTTGGTTTTAATCTCAGAAGGGAGTATGATTCCTCTGGAGCCTTATAGCATTATGGTGTGTAATTTAACATAAAATAAAGGCATGAGAAAGATAATGTTGGATTTGGGATTCGATTCCCGACATGTTAAGTGTGAAAATTATACATTGTGAATGCATTGCAGAGTAAAACTCTAAAGCCTATTGATGAATATAATTAAACTCAGAATTTAACTGAAGTGAATGAAATAAATAAAGAATAATGGTATTAAATATAATTGAATGAATAAATATAAATAGATATAAATAAATTCAGTGAAATATAATTATTTACAGTGATTATGAATATGTAATGAAAAAAGGGACAAGAATGGTCCGATTATTTAAGCAAGATGTTGTTAGGATATTTAAGATGTTTTAAATGCTTTTAGAAGCTTATTATAGTACATTATGCAACGAGCCTGTAATGGCTATAATTAAGACACGAGTATTTTTTATAAAACGAGCGTATGCGAGTTTTATAATTTCCATACGAGTGTCTTAATTACCATTATAGGCGAGTTGCATACGACTGTTTATGTTCGACGATAATTATAACTTTATTATATGTTTTAACATAAATATTCATAAATATCTGTTGAGAGTCAGCTACTGGAATTTTGTGATCGCAGAACGAGCGTTGGGTGTTATATCTTTGTCTTTCAAGAGCTTTGAACAACCGACGCATGCGCTCTGTGTGGTTGCAATGCCATATGCAACCATATGTTTACATCAGCCGTCCCTCAGTAATATTGTCACCGCAGTCATTTGAAGACAATGCGCTGTGTAGAAATTAGCGTTGGTGATTTTAAGGTACAGTGCTATTTCTTGTCTCATATTCGCCAGTTTATTTACGCGAACATATGGACGGTGGGTATTCCATGTCGGTAATTTATTATAGTTCGATGTTGTGTTTATGTCCGACATGTTGGATTTTGAGCGCATGCGCGAAGTTATCGTTACCTAATTGGTCAATGAACGAGCTCTGATTGGCTGGAGAAACTGTATCATAATGGAAAACAGTGTTATAATGACCATCATTATGATACAGTTATCTGACACTTAATAGTGAGGGTCGAACATAAATAATTTAGTGAACTTGATGAACTTGATTGATAAAATTGATTATTATCAATTTTTACGTTATTTTTTGTTTGATGTTATTTTAGGTGCTTTCCTTGGATGATTAAAGCAAATTGTAAAGTGGTTTGCTGTTATTTGTGTAGTCTTGTTGACCTGAAATTGCACAACATCGAATGTACGGTCACTCGGTGGGATGAACGTAACACCCCCGAATGCCGTTGGGCTACGCTGGGGTATGACCATGCATTCTCCGTAATCAGTTACGGGTACAATGCGTAATAAATTAATAATAAATAAATAATAAACAAATAAATAATTGATAGTTAATAACAAATAAATAATGACATGAAAAACCCGCTATTTAAAAGCGGGGTTGCGCGCGGCGGCTATCTTGTGCATTAGCCCCTGCCCTAGATATGACTCTCTCTCTCTCTCTCTATACGTCCAGCATAGTGGCGGTTGCATGCGGCGGCCATCTTGCGCATTAGCCCTGCCCCAGGACCGGCCTTTATATCCTACTAAAATTCGTCCCATACTTTTAATTTCGCTCCCGGCGCGAAATTAATTTCGGGACAGACATTTAATTTCGCTCCCGGTGCGATATTAATTTCGTCACAGACTTTTCATATCTTTACAGACTTTTAATTTCGCTCCCGGCGTGAAATTAAATTCCTTACAGACTTTAATTTCACTCCCGAGGCGAAATAAAATCCCTTAACAGTAATTAGTTCACCCCCTAACGTAAATTTAAAATGCATGGAAAATTTCATTTCGTTGAAATTAAAATAGCTTATATTCGTTTCGAGAGTTAAATTATGTTCGGTACGATGTTCAAAGTCCTGACGTCAGCAACAGTATTAGCGTAGACCACCCGCACAATTCGCTGGGCCGCAACAGCAACGGGAGTCATTCAATGGTCACAACTCCAGTCTAGGAGAAAGGCAGTGCTGTGGCATCAACATCACCATCGTCGTCGACTGCACCTCGGACTCGGAGCCGGCCCTCCCTGACGTTCACAACGCAGTACTTAAGGTACAACGGGGCAACACGTACCTCTACTTTTTCATTCATTCATTCATTCATTCATTCATTCATTTATTTGCAATGGGGGGTGTGTCCCCCGGTGGCAAATTGTATATACATAACAAATAAATAATTATACATAACAATTCAATAACAATTCTACAACAATTAAACTGGAGTATTTACACAAATAGTCAGTCTTTTCTTAAACACACCTATATGTTTGGGCAGGTAGACTGCGGCAGGTAGAGAGTTCCAGTTATCAATGGCACGGTTTACAAAAGAATATTTACCATAATTTGTTCGCTGTGGTCGGCCCTTAACTTTGAAAGGATGATCGCTCCTACCCATGTAAGTGGGCTTTTCCAATCGTTTGCTAAGCTCACCCCATGCTGGTTGATTTGTATACGTGTTGTACATAGCGCAGAGTCTAGATTTCATCCTCCTAGCCTCCAGTGATTCCCACCCAAGTTTCGTTACCATACGGCTCACACTGCTCCTGGGTTTAAAGTCACTGAGCACAAATCTAGCGGCCTTTCTTTGTACCATTTCCAACTCATTGATGAGCCCTACTTGATATGGATCCCAAACCGCCGAGGCATATTCCAGAATAGGTCTTACAAGTGACAAATAGCCTAATTCTTTAGCAGAGGTACTACTTCCTTTTAATACCCTCATTACAAAGTGCAGGGGTTTGTAAGCTTTTGAAACTACACATCCTACACGACTACTCCATTTCATATCATTCCTTACGTGAACGCCCAAATATTTGCAAGAATCTTCTTCTACAAGTATTTCCGAGCCAATGTTATATTGAAAATCCTGCCTTCGCACTTTCCCTATTTTTAAGAGACTACATTTTCTTGAGTTTATTTTCATTTTATTTACAATCGCCCACTTATAGACCAGGTTCAGGTCCTCTTGAAGCACTGCATTGTCTTGTGAGTCATGTATCTTTCGATATATTACACAATCATCCGCAAACAATCGACATTCACTGCGAATCCCATTTGGTAAGTCATTAAAAACGCCAAAAATAACAAAGTTCCGATTACGCTGCCCTGAGGGATACCCGACGTTACGGTAATTTCATCCGAGAATATGCCTTCGACTTTCACTTTCTGGGAACGACCCGTCAAAAATTTTTGGATCCATAAAATTACTCTTCTATCAGTCTTCGTCGAAGCTAATTTAATTTAATTGTTCCATAGCGAACAAGAAGACGAATTAGCTGTGCGGACATACATTCGCGATAAGTGAAGAACTCCCATTACATTACAAACCGTCAGTTGTAACTGTTGAGTCAGTCTACACTAATTTTCCCAATAACAGGGTGGGGTACAATGAATATAATATGTAAAAAACACTCATTACATGTATTAGTTTATGATCACTATTATAATGGGGCAATGATCATAAACTGATAGGCTACATGTAATTTCTTCCAGGAGTGTAACTTACATATTATATACATTCGCATTGTATTCCGCCCAGATATTGGGCAAATTAGTGTTGACCGCCTGAAAAGTTACAAATAACAGTTAATCGTCTGTGATAGTACCAGTGGCGTAGAGAGTTCTGCTTGGGAGGGGGGTTGTTCGAACAACGGGGGTTGGGGTTCATTCCTCTCATTTCTACATTCTTTTTTCCTTCACGTCCAGATATTTCGGGGGGGGGGGGGAGGATGAACCCCAACACACTTCCCCTAAGTACGCCTCTGGATAGAACTAATGCCGGTGAAATGCCTGACTCTCGGAAATGTTTCCTGCTCCCTCGAAGTATCGGGGAAGCTTGACATTCCTTACTGATGTACCCGATATGTACTTGAAGTAATAGGCTACGCTGGTCGAGATTGAAAATATATTATTTGGAAAAAGAATGCGCTATCATCACGACTGTGGCTGCATGGGGAGTGACGTATTGGAGACCGGAAGAGGAAGGGCTACCCCTCAAACGGAATGAATGCCGGGAAGAATGCACGAGATTATTTGGGTAATTTAGTAATCACGACTTTATTTAATGTCAAGGAAGAAGGAATAATTATGGATATATATTTTGTTAAAACTTGTGATGGTTGATAACCCCTTAAAGGAAGATTGTATCATTATAACAAACGGATATTGGCCATGGATTGGCCGTATTACGTCAGAGTGTAAGCGAGACGACTAACCAACCCTGATTGAGGGGAAGCAAGTAGGTCACATGACTGGCGAGTCGGACAGCAGCTGTGCTGCGTTGTAAGGGAGATTTTATTACTGTGTGTTTCGTCTTCAGATAACAAACTACTCTTGAACAGTCGCTAATGTGCTGTAAAATGATAGTAGGGTGAACGCGGGTATACTTCGGATCGGAGACGGCAAGCAAACTCCCGATCACGGCTTACAAGTCAAGCCCGGCCGGTCATGGGAAACACGTTCTTAAACCGTGAAGAATATCGAGTCATTTCAGCCAGCATTTTAGTAATGAACTGGGACTTACAGGCGGTGCAAATGGAACCTTTTACGCCGTACGATTAGCCATGATAACAGTGAGCTCTTGTGAGACATTTTCACGCATATCCAATGTTAAATGAAACCAGTTGTAGCGTTGTGTTAACGGCATGTTTCAAGCCAGGAATCTAGCAACTGCAGCTGACATTTTGTGGCAAGTTGGAAGTCGTGTTACACTGTACACTTCCATTGATATTTCAGTATATTTGCTATCGACATTATGCTCGTTTGAAGATTTATTACATTTCAAACTTTTCAATTCCAACATGCGTGCCTACCAGCAGATGAACTTTTATACATTATGAACATTATATTTATAGGCACAGCTGACATGAATAGTACAGTGGGGCTTAGGCGACCACGAGTCTTCAAAATTAGTACAGGAACATTCAACCAGATTAGTGAAAGTGACTTAAACCTATTTTCTCCAGTAGTGAAGTGAATGTTAATTTCCATTATTTATGAACATTTAAGAATATGTATATCGTCTGGTATCCCAAACTACAGGGTGTGCAATAAATCTGAACACTCAATATATAATATTTTTACATCCACGCAATTCAACTTCTATTCATGGGGATATAACTTGTGAATGCCAGCCGACATTTTTGTGGAACAGTGGCGTGCTACAACCTTGGACATAATGGGGTTCCCATTTATATTGCGAAATCCAGCGGATTTTTGGAACGCATTCGAGATGAACATTTCATACAGTAACATGGCGTGCTAAGCATGAGAAGAGGCAGGATGGCAGATCGGAGTGACGGGTTTGAGTTCTACCCAGGCGAGTGAACATACCGAGATCAGCATTGGGACGAGAGGAATGCTGATCCGAGATACAGGATGAAGATTACCGTCGATCTTTAGAATGAATATTCAGACCATCTGGAGTGTAATGAAGGTGACTTGAGCTTTTTTTGAATACACTGATATGAATTAGCATGGTAATGGGCACATTGGTATACCTGTAGGAATGATTTTGAAGCATCAATTGCTATATTTTGAGAATCATATATATGAATTCGCTGATACATGGTGGATGCCATGTCAGATAAAAGGGGCATTTCACTTATCTTTGCTATTCACCGATTTTATTGAGCATAGTATCTGATCATCTTTTATAGCGAGTAGTAGAATATTTAGAGTACAGTACAGTTTCTTGATGGAGCATTTATGAGACTCGATGCCTGCAATCTGGTTTTTGATAGTTTTTTGCATTCTAGTGATTGTGTCGAGTTCGTGACCAGGGATTTTATTCTTGTTTGATTGGATCATTTGAGCTATTGAATTTAATTCGCTTTAGCGAAACAGTGTCACTACTATCTGACAGTATAGTTGTTGTTGATTCTAGTCCTTTGCATTCACCCATCTGAGCCGTCGAAACAGGGCCTTTTGCCTAGAGAAATTGTGTGGTGTCTAATCATCTGACCTGTTCCTAGGAAAATCACTATATCATCCGAATGCTATGTGGATTGTAAGCGAATTAAACAATAATTTACAAGTCATGTTTTAGTTGTTCCTTATCCAGTATAGTAAAAATAAATGTAAGCAGAGTCACACTTTGTGATTCTTGTGTGAGGATCCTATAGTTTTTGTAGCGATATTCTACTCTTGAATACAGTCAGTTTAATATTTTTCTGATGATTAAATTATGCCTCAACCAGGGATTTTAAGAGGTTAATTCCCATAACATGAGTACGATTGTTTCATAAATCTATCACAGGCAGAAATGAAACTGCAATAATAAATATATAATTGGTCTAACACAGGTGGTGTTTGTTAACACAGATTTCAATGATTTTACAGAGTTATGATACCTTTGAGGTTAATTAATGCCTGGATTGGATAGATAATTATTTCAGTGATTTGCATGTTGTTTAAGAGGCTGAGAAACACAGTTATTGTGACCACAGTTCTGATGGGTCGACTTTATTAATGCCTGAAGCCAGTGTTTCTGTTGATGTGGATTATTAAATATGTTGCCTTTATATACTTTTGCCAAGTGTTTGTATAAAGATTGCCAATGTTTGTGAGGTTACCACCTTAATAAACAAAATGGTGTTGACTGAAGGTTAGTGTAAACCCAGTCTTATTCTTGATTCTTGCTGTGCGCTGAATGGTTTATGATGAATTTATGGTAAATTGATAATGTTCAATTATGATAATTAATGAAGTATTAATTCCAGTGGTTATTAGTGGATAATAATATCCAATGTGGAGAAGTTATGGCAATAAATTTTGATATGGCAATTGAGTGAAATGTAGGCACAAACCATAAAATATAAGAGTGTAATTACGTCTGGCAATATTTTCTAACCAGTATGATGGAGTTTGACGACACCTCAAAAATTGATCCTAGGTGTTATTCTGGAGAATTAGATAATCCAAGTTTCTTTGATAATTAATGGTTGAATATCACTCTGAATGATAAGTGAAACAGCTGATCTGACCTGATGCTGATTTGAGAAGTTTAAGTGAACAGCTGATTGAGTAGCAGCTGATTTAACAAGTGGTTAATGATTTTTTTCAATACTTTCGAACGCCAGATAATTATGATAATTATGATAAATGATTAAAAATTTTGAAAATATTTTTTTTGATAGGGTGATTATAAATAATTTTTTGAATAGATTGATTACGATGAATGTAAATAATTGTCGAAAGTGAAATGTTTGAAATAAGGACTAGTTAAGGTCATGAGTGTTGATAAAGATGATAACACAATTAAGTGATTAGGATTATGCTATTAATTAATAATTTTAATTAATTATGAATACTCGTAAACTTGATTAATTCCGATCAGGTTGGAATCCACGACATTCTGTACTTTTACGAATGCTTAAATATAGTGTAAATGTAAATATGTGCAACATAAGTGTTTCTCTTAAAAGTCACGTGCAGATTGTTATATCATTAACGATGATATGAATCAATGGCGTGTGATATAGTGCTTAGGTGACCCAGAGAAACCAAGAAACTTTTAGTTATTTTCTCTTGAGCACGTGAACGGAAATATCTATTGGTTAGAATGGAAATTGTCAGATTTGAACAAGAACACTTGCATCATAACTGTACTGATCACTGATCTCTATACATGGATGGCTGGTAGCTAAGGCAGCAGTAAGCCGAATAGACGATGACAGGTATAGCAAGATGGCAGCGAGCGCATGGTGCAATATTGCGAATCCGGCTCTGTGATTGGTTACTGGTAGATTGATGTTATACATGTATTTATACTGGCAGTAAATATTTTGTGTTTCTTGTAGTTGTAAAATGGGCTGAATTTGGTTATTCAAAGCGTAAAATCTTAGTTTTAAGTACCGGTTTGGTGACCCATCATCCCAGGCAAGCCGGTAATACCTTTACTTCAGGCAGATAGGTCGCTTAGCCGTAATTTTGAAGTTATTGTGAAGTTAAGTATACATATGCGGTGCTGCTGAAGCAGACGTGATCGGGCTAGGCTATTGCGTGTTTAAATTTGATCCCATTTCTGGTTTTTTCGGTTCTGGGTGCGAATAGTTCGGTTAATAGTTGTAAAACGGTGGGGAGAGTATATTTTGAGTAGGTTTTTAGTTGTGTTAAGTTTTATGTGGAGCTGAGGAGTGAAATTGGTTTGGCTTCAAGTGCATTTTAGGCTTTGATCTACTTCCCGTTATTATTAAGTTTATTGTGCTGCTAGCGTGATTAAAAGCTGTAGTATTTGATGTAGAGTGCTGGGATTACTTGGAGTAGGTGTTGGTTATTTCATGGAAACAGGAATTCATTACCAATTACCGATTACGATATGTCGAATCTAGGCCTGTATAGTGAGCTACGTTTAGGCCTATAGGTACATCATTTGAAGAATGCATAATTTTGTGGCATATATACATGTATACCGTATATACAATTTACAAGAATGTTTCCAGAAATTGTTTTTCACTCGTTGCGGTACTCTGTTACTGATCGCTAATTGCGTGTACTCAGCACCTAAGTTGATATTTGTCAGCCGTTATTATACATTCATTTTTATTGCTATTCCGGAGATTTACTGACCTCGGAATGACGTGTCAGTGATCCCAATGCTCTTATGCTATGAGTGAACATATCTCTATATTTTTATGTGCTCCAAAGCACCATTAATTACGATTTAAAATTGGCAAGATTATCATTGCTTGCCCATAAGGAGGGCTCGAGAATGGGTAGACCAACATGGCGGACCGCGCGCTCAACCTGGCGTACTTTCTCGTGCAGCGGAGAGCTGCCATCAGCGATCCATGTATAGAGATCAGTGTTTCTGATATACCATTATCCTAGGCAGGAATTTTCATATATTATGTCTTGTCAACCAAGTTCAATAAACTTTCTTTTGTTTGATTTTATATAATCTCGTGACGATGTATTTTTCTCAGACCTCTCCTGAGTAATATTAAGACTTCGCCAGGAAGGATGTAGTTTGTTAGGAATCCAGTTGATGGCGCCCTTTGCTTTGCATTATGATTAAATTAAACCCGTAAACGACCCAAGGACACTTTGTCTCGTGTTACCCACAGCTGTGTTTGTTTTAAATTTCAACTGGATCTTCGACACATTCCTTGCTTTTTTATTATTTCGATTCCCTCTGTCCCGGGACACCTGATATGCGATGCTATGGCAGCTGGGTCATCGCATACCAGGGCGGAACGGGTACACTACTTCCTTCTTACTCTCAGCGCATTTATACTGACCGTGACACGAAATCAAACCCCTGGGCCATGTATTTCGTTTCGCAATGCATTTATTTCGCGTGGCCTTTCACTACGTCATTGTGCTTTTAAGTAAGTTTTGCTTGGATTGTAATTTTAGCTATTGGACTCCTGTGAGAACTCTCACGTATATAAACCACCCGTCCAGCTGAAGGTTATACGGGTTTGACGCGACACAGTTATGGCAGGGGCTAATGTCTTGTTTATTTGTTTAAACGTACTTTATAATCATAATATACTGTATATCCGTTGGTTTTTTCAGATACTGTGTTCCAAGAATTTTCCTGCACTATTGAGACAATTTGGAAGCGTTTGGCACAAGCCGTACCTTCTAACTCCCTCTGGTTTAAGAGTGTTTGGTTTCAACCAAGATGCCTTAAGACACAGCACAGCCCATTACCCTTGTTAGGACATTTCATTAGCATACATTTTGTGGAACACATTTGAAATTAAACTGTATTTTCATATCATTGTTGGCATTCTTGTAGATATGGTGCTGCAATATGGCCACAGATTCAGCAATGCTGTTTTCAGCAAGAGCGATCAGGTGATTCTTCTCTAAGCTGAACTTCTGGAACAGTTCCACAACTTCACGATAGCTCGTGCCCCTGGCACCAAATAACATTCTTCTCTCTTTGGTCAATGCAAGTGTCATGTCTTCAACCCTTATATTAGAAAGCTTTGCGGGCGCTGATCATCATGGATGTGTTTCGCTGATTTATTGCCTGTTTTATGGAAAAAATACTGTATTCCTGGATACTCCTGCATAACTCACTTACAAAATGTAAAACGTTAATAATACTCCTTGATAAAACATTATTTCAGTTGTATAAAAGAGTAGCCGCCGAGAGGTGCGATCGCTCCTGGACTCTTGTTCTGCGGAGTTACTTACCTTACCCACTGCGCTAATTTTGTTTTTACTTGTTTCTGTTTATATGTTTCCAGTGTTTGGTTTGTTTGTACATTGAAGACGTCACAAACTCCCAGTCGCGAGTCAGAGGAATTAACCTCAGGCGAATCGAACCCGGGACACTTGGGGCCAAAGCCTAGCACGCTGAACTATGAGCCACGGAGCCGAACTGCACATTGGTATACGTACTTACTGTTACTATACTTTATTGTCATTACTTGCCTGATGTCCGTCTTCAAATACACGGAAGCTGTATCGATAGGCGCGTACAGTTATTTAACGAGTAGTGGCTCGGCCATGTTAGGATGGCAACAGTCAAAGATTTATGAGCGCAAGGTAATTATTTAATCTTGAAAATAAAAATAATTCAGTTGATTTTTCATGAAATGCAAGATTTTTCCCGTACTATTGGGACGATTTGGAAAATGTTGGTACAAACTGCACCTTCTAACTCCCTAGCGTGATTCAGCTAAGAGGGCCTCCTCGAATATCTACGGAACCGTATAAGATATCGTCATTCTGTTTTCAAATTCTTAAATCGTATTAAAGGTCTCATACAACACGGTCCATTTCTTCCTCAGCACATGCGTATTTGCCGAGAAATCAGTAGCAGCTTTGGTTTTTTAAATGGGATTATACTAATTTCACCCAATGGAACAACTAAGCATCAAGTGACAAGTTCAGTTCAGTGTTGAGCTCATTTTGCAAATCCGACGAGTACTTTTTGAGATATTAAAGGTTTCCAAATGTGTCGGCATTACCGGCCGCGGTGGGCGAGAGCGCTAACCAGCTACATCGTGAGCGTGGGTTCGAATTCCACCTCGGACGTCCGGAAAATGGTTTTCGTGGTTTCCCAATTTCACCACCAGGCAAATGCTGTGACGGTTCCTTTCAATAGTCCACGGCCGACTTCCCTTCCTGACCCGTCCTGTGCCTTGCCTTTGGCTGCATGTGTCGGCACTAGACAGAAAGCGATGCGCTAGCCGCTGGAATGTGGTGGGCGTGACCCACTCCTTCCAATATCCCCTCCCTGACCCGCCCTGTGCCTGTCCTTTGTATGTGTCGGCATTAGACAGAAAGCAAGGCACTAGCCGCAGGAATGTGGTGGGCGTGACCCACTCCTTCCAATATCCCCTCCCTGACCCGCCCTGTGCCGGTCCTTTGTATGTGTCGGCATTAGACAGAAAGCGAGGCGCTAGCCGCTGGAATGTGGTGGGCGTGACCCACTCCTTCCAATATCCCCTCCCTGACCCGCCCTGTGCCTGTCCTTTGTATGTGTCGGCATTAGTCAGAAAGCGAGGCGCTAGCCGCTGGAATGTGGTGGGCGTGACCACTCCTTCCAATATCCCCCCCCTGACCCGCCCTGTGCCAGTCCTTTGTATGTGTCGGCATTAGACAGAAAGCGAGGCGCTAGCCGCTGGAATGTGGTGGGCGTGACCCACTCCTTCCGATATCCCCTTCCTTGACTCGCCCTGTGCCTGTCCTTTGTATGTGTCGGCATTAGACAGAAAGCGAGGCGCTAGCCGCTGGAATGTGGTGGGCGTGACCCACTCCTTCCAATATCCCCTCCCAGACCCACCCTGTGCCTGTCTTTGTATGTGTCGGCATTAGACAAAAAGCGAGGCGATAGCCGCTGGAATGTGGTGGGCGTGACCCACTCCTTCCAATATCCCCTCCCTGACCCGCCCTGTGCCTGTCTTTTGGATGTGTCGGCATTAGACAGAAAGCGAAGCGCTAGCCGCTGGAATGTGGTGGGCGTGACCCACTCCTTCCAATATCCCCTCCCTGACCCGCCCTATGCCTGTCCTTTGTATGTGTCGGCATTAGACAGAAAGCGAGGCGCTAGCCGCTGGAATGTGGTGGGCGTGACCCACTCCTTCCAATATCCCCTCCCTGACCCGCCCTGTGCCTGTCCTTTGTATGTGTCGGCATTAGACAGAAAGCGAGGCGCTAGTCGCTGGAACGTGGTGGGCGTGACCATCTCCTTCCAATATCCCCTCCCTGACCCGCCCTGTGCCTGTCCTTTGTATGTGTCGGCATTAGACAGAAAGCGAGATGCTAGCCGCTGGAATGTGGTGGGCGTGACCCACTCCTTCCGATATCCCCTCCCTGACCCGCCCTGTGCCTGTCCTTTGAATGTGTCGGCATTAGACAGAAAGCGAGGCGCTAGCCGCTGGAATGTGGTGGGCGTGACCCACTCCTTCCAATATCCCCTCCCAGACCCACCCTGTGCCTGTCTTTGTATGTGTCGGCATTAGACAAAAAGCGAGGCGCTAGCCACTGGAATGTGGTGGGCGAGACCCACTCCTTCCAATATCCCCTCCCTGACCCGCCCTGTGCCTGTCCTTTGTATGTGTCGGCATTAGACAGAAAGCGAGGCGCTAGCCGCTGGAATGTGGAGGGCGTGACCCACTCCTTCCAATATCCCCTCCCTGACCCGCCCTGTGCCTGTCCTTTGTATGTGTCGGCATTAGACAGAAAGCGAGGCGCTAGTCGCTGGAACGTGGTGGGCGTGACCCTCTCCTTCTAATATCCCTTCGCTGACCCGCCCTGTGCCTGTCCTTTGTATGTGTCAGCACTAGACAGAAAGCGATGCGCTAGCCGCTAGAATGTGGTGGGCGTGACTTACTCCTTCCAATATCCCCTCCCTGACCCGCCCTGTGCCTGTCCTCTGTATGTGTCGGCATTAGACAGAAAGCGAGGCGCTAGCCGCTGGAATGTGGTGGGTGTGACCCTCTCCTTCCAATATCCCTTCCCTGACCCGCCCTGTGCCTGTTCTTTGTATGTGTCGGCACTAGACAGAAAGCGAGGCGCTAGCCGCTGGAATGTGGTGGGCGTTACCCACTCCTTCCAATATCCCCTCCCTGACCCGCCCTGTGCTTGTCCTTTGTATGTGTCGGCATTAGACAGAAAGCGAGGCGCTAGCCGCTGCAATGTGGTGGGTGTGACCCACTCCTTCCAATATCCCCTCCCTGACCCGCCCTGTGCCTGTCCTTTGTATGTGTCGGCATTAGACAGAAAGCGAGGCGCTAGCCGCTGGAATGTGGTGGGAGTGACACTCTCCTTCCAATATCCCTTCCCTGACCCGCCCTGTGCCTGTCTTTGTATGTGTCGGCAGTTGACAGAAAGCGAGGCGCTAGTCGCTGGAACGTGGTGGGCGTGACCACTCCTTCAAATATCCCTTCCCTGACCCGCCCTGTGCCTGTCCTTTGTATGTGTCGGCGTTAGACAGAAAGCGACGCGCTAGCCGCTGGAATGTGGTGGGCGTGACCCACTCCTTCCGATATCCCCTCCCAGACCCACCCTATGCCTGTTCTTTGTATGTGTCGGCACTAGACAGAAAGCGAGGCGCTAGCCGCTGGAATGTGGTGGGCGTGACCCACTCCTTCCAATATCCCATCCCTGACCCGCCCTGTGCCTGTCCTTTTATGTGTCGGCATTAGACAGAAAGCGAGGCGCTAGCCGCTGGAATGTGGTGAGCGTGACCCACTCCTTCCAATATCCCCTCCCTGACCCGCCCTGTGCCTGTCCTTTGTATGTGTCGGCATTAGACAGAAAGCGAGGCGCTAGCCGCTGGAATGTGGTGGGCTTGACCCACTCCTTCCGATATCCCCTCCCTGACTTGCCCTGTGCCTGTCCTTTGTATGTGTCGGCATCAGACAGAAAGCGAGGCGCTAGCCGCTGGAATGTGGTGGGCGTGACCCACTCCTTCCAATATCCCCTCCCAGACCCACCCTGTGCCTGTCTTTGTATGTGTCGGCATTAGACAAAAAGCGAGGCGCTAGCCGCTGGAATGTGGTGGGCGTGACCCTCTCCTTCCAATATCCCTTCCCTGACCCGCCCTGTGCCTGTCCTTTGCATGTGTCGGCATTAGACAGAAAGCGAGGCGCTAGCCGCTGGAATGTGGTGGGCGGGACTCTCTCCTTCCAATATCCCTTCCCTGACCCGCCCTGTGCCTGTCCTTTGTATGTGTCGGCACTAGACAGAAAGTGAGGCGCTAGCCGCTGGAATGTGGTGGGCGTTACCCACTCCTTCCAATATCCCCTCCCTGACCCGCCCTGTGCTTGTCCTTTGTATGTGTCGGCATTAGACAGAAAGCAAGGCGCTAGCCGCTATAATGTGGTGGGTGTGACCCACTCCTTCCAATATCCCCTCCCTGACCCGCCCTGTGCATGTCCTTTGTATGTGTCGGCATTAGACAGAAAGCGAGGCGCTAGCCGCTGGAATGTGGTGGGCGTGACACTCTCCCTCCAATATCCCTTCCCTGACCCGCCCTGTGACTGTCCTTTGTATGTGTCGGCACTAGACAGAAAGCGAGGCGCTAGTCGCTGGAACGTGGTGGGCGTGACCCACTCCTTCCAATATCCCTTCCCTGACCCACCCTGTGCCTGTCCTTTGTATGTGTCGGCATTAGACAGAAAGCGAGGCGCTAGCCGCTGGAATGTGGTGGGCGTGACCCACTCCTTCCGATATCCCCTCCCAGACCCACCCTGTGCCTGTTCTTTGTATGTGTCGGCACTAGACAGAAAGCGAGGCGCTAGCCGCTGGAATGTGGTGGGCGTGACCCACTCCTTCCAATATCCCCTCCCTGACCCGCCCTGTGCCTCTCCTTTGTATGTGTCGGCATTAGACAGAAAGCGAGGCGCTAGTCGCTGGAACGTGGTGGGCGTGACCCTCTCCTTCTAATATCCCTTCCCTGACCCGCCCTGTGCCTGTCCTTTGTATGTGTTGGCATTAGACAGAAAGCGAGGCGCTAGCCGCTGGAATGTGGTGGGCGTGACACTCTCCTTCCAATATCCCTTCCCTGACCCGCCCTGTGCCTGTCCTTTGTATGTGTCGGCACTAGACAGATAGCGAGGCGCTTGTCGCTGGAACGTTTTGGGCGTGACCCACTCCTTCCAATATCCCTTCCCTGACCCGCCCTGTGCCTGTCCTTTGTATGTGTCGGCATTAGACAGAAAGCGAGGCGCTAGCCGCTGGAATGTGGTGGGCGTGACCCACTCCTTCCGATATCCCCTCCCAGACCCACCCTGTGCCTGTTCTTTGTATGTGTCGGCACTAGACAGAAAGCGAGGCGCTAGCCGCTGGAATGTGTTGGGCGTGACCCACTCCTTCCAATATCCCATCCCTGACCCGCCCTGTGCCTGTTCTTTGTATGTGTCTGCATTAGACAGAAAGCGAGGCGCTAGCCGCTGGAATGTGGTGGGCGTGACCCACTCCTTCCAATATCCCCTCCCTGACCCGCCCTGTGCCTGTCCTTTGTATGTGTCGGCATTAGACAGAAAGCAAGGCGCTAGCCGCTGGAATGTGGTGGGCGTGACCCACTCCTTCCGATATCCCCTCCCTGACCCGCCCTGTGCCTGTCCTTTGTATGTGTCGGCATCAGACAGAAAGCGAGGCGCTTGCCGCTGGAATGTTGTGGGCGTGACCCACTCCTTCCAATATCCCCTCCCAGACCCACCCTGTGCCTGTCTTTGTATGTGTCGGAATTAGACAAAAAGCGAGGCGCTAGCCGCTGGAATGTGGTGGGCGTGACCCTCTCCTTCCAATATCCCTTCCCTGACCCGCCCTGTGCCTGTCCTTTGTGTGTGTCGGCATTAGACAGAAAGCGAGGCGCTAGCCGCTGGAATGTGGTGGGCGGGACTCTCTCCTTCCAATATCCCTTCCCTGACCCGCCCTGTGCCTGTCCTTTGTATGTGTCGGCACTAGACAGAAAGTGAGGCGCTAGCCGCTGGAATGTGGTGGGCGTTACCCACTCCTTCGAATATCCCCTCCCTGACCCGCCCTGTGCTTGTGCTTTGTATGTGTCGGCATTAGACAGAAAGCGAGGCGCTAGCCGCTATAATGTGGTGGGTGTGACCCACTCCTTCCAATATCCCCTCCCTGACCCGCCCTGTGCCTGTCCTTTGTATGTGTCGGCATTAGACAGAAAGCGAGGCGCTAGCCGCTGGAATGTGGTGGGCGTGACACTCTCCCTCCAATATCCCTTCCCTGACCCGCCCTGTGACTGTCCTTTGTATGTGTCGGCACTAGACAGAAAGCGAGGCGCTAGTCGCTGGAACGTGGTGGGCGTGACCCACTCCTTCCAATATCCCTTCCCTGACCCGCCCTGTGCCTGTCCTTTGTATGTGTCGGCATTAGACAGAAAGCGAGGCGCTAGCCGTTGGAATGTGGTGGGCGTGACCCACTCCTTCCAATATCCCCTCCCTGACCCGCCCTGTGCCTGTCCTTTGTATGTGTCGGCATTAGACAGAAAGCGAGGCGCTAGTCGCTGGAACGTGGTGGGCGTGACCATCTCCTTCCAATATCCCCTCCCTGACCCGCCCTGTGCCTGTCCTTTGTATGTGTCGGCATTAGACAGAAAGCGAGATGCTAGCCGCTGGAATGTGGTGGGCGTGACCCACTCCTTCCGATATCCCCTCCCTGACCCGCCCTGTGCCTGTCCTTTGAATGTGTCGGCATTAGACGGAAAGCGAGGCGCTAGCCGCTGGAATGTGGTGGGCGTGACCCACTCCTTCCAATATCCCCTCCCAGACCCACCCTGTGCCTGTCTTTGTATGTGTCGGCATTAGACAAAAAGCGAGGCGCTAGCCACTGGAATGTGGTGGGCGAGACCCACTCCTTCCAATATCCCCTCCCTGACCCGCCCTGTGCCTGTCCTTTGTATGTGTCGGCATTAGACAGAAAGCGAGGCGCTAGCCGCTGGAATGTGGAGGGCGTGACCCACTCCTTCCAATATCCCCTCCCTGACCCGCCCTGTGCCTGTCCTTTGTATGTGTCGGCATTAGACAGAAAGCGAGGCGCTAGTCGCTGGAACGTGGTGGGCGTGACCCTCTCCTTCTAATATCCCTTCGCTGACCCGCCCTGTGCCTGTCCTTTGTATGTGTCAGCACTAGACAGAAAGCGATGCGCTAGCCGCTAGAATGTGGTGGGCGTGACTTACTCCTTCCAATATCCCCTCCCTGACCCGCCCTGTGCCTGTCCTCTGTATGTGTCGGCATTAGACAGAAAGCGAGGCGCTAGCCGCTGGAATGTGGTGGGTGTGACCCTCTCCTTCCAATATCCCTTCCCTGACCCGCCCTGTGCCTGTTCTTTGTATGTGTCGGCACTAGACAGAAAGCGAGGCGCTAGCCGCTGGAATGTGGTGGGCGTTACCCACTCCTTCCAATATCCCCTCCCTGACCCGCCCTGTGCTTGTCCTTTGTATGTGTCGGCATTAGACAGAAAGCGAGGCGCTAGCCGCTGCAATGTGGTGGGTGTGACCCACTCCTTCCAATATCCCCTCCCTGACCCGCCCTGTGCCTGTCCTTTGTATGTGTCGGCATTAGACAGAAAGCGAGGCGCTAGCCGCTGGAATGTGGTGGGAGTGACACTCTCCTTCCAATATCCCTTCCCTGACCCGCCCTGTGCCTGTCTTTGTATGTGTCGGCAGTTGACAGAAAGCGAGGCGCTAGTCGCTGGAACGTGGTGGGCGTGACCACTCCTTCAAATATCCCTTCCCTGACCCGCCCTGTGCCTGTCCTTTGTATGTGTCGGCGTTAGACAGAAAGCGACGCGCTAGCCGCTGGAATGTGGTGGGCGTGACCCACTCCTTCCGATATCCCCTCCCAGACCCACCCTGTGCCTGTTCTTTGTATGTGTCGGCACTAGACAGAAAGCGAGGCGCTAGCCGCTGGAATGTGGTGGGCGTGACCCACTCCTTCCAATATCCCATCCCTGACCCGCCCTGTGCCTGTCCTTTTATGTGTCGGCATTAGACAGAAAGCGAGGCGCTAGCCGCTGGAATGTGGTGAGCGTGACCCACTCCTTCCGATATCCCCTCCCTGACCCGCCCTGTGCCTGTCCTTTGTATGTGTCGGCATTAGACAGAAAGCGAGGCGCTAGCCGCTGGAATGTGGTGGGCTTGACCCACTCCTTCCGATATCCCCTCCCTGACTTGCCCTGTGCCTGTCCTTTGTATGTGTCGGCATCAGACAGAAAGCGAGGCGCTAGCCGCTGGAATGTGGTGGGCGTGACCCACTCCTTCCAATATCCCCTCCCAGACCCACCCTGTGCCTGTCTTTGTATGTGTCGGCATTAGACAAAAAGCGAGGCGCTAGCCGCTGGAATGTGGTGGGCGTGACCCTCTCCTTCCAATATCCCTTCCCTGACCCGCCCTGTGCCTGTCCTTTGCATGTGTCGGCATTAGACAGAAAGCGAGGCGCTAGCCGCTGGAATGTGGTGGGCGGGACTCTCTCCTTCCAATATCCCTTCCCTGACCCGCCCTGTGCCTGTCCTTTGTATGTGTCGGCACTAGACAGAAAGTGAGGCGCTAGCCGCTGGAATGTGGTGGGCGTTACCCACTCCTTCCAATATCCCCTCCCTGACCCGCCCTGTGCTTGTCCTTTGTATGTGTCGGCATTAGACAGAAAGCAAGGCGCTAGCCGCTATAATGTGGTGGGTGTGACCCACTCCTTCCAATATCCCCTCCCTGACCCGCCCTGTGCATGTCCTTTGTATGTGTCGGCATTAGACAGAAAGCGAGGCGCTAGCCGCTGGAATGTGGTGGGCGTGACACTCTCCCTCAAATATCCCTTCCCTGACCCGCCCTGTGACTGTCCTTTGTATGTGTCGGCACTAGACAGAAAGCGAGGCGCTAGTCGCTGGAACGTGGTGGGCGTGACCCACTCCTTCCAATATCCCTTCCCTGACCCGCCCTGTGCCTGTCCTTTGTATGTGTCGGCATTAGACAGAAAGCGAGGCGCTAGCCGCTGGAATGTGGTGGGCGTGACCCACTCCTTCCGATATCCCCTCCCAGACCCACCCTGTGCCTGTTCTTTGTATGTGTCGGCACTAGACAGAAAGCGAGGCGCTAGCCGCTGGAATGTGGTGGGCGTGACCCACTCCTTCCAATATCCCCTCCCTGACCCGCCCTGTGCCTCTCCTTTGTATGTGTCGGCATTAGACAGAAAGCGAGGCGCTAGTCGCTGGAACGTGGTGGGCGTGACCCTCTCCTTCTAATATCCCTTCCCTGACCCGCCCTGTGCCTGTCCTTTGTATGTGTTGGCATTAGACAGAAAGCGAGGCGCTAGCCGCTGGAATGTGGTGGGCGTGACACTCTCCTTCCAATATCCCTTCCCTGACACGCCCTGTGCCTGTCCTTTGTATGTGTCGGCACTAGACAGATAGCGAGGCGCTTGTCTCTGGAACGTTTTGGGCGTGACCCACTCCTTCCAATATCCCTTCCCTGACCCGCCCTGTGCCTGTCCTTTGTATGTGTCGGCATTAGACAGAAAGCGAGGCGCTAGCCGCTGGAATGTGGTGGGCGTGACCCACTCCTTCCGATATCCCCTCCCAGACCCACCCTGTGCCTGTTCTTTGTATGTGTCGGCAGTAGTGTGGTAGTGGGGGAGCTGCACCACTTCTTTTTGAACCCTCCTCGTATCGGCCCCGAACTTGATATCTCGCTAACCAAACATGGGATTAGAACATACAGGGTGTCCTAGCACTCGTAGTGACGTCCCCTACTTTCCTATAGCCTCTTAATTTAATGAAAAGACCAAAACTAAAAGGTCATTCGCGAGTAGTGGGGTAGTGTTGGTTTCCTCAAGTCGCGCTCGTGCTTGAATATGTATGGCTATGTTGGGAAAGGGTTAGGTGGTGGGGGAGGAGTAGGGTCGAGTGAGGGGTCGTTTAGATGGTATTTTTTCCGCTCTAAGTGATGGTGAGGTTATTTTTTAAAAATGGATGGAATTGGGAAACGCCATTTGGGGTAAACATGTTGTTTTTTAACATTTTGGCGATGAATGTTTTTTATACGCATGCGCACTTGAGGGGTTTTGTAAGAGGGCGGGCTTTTTAAATGATGATTTATTAATGAGTGTTTTTAATATGTATTGAAATAAACCATAAAAACTAATAGGTCATCGGCTTTTGACTATTTCGCTAACCAATAATCGGATTTAAACGTATGAGGTGTCGTAGGACTCGTGGTGAACTCTCTCTTTCTATGGACGGAGTATATTCACCCCAAAATAAAAAACGTGGTAAGGGGGTGGGGAGCTGCATCACTTAGGAAGTTGTGAGCCCCCGCAACCTTGGAATGGAAAGAGCCATGCTAGGAGGGCGTGCTTGGATTCGTTTTTTTCGTCTCGTCATGCTCTTTACGGGAATGTAGGTATTGAAAAGGTGAACTTAGGGTTTTGGGTAAAAAAATGCGTTTTTCACATTTTTGTCGATTTTCGGAAAACGGGCCATGCTAGGAGGGCGTGCTTGGATTGGTTTTTTTCGTCTCATGGTGCTATTTACGCGAATGTAGGTATCGAAAAGGTGAACTTAGGGTTTTGGGTCAAAAAATGCGTTTTTCACATTTTTGTCGATTTTCGGAAAACGGGCCATGCTAGGAGGGCGTGCTTGGATTCGTTTATTTCGTCTCGTTGTGCTCTTTACGGGAATGTCGGTGTTGAAAAGGTGAAGTTAGGGTTTTGGGTCAAAAAATGCGTTTTTCACATTTTTGTCGATTTTTGGAAAACGGGTCATGCTAGGAGGGCGTGCTTGGATTCGTTTATTTCGTTTCGTTGTGCACTTTACGGGAATGTCGGTGTCGAAAAGGTGAACTTAGGGTTTTGGGTCAAAACATGCGTTTTTCACATTTTTGCCGATTTTTGGAAAACGGGTCATGCTAGGAGGGCGTGCTTGGATTCGTTTTTTTCGTCTCGTTGTGCTCTTTACGGGAATGTCGGTGTCGAAAAGGTAAACTTAGGGTTTTGGGTCTAAATATGCGTTTTTCACATTTTTGCCGATTTTTGGAAAACGGGTCATGCTGGGAGAGCGTGCTTGGATTCGTTTTTTTCGTCTCGTTGTGCTCTTTACGGGAATGTAGGTGTCGAAAAGGTGAACTTAGGGTTTTGGGTCGAAAAATGCGTTTTTCACATTTTTGCCGATTTTTGGAAAACGGATAACGTGATGATGACGTGCGTGATAGTATGTTTTCGTCTCGTTGTGCTCTTTACGGGGATATAGATATGGAATAGGTTAAAAGCTGGAAACATGTTTTTTTTAGTTACAAATGGGTTTTGTGATTTTCCCTCATATTGTGAAAACCGAAAACGTGAGAATGACGCGTGTGATAGTATTTATTTCGTTTCTTTATTCTCTTTACGTGGATATAGATATGAAAAAGGTAAAAAGCTGGAAACATGGTTTTCTTATGGAAAAGGTGTTTTTTGTTCATTTTCGCGTTATTTGGAAAACGAATGAGGCGATTTTTATGATGGTCATGTCGATGTATTTATGTCGTTCTGTTTACGGGAATGTAGGTATGGAAAACCTAAAATGATGGTTTCCGTTATTTTTTTCGAGATCGTTGAGGAAAACGGGGAAAAATGTAAGAAACCAGATTTGAAGTCACGTTAGGTTATGCGCTATGATGTTAGTAAAACATTTATGCATTATTATTATTATTATTTGTCTTGACTGGTCAGGGCTCACACGCAGAGAGAGAACATGTTTAATGCAATGAGAATTGAAAGCATTGAGACTGACCCACGGCGATCCAGACAGACACAGGTCTTATCATTGTACGTGCCTCGCAGCAGAGAGAGATAAGAGGCTGGTGTCATTATACAGTGTGCGGATTTATACTGTGTATGTCATAGCCTAGGTTCATTATGGACTCATCATGCAACGCAAAGTTTGAAACAATGAGTGAGTGTATAACATCATGATAACAGATTGGCATGGGCTCGAACAAAGCGGTTATTGGACATGTAATAAACAAAAGGGTGGGAATAATGAAAGGTCATATGATACATTTTTTTTTTTCAAAATAATTAAATAGGGTTTTATTACAAAAAATTATGTTTATTGACCCATGAATTATACGTGGAAGGAAAACCTAACCACTTTACAAAATATTTTGAGGAAGGGCATTCGGCCTTAAATCCCCGGCCAAAATCAAAATGAGCCTGGTTGGCTCCGGCGACTCAAACTAATAGGGAAAAGCCGAAGAAAGAAAAAATGGTAACTCACCAGTAATAGTAAACATTGGTTGGAGGTGTTGAAGGAGTCAGAATGGCCAACCCTTGCCATGGTTCACGAATGGACCCCAAAAAGTTTTATCTGTCAAGACTCAGTCTACCCTGTTGCAGCCTTTAGAAAAAAAAAATCGAACCGGGGCCTCTGTGGTCACAGTGGACTTTTATTCATGATGCTTTTTAAACAAACGTAGGCTTGTCTACTACCGCTGGCTTGAATCTGCACAGAGACACTGGCTTTGGTTTGCGTAGTGTGCCTTGCTGATAACAGCACAGCGACCTTGTCAGTAAGTTTCATATTACTCATTTGCTTGATAGCGGACGTGCTCTGCACATGACTAGATCGTTGTTAGGTTTGACAAAGGCTTAGTGAACCTTATGGCAACCTTGAAATGAATGTCATGGTATAGTCGGGCTTGGAAGGCAAGACCTTAGGGTTGACAACCAAGTAGGTTAACCACTACACGGTGAGATGGTCAAATAATAATGTAACAGAACATATAGAAACGTTTTCTATAGTTTAACGAATTGGCATACCATGAGAGGTGTAGGTAATGGAAATTGAATCCTTAGCTGATGATTATACTACTTTCCATGCCCACGTTTAAGCTATCATGTTAGAAAAAGAATGGTATGGCTTGTTTTAAACGGAGAATAATCATTGTGTTTACTGTGAAACACAAATCTGAATTTAAAATTAATTTAAAATAATTAATTTAAAATTAACTAATTTAAAATTAGTTTAGTACGCTGAAGTTAAAATGAATAATGATCGCGTTACAGACAGCCAGTTTCAAAGCCATGAGAACTAAGTGAACAAAGTATAAAAATCATGAGCCAGTGAGGAATTCAACATGCTGTCCTTTGGACAAGAGAGAAGCGTTCTACAGCGACCCTCAATGGTTTGGGTCATCGTAAAGATGAAAATTAAATCTAAGCTACTACACGCTTATATACTAGAAGAAGAAATGGAAAACAATTGGTCAAATAAAGAACAGAAGGAATAAAAAATGGCCCTCAACCCTCAAGCATAAGGATTGAGGGAGATGGAAGGAAGGAGAGCCATGAAAGGCAGATAAAAAAGTATACTAGGAGTGGCTTTGCCCCAGAGGTAATGGATAAAGAGGAGGAAAACTGGACTCAGCTCAGAAATCCCTTGGGGTTGCCAACTTCCAAACTGATCAGCCCTTGAGGGTGTAGCCATAGGCAGAGTGCATCGCAAGTCGTGGGGCTAAATACACCCTACCTTCTTGAGGGGGCTTGGGCAAAAGACAGGAAATAACATGAAAATAAAAAAGCAAGGCTGCCTCCTCAGGATATCAGAAAAAATAAATAAACCAGGGCCAATAAAGTTGCAAAAGGAATAGACTCCCTAGGGCTCGGATACTCTAATCATGTTGGGGTCGGTAGAGAACAAGAGTTGAGCAAGTGTGGTCGACAGGAAATAAGACAGAGAGGAGCCTAGCACAAGTTAGTGGAAGCAATGACGGTCTCAGCTGGGACTCCGTGATCGTCAACCTACATGACACTAGATATGACGCCCAGGGGTGGAATTAAAGACCTCTTTTTGTTTTTTATCACTGGCTTTTAAGAACGCTAACACATGGCATGCCTTATAATGCAATACTGGTCCTAGGGTATGCAAAATTGTATTAGAAACTCAGCTAATAATAGTGTGCTTGCCCATGATTTACCTTAAATTTTCCTAAAATCCACTACATTTTCCGCAAATTGACCAAATGACACAACATTCCAGCAAAATTCAACAAATGACTACCAGATTTATTGAAATTCCATTGATTTACCTAAGCATGGTTTAAACTACCTCAAATTCATATAAAATTAGACGAATATAGATGAAAATTCACTAAAATTTACCGAATTTAGCCAAGTGGTGTACAAACCATGAAATTTATCCAATTTTTATTAAAATTGACTACATGTACTCGAAAATTCCATAATATTCCCTTTACATGTATGCTTTTTGTTGTTGTTGTTGTTGTTTCGTTTACCACACTCCCTGTAGACAATCACCTCAACATGACTTTCTCCTAGACTAGGAGCTCTACATTCGATATGATAGCTGAGTTTCATTTCCCATAAACTTGTCTCTGAGGTGGGTGTCAGGAAAAGGCATACAGCTGTAAAAACCACACTCTCACGTAGACTTTCATAACCTCTTACGTTGAGGTTCCTTACACTAACGACATTAAATGATTGAACGGTTTCCTTTTCACAATTCCTGTCTATACATTCCTCTTTAAGGTTGCAAGATGTTTGCAAGATTCCTAAAATGCAATTAAATGTAATAAATACCTTAAGATGGTTTCATTTGTTTAATGATACGGTGTTGATGATGGATATATACGTTAAGACTAATTTTTGTTAGGTCTTGACTGGCCTTGCAATTAGAAATTGACAAACCAAACATGGGTTATCTACCAGGGGAACACTTTGACCTCTATGTTGGTTATTGACCAGTAAGTACAGTTCTAGTAATGAGACAGAAATCCAACACAAACAATGAGCGCGCAATGCGGCGGAGATTGGTACCACGATGTACAGTCGGTTATGTAGCTATGTGGAATGCACATCACATATGGTTTACTTAAAGGTTTGGAGATTCCATTAAAGATATTTCTACAATAAACCACTTTCAAATGGTCATTCGTTGGTGTGAAAATATTTATTATATGGTATTTTATGAAAACAATTATGATTTATAAAAAAAATATATGTTTACTGTATTCTTATTTAATGTAAGCACTGGAGGCACTATCGACCAACATACAGCACTATCTGGAATGTATATTGCATACTTGAAGGTTTGGTGATCCCATTAAAGGTATTCCTACAATAAATGATTTTTAAGTTGTCGTTCTATGGCGTGAAAATATTTAATATACGATATTTGCTAAAAGGATTTACCAGTGGAATTATTTTACAAGTAGTTATTTTAATGACCAACAGAGTTCACTGTTAAGAAGGTAGAGCCCTATGTGGAATGTAGGATAACATGTTATACATGATACGTGACAACTGTAAGGCTTGTGATTTTTAAGATGCCTTTAACCCTATATTAAACACTCAGTTTGCAATACTGATAACTGCAATGTTACTGAAAAAAAAATTGAAACAAAACAAAAATCAGCATTGAAAAACCAAAAAGTGGTTGAGCATATATACAGTGGGGAAAAGAAAAGTTTTGTAAACACTAATGTCCAACAAGACTAATTAAATCAGTAACTGTCAGGGTGGCCTAGTGGTTAAGGCGTTTGACTTAAGATCAACTTTCCAAATATATAAGGAAGCAAGGGTTCGAATCCCTTCCCTGACATAACTATTGCTTGAACATGCAAGAAAACAAGAAATATACACAAACTATGTTTATCAATTTAATCATTTTTTTTTACAAGAGATAGACACACAGAATACAGCTCTTTTTGTTTATCATTTCTTTTAAACATAACACTTGTTGAAAATTATTTTTTAGGGGATGGGTGTGTTGCTATGTTGACCCATCACACAATAATAGCAGCTTTACGAAGTTCATTTTCTATATTTAATAGCTCTTTCTCATAACCAATATGACCAAGCTGTTTACAGGCATGCAAGAGCTGTAGACGTTCGACTAATATATTAGGATCGTTCCATTTACTATTTTTTATGAATGGTTTCAGAATCTCGGGAAGCAGTTCATCATTATCACCATTAATATGATTATCATCCTCATTATTATAATCATTTTCATAATGATGATCATTATCATCGTTATCATTACCATGATAATTTCCACTTGTGTCCACAGTCTGTTCAATGGTTTGAGTTGTCTTTGATAGTGTTGAAAGCTTCTTTTTAGATGTGCTAGAATGCTTTAACATTGTTATGTTATTATTACCACTATTACCTTTCCCCACTAACTTTTTGATGGGGTATATTGTCTCTGATAGGGTTGAGGGCTTTTGAGATGTGGGTGCATGTCTGAACATGGGTTTCACAGGAGGTGTTAAAGGTTTCTCATTAAACAACTCGCTAACAGCATGAGTGCGTTGTAGTGTATTAAACTTGAGGTTAATATTATCTTGAGCAGTACTATCTTTCTCTTGGACTTGGTTTCTTGCTTTGGTTTGGGTTTTCCTTACATTTAGACTAGCGTGATTATTAAGTTTACATTCATGATTGTTTGAAGAAAGTACGTCCAATTCTTTTGTTTTAAGCATTCCTCGACACTGTTTCGATCGTTGCTTTGAACAGCGCCAAATAACAGTTCCATTTTTATTGCTTCGTTTCACAATATATGAATATCCTTTATAGTATGCATAAGGCTTACCATACCTAGTCACTGATACTTCCATATCAACTGTCAAGCACAAACTAATCTCTAGTAAAGACAACTTGGTAATAACAACAATAGTTTAATGTGGGAGCATATATACATGCAAAAAAGTGGGAGCAAAGGTGGGGGGGGAGGGGGGGGGGGTAAAAAGTGGGAGCAAATGTGGGAGAAAAAAATAACTGTGAGCAAAAAGTGGGAGCATATATGGGATCAAATGTGGGAGCAAAGCAAATATAAAAAAAAAAGTGGGAGCAAATATGCTAACAAATATGTCAACAAATATACCAGCAAAAGTAAATACACAAGTCAAGATAGATTAAAGTGCAAAGAAAATATGCAAGCAAATATGAGAGCAAAAATGGTGTTTTTTCTAAAACAACTAGACATAACAAACTTAGTCATAACCTAACCTAACCTAACCTCACCTAACCTCACCTCACCTAACCTCACCTAACTTCACCTAACCTAACCTAACCTAACTTAACTTCACCTAATCTATCTTGACTGAACTTTACCTAACCTAACCCATCATAACTTCACCTAACCTAACTTTACCTCATCTAACTTCACCTAACCTAACTTTCAACTCACAGATCAAAATTAAATTCTAGGCATAGTTGAGTTGGAACCCAAGACTTCAGGGATAACACACAAGTATACTAGCCACTACACCGCAAAATGGGCAAATTATCATGCAACACAACATAAAGTAAAAGTTTCCTGTAGTGTAACTCATTGGCTGTCAACCATAGTTTGGGAATTCAAACCCAAGACCTCAGGACTTTTGTTTTGAACATTATCAGAAATATTATTCCATTTACATTTTGCTGCTGCTGCTTATAGTTATAAGAGTTGGCATTAATATGGAAAGCAAAAAAAATGTGGGAGCAAAAAGTGGGTGGAAAACGTGTAAGCAGAAGTGGGAGCAAACAAGTGTGAGCAAATATGGGAGCAGAAAGTGGGAGCAAATGTGAAAGCAAAAGTGGGAGCAAAAAAGAGCGAGCAAAAGTGAGTGTACAAAGTAGGAGCAAAATGTGTGAGTAAAAAGTGGGGGTAAATGTGGTGTTTTACTAAAACAATCTCCCCTAACCTAACCTAAACTAACTTCACCCAACCTAATTTCACCTAACCTAACTTTACTTAACCTAACCTTCCAACTCTCAGATCAAAAATTAAATTCTGGCCATAGTCGAGTTGGAACCCAAAACCTCTGGGATAACACCCAAGTATACTAGCCACTACATCGCGAAATGGGCAAATTATCATGCAACACAACACAAAAATAAAAAGATTTCTGTAGTGTAACTCATTGGCTGACAATCATAGTTGAGAATTCAAACCCAAGACCTCAGGACTTTTGTTTTGAACATTATCAGAAATATTATTCCATTTACATTTTGCTGTTGCTTATAGTTATAAGAGTTGACATTAATATGGGAGCAAAAGTGAAAGCAAAAAGTGGGTGCAAGCATGGCTGGTTGTAGAGACTTTCATATCAACAAATACACATAAATTAAAATTTAGTAAAGTGACTTGGCTAATAATAATAATAATAATAATAATAATAATATTAACAGTTTAAAAAAAATTCAAGGGGATTGATATTTTTCAGGGTGTAATTTCCAAAGTACTGTCAAGAATAATAATTACATGAACAGATTCCAAGAACTCTAGAGTGCTTTTAAGGTTAATGATTGGCTAGGAGTGAGATAGAGCTAGCTAACCTAAGTTAACCTCAGCTCAGTAAACCTAACCTTGTCACATGGCATGTTCTACAAGTATAGACTTGCTTTGAGACTGGCTATGACGTCACAGATGAATGGCGGTGGGAGGCTGGAAATGACGTTTTTATTACCCAAAAACATTTTCCTTTTTGCCAGCCTCCCACCGCCATTCATCTGTGACGTCATAGCCAGTCTCAAAGCAAGTCTATACTTGTAGAACATGCCATGTGACAAGGTTAGGTTTACTGAGCTGAGGTTAACTTAGGTTAGCTAGCTCTATCTCACTCCTAGCCAATCATTAACCTTAAAAGCACTCTAGAGTTCTTGGAATCTGTTCATGTAATTATTATTCTTGACAGTACTTTGGAAATTACACCCTGAAAAATATCAATCCCCTTGAATTTTTTTTAAACTGTTAATATTATTATTATTATTATTATTATTATTATTAGCCAAGTCACTTTACTAAATTTTAATTTATGTGTATTTGTTGATATGAAAGTCTCTACAACCAGCCATGCTTGCACCCACTTTTTGCTTTCACTTTTGCTCCCATATTAATGTCAACTCTTATAACTATAAGCAACAGCAAAATGTAAATGGAATAATATTTCTGATAATGTTCAAAACAAAAGTCCTGAGGTCTTGGGTTTGAATTCTCAACTATGATTGTCAGCCAATGAGTTACACTACAGAAATCTTTTTATTTTTGTGTTGTGTTGCATGATAATTTGCCCATTTCGCGATGTAGTGGCTAGTATACTTGGGTGTTATCCCAGAGGTTTTGGGTTCCAACTCGACTATGGCCAGAATTTAATTTTTGATCTGAGAGTTGGAAGGTTAGGTTAAGTAAAGTTAGGTTAGGTGAAATTAGGTTGGGTGAAGTTAGTTTAGGTTAGGTTAGGGGAGATTGTTTTAGTAAAACACCACATTTACCCCCACTTTTTACTCACACATTTTGCTCCTACTTTGTACACTCACTTTTGCTCGCTCTTTTTTGCTCCCACTTTTGCTTTCACATTTGCTCCCACTTTCTGCTCCCATATTTGCTCACACTTGTTTGCTCCCACTTCTGCTTACACGTTTTCCACCCACTTTTTGCTCCCACATTTTTTTTGCTTTCCATATTAATGCCAACTCTTATAACTATAAGCAGCAGCAGCAAAATGTAAATGGAATAATATTTCTGATAATGTTCAAAACAAAAGTCCTGAGGTCTTGGGTTTGAATTCCCAAACTATGGTTGACAGCCAATGAGTTACACTACAGGAAACTTTTACTTTATGTTGTGTTGCATGATAATTTGCCCATTTTGCGGTGTAGTGGCTAGTATACTTGTGTGTTATCCCTGAAGTCTTGGGTTCCAACTCAACTATGCCTAGAATTTAATTTTGATCTGTGAGTTGAAAGTTAGGTTAGGTGAAGTTAGATGAGGTAAAGTTAGGTTAGGTGAAGTTATGATGGGTTAGGTTAGGTAAAGTTCAGTCAAGATAGATTAGGTGAAGTTAAGTTAGGTTAGGTTAGGTTAGGTGAAGTTAGGTGAGGTTAGGTGAGGTGAGGTTAGGTGAGGTTAGGTTAGGTTAGGTTATGACTAAGTTTGTTATGTCTAGTTGTTTTAGAAAAAACACCATTTTTGCTCTCATATTTGCTTGCATATTTTCTTTGCACTTTAATCTATCTTGACTTGTGTATTTACTTTTGCTGGTATATTTGTTGACATATTTGTTAGCATATTTGCTCCCACTTTTTTTTTTATATTTGCTTTGCTCCCACATTTGATCCCATATATGCTCCCACTTTTTGCTCACAGTTATTTTTTTCTCCCACATTTGCTCCCACTTTTTACCCCCCCCCCCTCCCCCCCCCACCTTTGCTCCCACTTTTTTGCATGTATATATGCTCCCACATTAAACTATTGTTGTTATTACCAAGTTGTCTTTACTAGAGATTAGTTTGTGCTTGACAGTTGATATGGAAGTATCAGTGACTAGGTATGGTAAGCCTTATGCATACTATAAAGGATATTCATATATTGTGAAACGAAGCAATAAAAATGGAACTGTTATTTGGCGCTGTTCAAAGCAACGATCGAAACAGTGTCGAGGAATGCTTAAAACAAAAGAATTGGACGTACTTTCTTCAAACAATCATGAATGTAAACTTAATAATCACGCTAGTCTAAATGTAAGGAAAACCCAAACCAAAGCAAGAAACCAAGTCCAAGAGAAAGATAGTACTGCTCAAGATAATATTAACCTCAAGTTTAATACACTACAACGCACTCATGCTGTTAGCGAGTTGTTTAATGAGAAACCTTTAACACCTCCTGTGAAACCCATGTTCAGACATGCACCCACATCTCAAAAGCCCTCAACCCTATCAGAGACAATATACCCCATCAAAAAGTTAGTGGGGAAAGGTAATAGTGGTAATAATAACATAACAATGTTAAAGCATTCTAGCACATCTAAAAAGAAGCTTTCAACACTATCAAAGACAACTCAAACCATTGAACAGACTGTGGACACAAGTGGAAATTATCATGGTAATGATAACGATGATAATGATCATCATTATGAAAATGATTATAATAATGAGGATGATAATCATATTAATGGTGATAATGATGAACTGCTTCCCGAGATTCTGAAACCATTCATAAAAAATAGTAAATGGAACGATCCTAATATATTAGTCGAACGTCTACAGCTCTTGCATGCCTGTAAACAGCTTGGTCATATTGGTTATGAGAAAGAGCTATTAAATATAGAAAATGAACTTCGTAAAGCTGCTATTATTGTGTGATGGGTCAACATAGCAACACACCCATCCCCTAAAAAATAATTTTCAACAAGTGTTATGTTTAAAAGAAATGATAAACAAAAAGAGCTGTATTCTGTGTGTCTATCTCTTGTAAAAAAAAATGATTAAATTGATAAACATAGTTTGTGTATATTTCTTGTTTTCTTGCATGTTCAAGCAATAGTTATGTCAGGGAAGGGATTCGAACCCTTGCTTCCTTATATATTTGGAAAGTTGATCTTAAGTCAAACGCCTTAACCACTAGGCCACCCTGACAGTTACTGATTTAATTAGTCTTGTTGGACATTAGTGTTTACAAAACTTTTCTTTTCCCCACTGTATATATGCTCAACCACTTTTTGGTTTTTCAATGCTGATTTTTGTTTTGTTTCAATTTTTTTTTCAGTAACATTGCAGTTATCAGTATTGCAAACTGAGTGTTTAATATAGGGTTAAAGGCATCTTAAAAATCACAAGCCTTACAGTTGTCACGTATCATGTATAACATGTTATCCTACATTCCACATAGGGCTCTACCTTCTTAACAGTGAACTCTGTTGGTCATTAAAATAACTACTTGTAAAATAATTCCACTGGTAAATCCTTTTAGCAAATATCGTATATTAAATATTTTCACGCCATAGAACGACAACTTAAAAATCATTTATTGTAGGAATACCTTTAATGGGATCACCAAACCTTCAAGTATGCAATATACATTCCAGATAGTGCTGTATGTTGGTCGATAGTGCCTCCAGTGCTTACATTAAATAAGAATACAGTAAACATATATTTTTTTTATAAATCATAATTGTTTTCATAAAATACCATATAATAAATATTTTCACACCAACGAATGACCATTTGAAAGTGGTTTATTGTAGAAATATCTTTAATGGAATCTCCAAACCTTTAAGTAAACCATATGTGATGTGCATTCCACATAGCTACATAACCGACTGTACATCGTGGTACCAATCTCCGCCGCATTGCGCGCTCATTGTTTGTGTTGGATTTCTGTCTCATTACTAGAACTGTACTTACTGGTCAATAACCAACATAGAGGTCAAAGTGTTCCCCTGGTAGATAACCCATGTTTGGTTTGTCAATTTCTAATTGCAAGGCCAGTCAAGACCTAACAAAAATTAGTCTTAACGTATATATCCATCATCAACACCGTATCATTAAACAAATGAAACCATCTTAAGGTATTTATTACATTTAATTGCATTTTAGGAATCTTGCAAACATCTTGCAACCTTAAAGAGGAATGTATAGACAGGAATTGTGAAAAGGAAACCGTTCAATCATTTAATGTCGTTAGTGTAAGGAACCTCAACGTAAGAGGTTATGAAAGTCTACGTGAGAGTGTGGTTTTTACAGCTGTATGCCTTTTCCTGACACCCACCTCAGAGACAAGTTTATGGGAAATGAAACTCAGCTATCATATCGAATGTAGAGCTCCTAGTCTAGGAGAAAGTCATGTTGAGGTGATTGTCTACAGGGAGTGTGGTAAACGAAACAACAACAACAACAACAACAACAAAAAGCATACATGTAAAGGGAATATTATGGAATTTTCGAGTACATGTAGTCAATTTTAATAAAAATTGGATAAATTTCATGGTTTGTACACCACTTGGCTAAATTCGGTAAATTTTAGTGAATTTTCATCTATATTCGTCTAATTTTATATGAATTTGAGGTAGTTTAAACCATGCTTAGGTAAATCAATGGAATTTCAATAAATCTGGTAGTCATTTGTTGAATTTTGCTGGAATGTTGTGTCATTTGGTCAATTTGCGGAAAATGTAGTGGATTTTAGGAAAATTTAAGGTAAATCATGGGCAAGCACACTATTATTAGCTGAGTTTCTAATACAATTTTGCATACCCTAGGACCAGTATTGCATTATAAGGCATGCCATGTGTTAGCGTTCTTAAAAGCCAGTGATAAAAAACAAAAAGAGGTCTTTAATTCCACCCCTGGGCGTCATATCTAGTGTCATGTAGGTTGACGATCACGGAGTCCCAGCTGAGACCGTCATTGCTTCCACTAACTTGTGCTAGGCTCCTCTCTGTCTTATTTCCTGTCGACCACACTTGCTCAACTCTTGTTCTCTACCGACCCCAACATGATTAGAGTATCCGAGCCCTAGGGAGTCTATTCCTTTTGCAACTTTATTGGCCCTGGTTTATTTATTTTTTCTGATATCCTGAGGAGGCAGCCTTGCTTTTTTATTTTCATGTTATTTCCTGTCTTTTGCCCAAGCCCCCTCAAGAAGGTAGGGTGTATTTAGCCCCACGACTTGCGATGCACTCTGCCTATGGCTACACCCTCAAGGGCTGATCAGTTTGGAAGTTGGCAACCCCAAGGGATTTCTGAGCTGAGTCCAGTTTTCCTCCTCTTTATCCATTACCTCTGGGGCAAAGCCACTCCTAGTATACTTTTTTATCTGCCTTTCATGGCTCTCCTTCCTTCCATCTCCCTCAATCCTTATGCTTGAGGGTTGAGGGCCATTTTTTATTCCTTCTGTTCTTTATTTGACCAATTGTTTTCCATTTCTTCTTCTAGTATATAAGCGTGTAGTAGCTTAGATTTAATTTTCATCTTTACGATGACCCAAACCATTGAGGGTCGCTGTAGAACGCTTCTCTCTTGTCCAAAGGACAGCATGTTGAATTCCTCACTGGCTCATGATTTTTATACTTTGTTCACTTAGTTCTCATGGCTTTGAAACTGGCTGTCTGTAACGCGATCATTATTCATTTTAACTTCAGCGTACTAAACTAATTTTAAATTAGTTAATTTTAAATTAATTATTTTAAATTAATTTTAAATTCAGATTTGTGTTTCACAGTAAACACAATGATTATTCTCCGTTTAAAACAAGCCATACCATTCTTTTTCTAACATGATAGCTTAAACGTGGGCATGGAAAGTAGTATAATCATCAGCTAAGGATTCAATTTCCATTACCTACACCTCTCATGGTATGCCAATTCGTTAAACTATAGAAAACGTTTCTATATGTTCTGTTACATTATTATTTGACCATCTCACCGTGTAGTGGTTAACCTACTTGGTTGTCAACCCTAAGGTCTTGCCTTCCAAGCCCGACTATACCATGACATTCATTTCAAGGTTGCCATAAGGTTCACTAAGCCTTTGTCAAACCTAACAACGATCTAGTCATGTGCAGAGCACGTCCGCTATCAAGCAAATGAGTAATATGAAACTTACTGACAAGGTCGCTGTGCTGTTATCAGCAAGGCACACTACGCAAACCAAAGCCAGTGTCTCTGTGCAGATTCAAGCCAGCGGTAGTAGACAAGCCTACGTTTGTTTAAAAAGCATCATGAATAAAAGTCCACTGTGACCACAGAGGCCCCGGTTCGATTTTTTTTTTCTAAAGGCTGCAACAGGGTAGACTGTGTCTTGACAGATAAAACTTTTTGGGGTGCATTCGTGAACCATGGCAAGGGTTGGCCATCCTGACTTCTTCAACACCTCCAACCAATGTTTACTATTACTGGTGAGTTACCATTTTTTCTTTCTTCGGCTTTTCCCTATTAGTTTGAGTCGCCGGAGCCAACCAGGCTCATTTTGATTTTGGCCGGGGATTTAAGGCCTAATGCCCTTCCTGACGCCACGTGATTTTTTCAAGTGAAAATTCCAACCCCCGCTGTCACCGGGATTTGAACCCCAGCCGTCCGGGTAAAGACGAGCAGCTAAGCACCTGCGCCATCACGCTCCCCACAGGTTAGTTATCTATACACACATTAATCCATAATTACCTAATAATAATAATAATAATAATAATAATAATAATAACAATCATCCTCCATACACATGTCCATTAAAGCATGGTTTCGCAAAGATGCTTATGCTTTTAGGTGTATAACACATTTTTTCCTCATAACATGACTATTTACTGTTTTAGGGGTGAAATGACCTATCCAGGTAAAAGCGTATATCATGACCTATTTTTTAAGCCGTTACACCTAATTTTAGGATTCTTCGTTTCCTAGATATGGATTTTTCAATTTTGGGGGTTGTTTGCATCCCCCTGCTATTTTTCATCAAAAACAAAAGATCTTAGGTTCATTTATCATTTTTAGGTGTTTAACACGTTTTTCCCCATAACATGACTATTTACTGTTTTAGGGGTGAAATGATCAATCGAGGTTAAAGCCCATATCATCCCCTATTTTTTAAGCTATCACACCTAATTTTAGGCTTCTTCGTTTCCGAGATATGGATTTTTCAATTTTGGAGGGTAGTTTCACCCCCCTGCTATTTTTCATCAAAAACAAAAGATCTTAGGTTCATTTATCATTTTTAGGTGTATAACACGTTTTTTCCTCATAACATGACTATTTACTGTTTTAGGGGTGAAATGACCAATCAAGGTAAAAGCCCATATCATCCCCTATTTTTTAAGCTATCACACCTAATTTTAGGATTCTTCGTTTCCAAGATATGGATTTTTCAATTTTGGGGGGTAGTTTCACCCCCCTGCTATTTTTCATCAAAAACAAAAGATCGTAGGTTCATTTATCATTTTTAGGTGTTTAACACGTTTTTTCCCCCATAACATGACTATTTACTGTTTTAGGGGTGAAATGATCCATCGAGGTAAAAGCCCATATCATCCCCTATTTTTTAAGCTATCACACCTAATTTTAGGATTCTTCGTTTCCGAGATATGGATTTTTCAATTTTGGGGGGTAGTTTCACCCCCCTGCTATTTTTCATCAAAAACAAAAGATCTTAGGTTCATTTATCATTTTTAGGTGTTTAACACGTTTTTTCCCCATAACATGACTATTTACTGTTTTAGGGGTGAAATGATCCATCGAGGTAAAAGCCTATATCATCCCCTATTTTTTAAGCTATCACACCTAATTTTAGGATTCTTCGTTTCCGAGATAGGGATTTTTCAATTTTGGGGGGGTAGTTTCACCCCCAAACAGGGAATGTTGCCCCAAGTGCTAGGACCCCTCATACATGTCCCTAGCATGATTGGTTCGCGAGATATGAACAAAAGTGTCGTTAGGCCCTTTCGACAAAAATGAATCCTACATTCAAAAACGGGGCGTCACCCCCAGGGTTAGGATACTGTCTATGGCAAAATCCCATCAGGGGTTCAGAAAATATTATCTAACGTATAGTTAAGTCCTTTTGACAAAAGCCGTCCGTGCGCGCACATACAAAAAATATTACTATTTCACCCCCCCCCCCCCCCCCCCGGGTAAGGGTAGTTTTTATTTTGGGGTGAATATACCCCATCCATAGAAAAGGGGAGTTCACCACGAGTCCTACGACACCTCATACGTTTAAATCCGATTATTGGTTAGCGAGATAGTAAAAAGCCGATGACCTATTAGTTTTTGGGGTTTATTTCAATACATATTAAAAACATTCATTTATAAATCATCATTTAAAAAGCCCGCCCTCTTACAAAACTCCTCAAATGCGCATGCGTATAAAAAAACATTCATCGCCAAAAATGTCAAAAAACAACATGTTTACCCCAAATGGCGTTTCCCAATTCCATCCATTTTAAAAAATAACCTCACCATCACCTAGAGCGGAAAAAATACCATCTAAACGACCCCTCACTCGACCCTACTCCTCCCCCACCACCTAACCACCTAACCCTTTCCCAACATAGCCATACATATTCAAGCACGAGCGCGACTTGAGGAAACCAACACTACCCCACTACTCGCGAATGACCTTTTAGTTTTGGTCTTTTCATTAAATTAAGAGGCTATAGGAAAGTAGGGGACGTCACTACGAGTGCTAGGACACCCTGTATGTTCTAATCCCATGTTTGGTTAGCGAGATATCAAGTTCGGGGCCGATACGAGGAGGGTTCAAAAAGAAGTGGTGCAGCTCCCCCACTACCACACTACTGTCGGCACTAGACAGAAAGCGAGGCGCTAGCCGCTGGAATGTGTTGGGCGTGACCCACTCCTTCCAATATCCCATCCCTGACCCGCCCTGTGCCTGTTCTTTGTATGTGTCTGCATTAGACAGAAAGCGAGGCGCTAGCCGCTGGAATGTGGTGGGCGTGACCCACTCCTTCCAATATCCCCTCCCTGACCCGCCCTGTGCCTGTCCTTTGTATGTGTCGGCATTAGACAGAAAGCAAGGCGCTAGCCGCTGGAATGTGGTGGGCGTGACCCACTCCTTCCGATATCCCCTCCCTGACCCGCCCTGTGCCTGTCCTTTGTATGTGTCGGCATCAGACAGAAAGCGAGGCGCTTGCCGCTGGAATGTTGTGGGCGTGACCCACTCCTTCCAATATCCCCTCCCAGACCCACCCTGTGCCTGTCTTTGTATGTGTCGGAATTAGACAAAAAGCGAGGCGCTAGCCGCTGGAATGTGGTGGGCGTGACCCTCTCCTTCCAATATCCCTTCCCTGACCCGCCCTGTGCCTGTCCTTTGTGTGTGTCGGCATTAGACAGAAAGCGAGGCGCTAGCCGCTGGAATGTGGTGGGCGGGACTCTCTCCTTCCAATATCCCTTCCCTGACCCGCCCTGTGCCAGTCCTTTGTATGTGTCGGCACTAGACAGAAAGTGAGGCGCTAGCCGCTGGAATGTGGTGGGCGTTACCCACTCCTTCGAATATCCCCTCCCTGACCCGCCCTGTGCTTGTGCTTTGTATGTGTCGGCATTAGACAGAAAGCGAGGCGCTAGCCGCTATAATGTGGTGGGTGTGACCCACTCCTTCCAATATCCCCTCCCTGACCCGCCCTGTGCCTGTCCTTTGTATGTGTCGGCATTAGACAGAAAGCGAGGCGCTAGCCGCTGGAATGTGGTGGGCGTGACACTCTCCCTCCAATATCCCTTCCCTGACCCGCCCTGTGACTGTCCTTTGTATGTGTCGGCACTAGACAGAAAGCGAGGCGCTAGTCGCTGAAACGTGGTGGGCGTGACCCACTCCTTCCAATATCCCTTCCCTGACCCGCCCTGTGCCTGTCCTTTGTATGTGTCGGCATTAGACAGAAAGCGAGGCGCTAGCCGTTGGAATGTGGTGGGCGTGACCCACCCCTTCCGATATCCCCTCCCAGACCCACCCTGTGCCTGTTCTTTGTATGTGTCGGCACTAGACAGAAAGCGAGGCGCTAGCCACTGGAATGTGGTGGGCGAGACCCACTCCTTCCAATATCCCCTCCCTGACCCGCCCTGTGCCTCTCCTTTGTATGTGTCGGCATTAGACAGAAAGCGAGGCGCTAGTCGCTGGAACGTGGTGGGCGTGACCCTCTCCTTCTAATATCCCTTCCCTGACCCGCCCTGTGCCTGTCCTTTGTATGTGTTGGCATTAGACAGAAAGCGAGGCGCTAGCCGCTGGAATGTGGTGGGCGTGACACTCTCCTTCCAATATCCCTTCCCTGACCCGCCCTGTGCCTGTCCTTTGTATGTGTCGGCACTAGACAGATAGCGAGGCGCTAGTTGCTGGAACGTGGTGGGCGTGACCCACTCCTTCCAATATCCCTTCCCTGACCCGCCCTGTGCCTGTCCTTTGTATGTGTCGGCATTAGACAGAAAGCGAGGCGCTAGCCGCTGGAATGTGGTGGGCGTGACCCACTCCTTCCGATATCCCCTCCCAAACCCACCCTGTGCCTGTTCTTTGTATGTGTCGGCTCTTGACAGAAAGCGAGGCGCTAGCCGCTGGAATGTGGTGGGCGTGACCCACTCCTTCCAATATCCAATCCCTGACCCGCCCTCTGCCTGTCCTTTGTATGTGTCGGCATTAGACAGAAAGCGAGGCGCTAGCCGCTGGAATGTGGTGGGCGTGACCCACTCCTTCCAATATCCCCTCCCTGTCCCGCCCTGTGCCTGTCCTTTTTATGTGTCGGCATTAGACAGAAAGCGAGGCGCTAGCCGCTGGAATGTGGTGGGCGTGACCCACTCCTTCCAATATCCCCTCCCAGACCCACCCTGTGCCTGTCTTTGTATGTGTCGGCATTAGACAAAAAGCGAGGCGCTAGCCGCTGGAATGTTGTGGGCGTGACCCTCTCCTTCCAATATCCCTTCCCTGACCCGCCCTGTGCCTGTCCTTTGTATGTGTCGGCATTAGACAGAAAGCGAGGCGCTAGCCGCAGGAATGTGGTGGGTGTGACCCTCTCCTTCCAATATCCCTTCCCTGACCAGCCCTGTGCCTCTCCTTTGTATTTGTCGGCACTAGACAGAAAGTGAGGCGCTAGTCGCTGGAATGTGGTGGGCGTTACCCACTCCTTCCAATATCCCCTCCCTGACCCGCCCTGTGCTTGTCTTTTGTATGTGTCGGCATTAGACAGAAAGCGAGGCGCTAGCCGCTGGAATGTTGTGGGTGTGACCCTCTCCTTCCAAGATCCCCTCCCTGACCCGCCCTGTGCCTGTCCTTTGTATGTGTCGGCATTAGACAGAAAGCGAGGCGCTAGCCGCTGGAATGTGGTGGGCGTGACCCACTCCTTCCGATATCCCCTCCCAAACCCACCCTGTGCCTGTTCTTTGTATGTGTCGGCTCTTGACAGAAAGCGAGGCGCTAGCCGCTGGAATGTGGTGGGCGTGACCCACTCCTTCCAATATCCAATCCCTGACCCGCCCTCTGCCTGTCCTTTGTATGTGTCGGCATTAGACAGAAAGCGAGGCGCTAGCCGCTGGAATGTGGTGGGCGTGACCCACTCCTTCCAATATCCCCTCCCAGACCCACCCTGTGCCTGTCTTTGTATGTGTCGGCATTAGACAAAAAGCGAGGCGCTAGCCGCTGGAATGTTGTGGGCGTGACCCTCTCCTTCCAATATCCCTTCCCTGACCCACCCTGTGCCTGTCCTTTGTATGTGTCGGCATTAGACAGAAAGCGAGGCGCTAGCCGCTGGAATGTGGTGGGCGTGACCCACTCCTTCCGATATCCCCTCCCAGACCCACCCTGTGCCTGTTCTTTGTATGTGTCGGCACTAGACAGAAAGCGAGGCGCTAGCCACTGGAATGTGGTGGGCGTGACCCACTCCTTCCAATATCCCCTCCCTGACCCGCCCTGTGCCTCTCCTTTGTATGTGTCGGCATTAGACAGAAAGCGCGGCGCTAGTCGCTGGAACGTGGTGGGCGTGACCCTCTCCTTCTAATATCCCTTCCCTGACCCGCCCTGTGCCTGTCCTTTGTATGTGTTGGCATTAGACAGAAAGCGAGGCGCTAGCCGCTGGAATGTGGTGGGCGTGACACTCTCCTTCCAATATCCCTTCCCTGACCCGCCCTGTGCCTGTCCTTTGTATGTGTCGGCACTAGACAGATAGCGAGGCGCTAGTTGCTGGAACGTGGTGGGCGTGACCCACTCCTTCCAATATCCCTTCCCTGACCCGCCCTGTGCCTGTCCTTTGTATGTGTCGGCATTAGACAGAAAGCGAGGCGCTAGCCGCTGGAATGTGGTGGGCGTGACCCACTCCTTCCGATATCCCCTCCCAGACCCACCCTGTGCCTGTTCTTTGTATGTGTCGGCACTAGACAGAAAGCGAGGCGCTAGCCGCTGGAATGTGTTGGGCGTGACCCACTCCTTCCAATATCCCATCCCTGACCCGCCCTGTGCCTGTTCTTTGTATGTGTCTGCATTAGACAGAAAGCGAGGCGCTAGCCGCTGGAATGTGGTGGGCGTGACCCACTCCTTCCAATATCCCCTCCCTGACCCGCCCTGTGCCTGTCCTTTGTATGTGTCGGCATTAGACAGAAAGCAAGGCGCTAGCCGCTGGAATGTGGTGGGCGTGACCCACTCCTTCCGATATCCCCTCCCTGACCCGCCCTGTGCCTGTCCTTTGTATGTGTCGGCATCAGACAGAAAGCGAGGCGCTTGCCGCTGGAATGTTGTGGGCGTGACCCACTCCTTCCAATATCCCCTCCCAGACCCACCCTGTGCCTGTTTTTGTATGTGTCGGAATTAGACAAAAAGCGAGGCGCTAGCCGCTGGAATGTGGTGGGCGTGACCCTCTCCTTCCAATATCCCTTCCCTGACCCGCCCTGTGCCTGTCCTTTGTGTGTGTCGGCATTAGACAGAAAGCGAGGCGCTAGCCGCTGGAATGTGGTGGGCGGGACTCTCTCCTTCCAATATCAGTTCCCTGACCCGCCCTGTGCCTGTCCTTTGTATGTGTCGGCACTAGACAGAAAGTGAGGCGCTAGCCGCTGGAATGTGGTGGGCGTTAACCACTCCTTCGAATATCCCCTCCCTGACCCGCCCTGTGCTTGTCCTTTGTATGTGTCGGCATTAGACAGAAAGCGAGGCGCTAGCCGCTATAATGTGGTGGGTGTGACCCACTCCTTCCAATATCCCCTCCCTGACCCGCCCTGTGCCTGTCCTTTGTATGTGTCGGCATTAGACAGAAAGCGAGGCGCTAGCCGCTGGAATATGGTGGGCGTGACACTCTCCCTCCAATATCCCTTCCCTGACCCGCCCTGTGACTGTCCTTTGTATGTGTCGGCACTAGACAGAAAGCGAGGCGCTAGTCGCTGGAACGTGGTGGGCGTGACCCACTCCTTCCAATATCCCTTCCCTGACCCGCCCTGTGCCTGTCCTTTGTATGTGTCGGCATTAGACAGAAAGCGATGCGCTAGCCGTTGGAATGTGGTGGGCGTGACCCACCCCTTCCGATATCCCCTCCCAGACCCACCCTGTGCCTGTTCTTTGTATGTGTCGGCACTAGACAGAAAGCGAGGCGCTAGCCGCTGGAATGTGGTGGGCGAGACCCACTCCTTCCAATATCCCCTCCCTGACCCGCCCTGTGCCTCTCCTTTGTATGTGTCGGCATTAGACAGAAAGCGAGGCGCTAGTCGCTGGAACGTGGTGGGCGTGACCCTCTCCTTCTAATATCCCTTCCCTGACCCGCCCTGTGCCTATCCTTTGTATGTGTTGGCATTAGACAGAATGCGAGGCGCCAGCCGCTGGAATGTGGTGGGCGTGACACTCTCCTTCCAATATCCCTTCCCTGACCCGCCCTGTGCCTGTCCTTTGTATGTGTCGGCACTAGACAGATAGCGAGGCGCTAGTTGCTGGAACGTGGTGGGCGTGACCCACTCCTTCCAATATCCCTTCCCTGACCCGCCCTGTGCCTGTCCTTTGTATGTGTCGGCATTAGACAGAAAGCGAGGCGCTAGCCGCTGGAATGTGGTGGGCGTGACCCACTCCTTCCGATATCCCCTCCCAAACCCACCCTGTGCCTGTTCTTTGTAGGTGTCGGCTCTTGACAGAAAGCGAGGCGCTAGCCGCTGGAATGTGGTGGGCGTGACCCACTCCTTCCAATATCCCCTCCCTGTCCCGCCCTGTGCATGTCCTTTTTATGTGTCGGCATTAGACAGAAAGCGAGGCGCTAGCCGCTGGAATGTGGTGGGCGTGACCCACTCCTTCCAATATCCCCTCCCAGACCCACCCTGTGCCTGTCCTTTGTATGTGTCGGCATTAGACAAAAAGCGAGGCGCTAGCCGCTGGAATGTTGTGGGCGTGACCCTCTCCTTCCAATATCCCTTCCCTGACCCGCCCTGTGCCTGTCCTTTGTATGTGTCGGCATTAGACAGAAAGCGAGGCGCTAGCCGCTGGAATGTGGTGGGTGTGACCCTCTCCTTCCAATATCCCTTCCCTGACCAGCCCTGTGCCTCTCCTTTGTATTTGTCGGCACTAGACAGAAAGTGAGGCGCTAGTCGCTGGAATGTGGTGGGCGTTACCCACTCCTTCCAATATCCCCTCCCTGACCCGCCCTGTGCTTGTCTTTTGTATGTGTCGGCATTAGACAGAAAGCGAGGCGCTAGCCGCTGGAATGTGGTGGGTGTGACCCTCTCCTTCCAATATCCCCTCCCTGACCCGCCCTGTGCCTGTCCTTTGTATGTGTCGGCATTAGACAGAAAGCGAGGCGCTAGCCGCTGGAATGTGGTGGGCGTGACACTCTCCCTCCAATATCCCTTCCCTGACCCGCCCTGTGACTGTCCTTTGTATGTGTCGGCACTAGACAGAAAGCGAGGCGCTAGTCGCTGGAACGTGGTGGGCGTGACCCACTCCTTCCAATATCCCTTCCCTGACCCGCCCTGTGCCTGTCCTTTGTATGTGTCGGCATTAGACAGAAAGCGAGGCGCTAGCCGCTGGAATGTGGTGGGCGTGACCCACTCCTTCCGATATCCCCTCCCAGACCCACCCTGTGCCTGTTCTTTGTATGTGTCGGCACTAGACAGAAAGCGAGGCGCTAGCCGCTGGAATGTGGTGGGCGTGACCCACTCCTTCCAATATCCCCTCCCTGACCCGCCCTGTGCCTCTCCTTTGAATGTGTCGGCATTAGACAGAAAGCGAGGCGCTAGTCGCTGGAACGTGGTGGGCGTGACCCTCTCCTTCTAATATCCCTTCCCTGACCCGCCCTGTGCCTGTCCTTTGTATGTGTTGGCATTAGACAGAAAGCGAGGCGCTTGTCGCTGGAACGTGGTGGGCGTGACCCACTCCTTCCAATATCCCTTCCCTGACCCGCCCTGTGCCTGTCCTTTGTATGTGTCGGCATTAGACAGAAAGGGAGGCGCTAGCCGCTGGAATGTGGTGGGCGTGACCCACTCCTTCCGATATCCCCTCCCAGACCCACCCTGAGCCTGTTCTTTGTATGTGTCGGCACTAGACAGAAAGCGAGGCGCTAGCCGCTGGAATGTGTTGGGCGTGACCCACTCCTTCCAATATCCCATCCCTGACCCGCCCTGTGCCTGTTCTTTGTATGTGTCTGCATTAGACAGAAAGCGAGGCGCTAGCCGCTGGAATGTGGTGGGCGTGACCCACTCCTTCCAATATCCCCTCCCTGACCCGCCCTGTGCCTGTCATTTGTATGTGTCGGCATTAGACAGAAAGCAAGGCGCTAGCCGCTGGAATGTGGTGGGCGTGACCCACTCCTTCCGATATCCCCTCCCTGACCCGCCCTGTGCCTGTCCTTTGTATGTGTCGGCATCAGACAGAAAGCGAGGCGCTTGCCGCTGGAATGTTGTGGGCGTGACCCACTCCTTCCAATATCCCCTCCCAGACCCACCCTGTGCCTGTCTTTGTATGTGTCGGCATTAGACAAAAAGCGAGGCGCTAGCCGCTGGAATGTGGTGGGCGTGACCCTCTCCTTCCAATATCCCTTCCCTGACCCGCCCTGTGCCTGTCCTTTGTATGTGTCGGCATTAGACAGAAAGCGAGGCGCTAGCCGCTGGAATGTGGTGGGCGGGACTCTCTCCTTCCAATATCCCTTCCCTGACCCGCCCTGTGCCGGTCCTTTGTATGTGTCGGCACTAGACAGAAAGTGAGGCGCTAGCCGCTGGAATGTGGTGGGCGTTACCCACTCCTTCGAATATCCCCTCCCTGACCCGCCCTGTGCTTGTCCTTTGTATGTGTCGGCATTAGACAGAAAGCGAGGCGCTAGCCGCTATAATGTGGTGGGTGTGACCCACTCCTTCCAATATCCCCTCCCTGACCCGCCCTGTGCCTGTCCTTTGTACGTGTCGGCATTAGACAGAAAGCGGGGCGCTAGCCGCTGGAATGTGGTGGGCGTGACACTCTCCCTCCAATATCCCTTCCCTGACCCGCCCTGTGACTGTCCTTTGTATGTGTCGGCACTAGACAGAAAGCGAGGCGCTAGTCGCTGGAACGTGGTGGGCGTGACCCACTCCTTCCAATATCCCTTCCCTGACCCGCCCTGTGCCTGTCCTTTGTATGTGTCGGCATTAGACAGAAAGCGAGGCGCTAGCCGTTGGAATGTGGTGGGCGTGACCCACCCCTTCCGATATCCCCTCCCAGACCCACCCTGTGCCTGTTCTTTGTATGTGTCGGCACTAGACAGAAAGCGAGGCGCTAGCCGCTGGAATGTGGTGGGCGAGACCCACTCCTTCCAATATCCCCTCCCTGACCCGCCCTGTGCCTCTCCTTTGTATGTGTCGGCATTAGACAGAAAGCGAGGCGCTAGTCGCTGGAACGTGGTGGGCGTGACCCTCTCCTTCTAATATCCCTTCCCTGACCCGCCCTGTGCCTGTCCTTTGTATGTGTTGGCATTAGACAGAAAGCGAGGCGCTAGCCGCTGGAATGTGGTGGGCGTGACACTCTCCTTCCAATATCCCTTCCCTGACCCGCCCTGTGCCTGTCCTTTGTATGTGTCGGCACTAGACAGATAGCGAGGCGCTAGTCGCTGGAACGTGGAGGGCGTGACCCACTCCTTCCAATATCCCTTCCCTGACCCGCCCTGTGCCTGTCCATTGTATGTGTCGGCATTAGACAGAAAGCGAGGCGCTAGCCGCTGGAATGTGGTGGGCGTGACCCACTCCTTCCGATATCCCCTCCCAAACCCACCCTGTGCCTGTTCTTTGTATGTGTCGGCTCTTGACAGAAAGCGAGGCGCTAGCCGCTGGAATGTGGTGGGCGTGACCCACTCCTTCCAATATCCAATCCCTGACCCGCCCTCTGCCTGTCCTTTGTATGTGTCGGCATTAGACAGAAAGCGAGGCGCTAGCCGCTGGAATGTGGTGGGCGTGACCCACTCCTTCCAATATCCCCTCCCTGTCCCGCCCTGTGCCTGTCCTTTTTATGTGTCGGCATTAGACAGAAAGCGAGGCGCTAGCCGCTGGAATGTGGTGGGCGTGACCCACTCCTTCCAATATCCCCTCCCAGACCCACCCTGTGCCTGTCTTTGTATGTGTCGGCATTAGACAAAAAGCGAGGCGCTAGCCGCTGGAATGTTGTGGGCGTGACCCTCTCCTTCCAATATCCCTTCCCTGACCCGCCCTGTGCCTGTCCTTTGTATGTGTCGGCATTAGACAGAAAGCGAGGCGCTAGCCGCTGGAATGTGGTGGGTGTGACCCTCTCCTTCCAATATCCCTTCCCTGACCAGCCCTGTGCCTCTCCTTTGTATTTGTCGGCACTAGACAGAAAGTGAGGCGCTAGTCGCTGGAATGTGGTGGGCGTTACACACTCCTTCCAATATCCCCTCCCTGACCCGCCCTGTGCTTGTCATTTGTATGTGTCGGCATTAGACAGAAAGCGAGGCGCTAGCCGCTGGAATGTGGTGGGTGTGACCCTCTCCTTCCAATATCCCCTCCCTGACCCGCCCTGTGCCTGTCCTTTGTATGTGTCGGCATTAGACAGAAAGCGAGGCGCTAGCCGCTGGAATGTGGTGGGCGTGACACTCTTCTTCCAATATCCCTTCCCTGACCCGCCCTGTGCCTGTCCTTTGTATGTGTCGGCACTAGACAGAAAGCGAGGCGCTAGTCGCTGGAACGTGGTGGGCGTGACCCACTCCTTCCAATATCCCTTCCCTGACCCGCCCTGTGCCTGTCCTTTGTATGTGTCGGCATTAGACAGAAAGCGAGGCGCTAGCCGCTGGAATGTGGTGGGCGTGACCCACTCCTTCCGATATCCCCTCCCAGACCCACCCTGTGCCTGTTCTTTGTATGTGTCGGCACTAGACAGAAAGCGAGGCGCTAGCCGCTGGAATGTGGAGGGCGTGACCCTCTCCTTCCAATATCCCTTCCCTGACCCGCCCTGTGCCTGTCCTTTGTATGTGTCGGCATTAGACAGAAAGCGAGATGCTAGCCGCTGGAATGTGGTGGGCGTGACCCACTCCTTCCGATATCCCCTCCCTGACCCGCCATGTGCCTGTCCTTTGTATGTGTCGGCATTAGACAGAAAGCGAGGCGCTAGCCACTGGAATGTGGTGGGCGTGACCCACTCCTTCCAATATCCCCTCCCTGACCCGCCCTGTGCCTGTCCTTTGTATGTGTCGGCATTAGACAGAAAGCGAGGCGCTAGCCGCTGGAATGTGGAGGGCGTGACCCACTCCCTCCAATATCTCCTCCCTGACCCGCCCTGTGCCTGTCCTTTGTATGTGTCGGCATTAGACAGAAAGCGTGGGGCTAGTCGCCGGAACGTGTTGGGCGTGACCCTCTCCTTCCAATATCCCTTCCCTGACCCGCCCTGTGCCTGTCCTTTGTATGTGTCAGCACTAGAGAGAAAGCTATGCGCTAGCCGCTAGAATGTGGTGGGCGTGACTTAATCCTTCCAATATCCCCTCCCTGACCCGCCCTGTGCCTGTCCTCTGTATGTGTCGGCATTAGACAGAAAGCGAGGCGCTAGCCGCTGGAATGTGGTGGGCGTGACCCTCTCCTTCCAATATCCCTTCCCTGACCAACCCTGTGACTGTCCTTTGTATGTGTCGGCATTAGACAGAAAGCAAGGCGCTAGCCGCTGGAATGTGGTGGGCGTGACCCTCTCCTTCCAATATCCCTTCCCTGACCCGCCCTGTGCCTGTTCTTTGTATGTGTCGGCACTAGACAGAAAGCGAGGCGCTAGCCGCTGGAATGTGGTGGGCGTTACCCACTCCTTCCAATATCCCCTCCCTGACCCGCCCTGTGCTTGTCCTTTGTATGTGTCGGCATTAGACAGAAAGCGAGGCGCTAGCCGCTGCAATGTGGTGGGTGTGACCCACTCCTTCCAATATCCCCTCCCTGACCCGCCCTGTGCCTGTCCTTTGTTTGTGTCGGCATTAGACAGAAAGCGAGGCGCTAGCCGCTGGAATGTGGTGGGAGTGACACTCTCCTTCCAATATCCCTTCCCTGACCCGCCCTGTGCCTGTCTTTGTATGTGTCGGCAGTTGACAGAAAGCGAGGCGCTAGTCGCTGGAACGTGGTGGGCGTGACCACTCCTTCCAATATCCCTTCCCTGACCCGCCCTGTGCCTGTCCTTTGTATGTGTTGGCATTAGACAGAAAGCGACGCGCTAGCCGCTGGAATGTGTTGGGCGTGACCCACTCCTTCCGATATCCCCTCCCAGACCCACCCTGTGCCTGTTCTTTGTATGTGTCGGCACTAGACAGAAAGCGAGGCGCTAGCCGATGGAATGTGGTGGGCGTGACCCACTCCTTCCAATATCCCATCCCTGACCCGCCCTGTGCCTGTCCTTTGTATGTGTCGGCATTAGACAGAAAGCGAGGCGCTAGCCGCTGGAATGTGGTGGGCGTGACCCACTCCTTCCAATATCCCCTCCCTGACCCGCCCTGTGCTTGTCCTTTGTATGTGTCGGCATTAGACAGAAAGCGAGGCGCTAGCCGCTGGAATGTGGTGGGCGTGACCCACTCCTTCCGATATCCCCTCCCTGACCCGCCCTGTGTCTGTCCTTTGTATGTGTCGGCATTAGACAGAAAGCGAGGCGCTAGCCGCTGGAATGTGGTGGGCGTGACCCACTCCTTCCGATATCCCCTCCCTGACCCGCCCTGTGCCTGTCCTTTGTATGTGTCGGCATTAGACAGAAAGCGAGGCGCTAGCCGCTGGAATGTGGTGGGCGTGACCCACTCCTTCCGATAACCCCTCCCTGACCTGCCCTGTGCCTGTCCTTTGTATGTGTCGGCATCAGACAGAAAGCGAGGCGCTAGCCGCTGGAATGTGGTGGGCGTGACCCACTCCTTCCAATATCCCCTCCCAGACCCACCATGTGCCTGTCTTTGTATGTGTCGGCATTAGACAAAAAGCGAGGCGCTAGCCGCTGGAATGTGGTGGGCGTGACCCTCTCCTTCCAATATCCCTTCCCTGACCCGCCCTGTGCCTGTCCTTTGTATGTGTCGGCATTAGACAGAAAGCGAGGCGCTAGCCGCTGGAATGTTTTGGGCGGGACTCTCTCCTTCCAATATCCCTTCCCTGACCCGCCCTGTGCCTGTCCTTTGTATGTGTCGGCACTAGACAGAAAGTGAGGCGCTAGCCGCAGGAATGTGGTGGGCGTTACCCACTCCTTCCAATATCCCCTCCCTGACCCGCCCTGTGCTTGTCCTTTGTATGTGTCGGCATTAGACAGAAAGCGAGGCGCTAGCCGCTATAATGTGGTGGGTGTGACCCACTCCTTCCAATATCCCCTCCCTGACCCGCCCTGTGCATGTCCTTTGTATGTGTCGGCATTAGACAGAATGCGAGGCGCTAGCCGCTGGAATGTGGTGGGCGTGACACTCTCCCTCCAATATCCCTTCCCTGACCCGCCCTGTGACTGTCCTTTGTATGTGTCGGCACTAGACAGACCACGAGGCGCTAGTCGCTGGAACGTGGTGGGCGTGACCCACTCCTTCCAATATCCCTTCCCTGACCCGCCCTGTGCCTGTCCTTTGTATGTGTCGGCATTAGACAGAAAGCGAGGCGCTAGCCGCTGGAATGTGGTGGGCGTGACCCACTCCTTCCGATATCCCCTCCCAGACCCTCCCTGTGCCTGTTCTTTGTATGTGTCGGCACTAGACAGAAAGCGAGGCGCTAGCCGCTAGAATGTGGTGGGCATGACACTCTCCTTCCAATATCCCTTCCCTGACCCACCCTGTGCCTGTTCTTTGTATGTGTCGGCACTAGACAGAAAGCGAGGCGCTAGCCGATGGAATGTGGTGGGCGTGACCCACTCCTTCCAATATCCCATCCCTGACCCGCCCTGTGCCTGTCCTTTGGATGTGTCGGCATTAGACAGAAAGCGAGGCGCTAGCCGCTGGAATGTGGTGGGCGTGACCCACTCCTTCCAATATCCCCTCCCTGACCCGCCCTGTGCTTGTCCTTTGTATGTGTCGGCATTAGACAGAAAGCGAGGCGCTAGCCGCTGGAATGTGGTGGGCGTGACCCACTCCTTCCGATATCCCCTCCCTGACCCGCCCTGTGCCTGTCCTTTGTATGTGTCGGCATTAGACAGAAAGCGAGGCGCTAGCCGCTGGAATGTGGTGGGCGTGACCCACTCCTTCCGATATCCCCTCCCTGACCCGCCCTGTGCCTGTCCTTTGTATGTGTCGGCATTAGACAGAAAGCGAGGCGCTAGCCGCTGGAATGTGGTGGGCGTGACCCACTCCTTCCGATAACCCCTCCCTGACCTGCCCTGTGCCTGTCCTTTGTATGTGTCGGCATCAGACAGAAAGCGAGGCGCTAGCCGCTGGAATGTGGTGGGCGTGGCCCACTCCTTCCAATATCCCCTCCCAGACCCACCCTGTGCCTGTCTTTGTATGTGTCGGCATTAGACAAAAAGCGAGGCGCTAGCCGCTGGAATGTGGTGGGCGTGACCCTCTCCTTCCAATATCCCTTCCCTGACCCGCCCTGTGCCTGTCCTTTGTATGTGTCGGCATTAGACAGAAAGCGAGGCGCTAGCCGCTGGAATGTTTTGGGCGGGACTCTCTCCTTCCAATATCCCTTCCCTGACCCGCCCTGTGCCTGTCCTTTGTATGTGTCGGCACTAGACAGAAAGTGAGGCGCTAGCCGCAGGAATGTGGTGAGCGTTACCCACTCCTTCCAATATCCCCTCCCTGACCCGCCCTGTGCTTGTCCTTTGTATGTGTCGGCATTAGACAGAAAGCGAGGCGCTAGCCGCTATAATGTGGTGGGTGTGACCCACTCCTTCCAATATCCCTTCCCTAACCGCCCTGTGCCTGTCCTTTGTATGTGTCGGCATTAGACAGAAAGCGAGGCGCTAGCCGCTGGAATGTGGTGGGCGTGACCCACTCCTTCCGATATCCCCTCCCAGACCCACCCTGTGCCTGTTCTTTGTATGTGTCGGCACTAGACAGAAAGCGAGGCGCTAGCCGCTAGAATGTGGTGGGCGTGACCCACTCCTTCCAATATCCCCTCCCTGATCCGCCCTGTGCCTCTCCTTTGTATGTGTCGGCATTAGACAGAAAGCGAGGCGCTAGTCGCTGGAACGTGGTGGGCGTGACCCTCTCCTTCTAATATCCCTTCCCTGACCCGCCCTGTGCCTGTCCTTTGTATGTGTTGGCATTAGACAGAAAGCGAGGCGCTAGCCGCTAGAATGTGGTGGGCGTGACCCACTCCTTCCAATATCCCTTCCCTGACCCGCCCTGTGCCTGTCCTTTGTATGTGTCGACACTAGACAGATAGCGAGGCGCTTGTCGCTGGAACGTGGTGGGCGTGACCCACTCCTTCCAATATCCCTTCCCTGACCCGCCCTGTGCCTGTCCTTTGTATGTGTCGGCATTAGACAGAAAGCGAGGCGCTAGCCGCTGGAATGTGGTGGGCGTGACACACTCCTTCCGATATCCCCTCCCAGACCCACCCTGTGCCTGTTCTTTGTATGTGTCGGCACTAGACAGAAAGCGAGGCGCTAGCCGCTGGAATGTGTTGGGCGTGACCCACTCCTTCCAATATCCCATCCCTGACCCACCCTGTGCCTGTTCTTTGTATGTGTCTGCATTAGACAGAAAGCGAGGCGCTAGCCGCTGGAATGTGGTGGGCGTGACCCACTCCTTCCAATATCCCCTCCCTGACCCGCCCTGTGCCTGTCCTTTGTATGTGTCGGCATTAGACAGAAAGCGAGGCGCTAGCCGCTGGAATGTGGTGGGCGTGACCCACTCCTTCCGATATCCCCTCCCTGACCCGCCTTGTGCCTGTCCTTTGTATGTGTCGGCATCAGACAGAAAGCGAGGCGCTAGCCGCTGGAATGTGGTGGGCGTGACCCTCTCCTTCCAATATCCCTTCCCTGACCCGCCCTGTGCCTGTCCTTTGTATGTATCGGCATTAGACAGAAAGCGAGGCGCTAGCCGCTGGAATGTGGTGGGCGGGACTCTCTCCTTCCAATATCCCTTCCCTGACCCGCCCTGTGCCTGTCCTTTGTATGTGTCGGCACTAGACAGAAAGTGAGGCGCTAGCCGCTGGAATGTGGTGGGCGTTACCCACTCCTTCCAATATCCCCTCCCTGACCCGCCCTGTGCTTGTCCTTTGTATGTGTCGGCATTAGACAGAAAGCGAGGCGCTAGCCGCTATAATGTGGTGGGAGTGACCCACTCCTTCCAATATCCCCTCCCTGACCCGCCCTGTGCCTGTCCTTTGTATGTGTCGGCATTAGACAGAAAGCGAGGCGCTAGCCGCTGGAATGTGGTGGGCGTGACACTCTCCCTCCAATATCCCTTCCCTGACCTGCCCTGTGACTGTCCTTTGTATGTGTCGGCACTAGACAGAAAGTGAGGCGCTAGTCGCTGGAACGTGGTGGGCGTGACCCACACCTTCCAATATCCCTTCCCTGACCCGCCCTGTGCCTGTCCTTTGTATGTGTCGGCATTAGACAGAAAGCGAGGCGCTAGCCGTTGGAATGTGGTGGGCGTGACCCACCCCTTCCGATATCCCCACCCAGACCCACCCTGTGCCTGTTCTTTGTATGTGTCGGCACTAGAGAGAAAGCGAGGCGCTAGCCGCTGGAATGTGGTGGGCGTGACCCACTCCTTCCAATATCCCCTCCCTGACCCGCCCTGTGCCTCTCCTTTGTATGTGTCGGCATTAGACAGAAAGCGAGGCGCTAGTTGCTGGAACGTGGTGGGCGTGACCCTCTCCTTCTAATATCCCTTCCCTGACCCGCACTGTGCCTGTCCTTTGTATGTGTTGGCATTAGACATAAAGCGAGGCGCTAGCCACTGGAATGTGGTGGGCGTGACACTCTCCTTCCTATATCCCTTCCCTGACCCGCCCTGTGCCTGTCCTTTGTATGTGTCGGCACTAGACAGATAGCGAGGCGCTAGTCGCTGGAACATGGTGGGCGTGACACACTCCTTCCAATATCCCTTCCCTGACCCGCCCTGTGCCTGTCCTTTGTATGTGTCGGCATTAGACAGAAAGCGAGGCGCTAGCCGCTGGAATGTGGTGGGCGTGACCCACTCCTTCCGATATCCCCTCCCAGACCCACCCTGTGCCTGTTCTTTGTATGTGTCGGCTCTTGACAGAAAGCGAGGCGCTAGCCGCTGGAATGTGGTGGGCGTGACCCACTCCTTCCAATATCCAATCCCTGACCCGCCCTCTGCCTGTCCTTTGAATGTGTCGGCATTAGACAGAAAGCGAGGCCCTAGCCGCTGGAATGTGGTGGGCGTTACCCACTCCTTCCAATATCCCCTCCCTGACCCGCCCTGGGCTTGTCTTTTGTATGTGTCGGCATTAGACAGAAAGCGAGGCGCTAGCCGCTGGAATGTGGTGGGTGTGACCCTCTCCTTCCAATATCCCCTCCCTGACCGCCCTGTGCCTGTCCCTTGTATGTGTCGGCATTAGACAGAAAGCGAGGCGCTAGCCGCTGGAATGTGGTGGGCGTGACACTCTCCTTCCAATATCCTTTCCCTGACCCGCCCTGTGCCTGTCCTTTGTATGTGTCGGCACTAGACAGAAAGCGAGGCGCTAGCCGCTGGAATGTGGTGGGCGTGACCCTCTCCTTCCAATATCCCTTCCCTGACCCGCCCTGTGCCTGTCCTTTGTATGTGTCGGCATTAGACAGAAAGCGAGATGCTAGCCGCTGGAATGTGGTGGGCGTGACCCACTCCTTCCGATATCCCCTCCCTGACCCGCCCTGTGCCTGTCCTTTGTATGTGTCGGCATTAGACAGAAATTGAGGCGCTAGCCGCTGGAATGTGGTGGGCGTGACCCACTCCTTCCAATATCCCCTCCCAGACCCACCCTGTGCCTGTCTTTGTATGTGTCGGCATTAGACAAATAGCGAGGCGCTAGCCACTGGAATGTGGAGGGCGTGACCCACTCCTTCCAATATCCCCTCCCTGACCCGCCCTGTGCCTGTCCTTTGTATGTGTCGGCATTAGACAGAAAGCGAGGCGCTAGTCGCTGGAACGTGTTGGGCGTGACCCTCTCCTTCCAATATCCCTTCCCTGACCCGCCCTGTGCCTGTCCTTTGTATGTGTCAGCACTAGACAGAAAGCGATGCGCTAGCCGCTAGAATGTGGTGGGCGTGACTTACTCCTTCCAATATCCCCTCCCTGACCCGCCCTGTGCCTGTCCTCTGTATGTGTCGGCATTAGATAGAAAGCGAGGCGCTAGCCGCTGGAATGTGGTGGGCGTGACCCTCTCCTTCCAATATCCCTTCCCTGACCAACCCTGTGACTGTCCTTTGTATGTGTCGGCATTAGACAGAAAGCAAGGCGCTAGCCGCTGGAATGTGGTGGGCGTGACCCTCTCCTTCCAATATCCCTTCCCTGACCCGCCCTGTGCCTGTTCTTTGTATGTGTCGGCACTAGACAGAAAGCGAGGCGCTAGCCGCTGGAATGTGGTGGGCGTTACCCACTCCTTCCAATATCCCCTCCCTGACCCGCCCTGTGCTTGTCCTTTGTATGTGTCGGCATTAGACAGAAAGCGAGGCGCTAGCCGCTGCAATGTGGTGGGTGTGACCCACTCCTTCCAATATCCCCTCCCTGACCCGCCCTGTGCCTGTCCTTTGTTTGTGTCGGCATTAGACAGAAAGCGAGGCGCTAGCCGCTGGAATGTGGTGGGAGTGACACTCTCCTTCCAATATCCCTTCCCTGACCCGCCCTGTGCCTGTCTTTGTATGTGTCGGCAGTTGACAGAAAGCGAGGCGCTAGTCGCTGGAACGTGGTGGGCGTGACCACTCCTTCCAATATCCCTTCCCTGACCCGCCCTGTGCCTGTCCTTTGTATGTGTTGGCATTAGACAGAAAGCGACGCGCTAGCCGCTGGAATGTGGTGGGCGTGACCCACACTTTCCGATATCCCCTCCCAGACCCACCCTGTGCCTGTTCTTCGTATGTGTCGGCACTAGACAGAAAGCGAGGCGCTAGCCGATGGAATGTGGTGGGCGTGACCCACTCCTTCCAATATCCCATCCCTGACCCGCCCTGTGCCTGTCCTTTGTATGTGTCGGCATTAGACAGAAAGCGAGGCGCTAGCCGCTGGAATGTGGTGGGCGTGACCCACTCCTTCCAATATCCCCTCCCTGACCCGCCCTGTGCCTGTCCTTTGTATGTGTCGGCATTAGACAGAAAGCGAGGCGCTAGCCGCTGGAATGTGGTGGGCGTGACCCACTCCTTCCGATATCCCCTCCCTGACCCGCCCTGTGCCTGTCCTTTGTATGTGTCGGCATTAGACAGAAAGCGAGGCGCTAGCCGCTGGAATGTGGTGGGCGTGACCCACTCCTACCGATATCCCCTCCCTGACCTGCCCTGTGCCTGTCCTTTGTATGTGTCGGCATCAGACAGAAAGCGAGGCTCTAGCCGCTGGAATGTGGTGGGCGTGACCCACTCCTTCCAATATCCCCTCCCAGACCCACCCTGTGCCTGTCTTTGTATGTGTCGGCATTAGACAGAAAGCGAGGCGCTAGCCGCTGGAATGTTTTGGGCGGGACTCTCTCCTTCCAATATCCCTTCCCTGACCCGCCCTGTGCCTGTCCTTTGTATGTGTCGGCACTAGACAGAAAGTGAGGCGCTAGCCGCTGGAATGTGGTGGGCGTTACCCACTCCTTCCAATATCCCCTCCCTGACCCGCCCTGTGCTTGTCCTTTGTATGTGTCGACATTAGACAGAAAGCGAGGCGCTAGCCGCTATAATGTGGTGGGTGTGACCCACTCCTTCCAATATCCCCTCCCTGACCCGCCCTGTGCATGTCCTTTGTATGTGTCGGCATTAGACAGAAAGCGAGGCGCTAGCCGCTGGAATGTGGTGGGCGTGACACTCTCCCTCCAATATCCCTTCCCTGACCCGCCCTGTGACTGTCCTTTGTATGTGTCGGCACTAGACAGAAAGCGAGGCGCTAGTCGCTGGAACGTGGTGGGTGTTACCCACTCCTTCCAATATCCCTTCCCTGACCCGCCCTGTGCCTGTCCTTTGTATGTGTCGGCATTAGACAGAAATCGAGGCGCTAGCCGCTGGAATGTGGTGGGCGTGACCCACTCCTTCCGATATCCCCTCCCAGACCCACCCTGTGCCTGTTCTTTGTATGTGTCGGCACTAGACAGAAAGCGAGGCGCTAGCCGCTGGAATGTGGTGGGCGTGACCCACACCTTCCAATATCCCCTCCCTGACCCGCCCTGTGCCTCTCCTTTGTATGTGTCGGCATTAGACAGAAAGCGAGGCGCTAGTCGCTGGAACGTGGTGGGCGTGACCCTCTCCTTCTAATATCCCTTCCCTGACCCGCCCTGTGCCTGTCCTTTGTATGTGTTGGCATTAGACAGAAAGCGAGGCGCTAGCCGGTGGAATGTGGTGGGCGTGACACTCTCCTTCCAATATCCCTTCCCTGACCCGCCCTGTGCCTGTCATTTGTATGTGACGGCACTAGACAGATAGCGAGGCGCTTGTCGCTGGAACGTGGTGGGCGTGACCCACTCCATCCAATATCCCTTCCCTGACCCGCCCTGTGCCTGTCCTTTGTATGTGTCGGCATTAGACAGAAAGCGAGGCGCTAGCCGCTGGAATGTGGTGGGCGTGACCCACTCCTTCCGATATCCCCTCCCAGACCCACCCTGTGCCTGTTCTTTGTATGTGTCGGCACTAGACAGAAAGCGAGGCGCTAGCCGCTGGAATGTGGTCGGCGTGACCCACTCCTTCCAATATCCCATCCCTGACCCGCCCTGTGCCTGTTCTTTGTATGTGTCTGCATTAGACAGAAAGCGAGGCGCTAGTCGCTGGAATGTGGTGGGCGTGACCCACTCCTTCCAATATCCCCTCCCTGACCCGCCCTGTGCCTGTCCTTCGTATGTGTCGGCATTAGACAGAAAGCGAGGCGCTAGCCGCTGGAATGTGGTGGGCGTGACCCACTCCTTCCGATATCCCCTCCCTGACCCGCCCTGTGCCTATCCTTTGTATGTGTCGGCATCAGACAGAAAGCGAGGCGCTAGCCGCTGGAATGTGGTGGGCGTGACCCACTCCTTCCAATATCCCCTCCCTGACCCGCCCTGTGCCTGTCCTTTGTATGTGTCGGCATTAGACAGAAAGCGAGGCGCTAGCCGCTGGAATGTGGTGGGCGTGACCCACTCCTTCCGATATCCCCTCCCTGACCCGCCCTGTGCCTATCCTTTGTATGTGTCGGCATCAGACAGAAAGCGAGGCGCTAGCCGCTGGAATGTGGTGGGCGTGACCCACTCCTTCCAATATCCCCTCCCAGACCCACCCTGTGCCTGTCTTTGTATGTGTCGGCATTAGACAAAAAGCGAGGCGCTAGCCGCTGGAATGTGGTGGGCGTGACCCTCTCCTTCCAATATCCCTTCCCTGACCCGCCCTGTGCCTGTCCTTTGTATGTGTCGGCATTAGACAGAAAGCGAGGCGCTAGCCGCTGGAATGTGGTGGGCGGGACTCTCTCCTTCCAATATCCCTTCCCTGACCCGCCCTGTGCCTGTCCTTTGTATGTGTCGGCACTAGACAGAAAGTGAGGCGCTAGCTGCTGGAATGTTGTGGGCATTACCCACTCCTTCCAATATCCCCTCCCTGACCCGCCCTGTGCTTGTCCTTTGTATGTGTGGGCATTAGACAGAAAGCGAGGCGCTAGCCGCTATAATGTGGTGGGTGTGACCCACTCCTTCCAATATCCCCTCCCTGACCCGCCCTGTGCCTGTCTTTTGTATGTGTCGGCATTAGACAGAAAGCGAGGCGCTAGCCGCTGGAATGTGGTGGGCGTGACACTCTCCCTCCAATATCCCTTCCCTGACCCGCTCTGTGACTGTCCTTTGTATGTGTCTGCACTAGACAGAAAGCGAGGCGCTAGTCGCTGGAACGTGGTGGGCGTGACCCACTCCTTCCAATATCCCTTCCCTGACCCGCCCTGTGCCTGTCCTTTGTATGTGTCGGCATTAGACAGAAAGCGAGGCGCTAGCCGTTGGAATGTGGTGGGCGTGACCCAACCCTTCCGATATCCCCACCCAGACCCACCCTGTGCCTGTTCTTTGTATGTGTCGGCACTAGACAGAAAGCGAGGCGCTAGCCGCTGGAATGTGGTGGGCGTGACCCACTCCTTCCAATATCCCCTCCCTGACCCGCCCTGTGCCTCTCCTTTGTATGTGTCGGCATTAGACAGAAAGCGAGGCGCAAGTCGCTGGAACGTGGTGGGCGTGACCCTCTCCTTCTAATATCCCTTCCCTGACCCGCCCTGTGCCTGTCCTTTGTATGTGTTGGCATTAGACATAAAGCGAGGCGCTAGCCGCTGGAATGTGGTGGGCGTGACACTCTCCTTCCAATATCCCTTCCCTGACCCGCCCTGTGCCTGTCCTTTGTATGTGTCGGCACTAGACAGATAGCGAGGCGCTAGTCGCTGGAACGTGGTGGGCGTGACCCACTCCTTCCAATATCCCTTCCCTGACCCGCCCTGTGCCTGTCCTTTGTATGTGTCGGCATTAGACAGAAAGCGAGGCGCTAGCCGCTGGAATGTGGTGGGCGTGACCCACTCCTTCCGATATCCCCTCCCAGACCCACCCTGTGCCTGTTCTTTGTATGTGTCGGCTCTTGACAGAAAGCGAGGCGCTAGCCGCTGGAATGTGGTGGGCGTGACCCACTCCTTCCAATATCCAATCCCTGACCCGCCCTCTGCCTGTCCTTTGTATGTGTCGGCATTAGACAGAAAGCGAGGCGCTAGCTGCTGGAATGTGGTGGGCGTGACCCACTCCTTCCAATATCCCCTCCCTGACCCGCCCTGTGCCTGTCCTTTTTATGTGTCGGCATTAGACAGAAAGCGAGGCGCTAGCCGCTGGAATGTGTTGGGCGTGACCCACTCCTTCCAATATCCCCTCCCAGACCCTCCCTGTGCCTGTCTTTGTATGTGTCAGCATTAGACAAAAAGCGAGGCGCTAGCCGCTGGAATGTTGTGGGCGTGACCCTCTCCTTCCAATATCCCTTCCCTGACCCGCCCTGTGCCTGTCCTTTGTATGTGTCGGGAAGAGACAAGAAGCGAGGCGCTAGCCGCTGGAATGTGTTGGGTGTGACCCTCTCCTTCCAATATCCCTTCCCTGACCAGCCCTGTGCCTCTCCTTTGTATTTGTCGGCACTAGCCGGAAAGTGAGGCGCTAGTCGCTGGAATGTGGTGGGCGTTACCCACTCCTTCCAATATCCCCTCCCTGACCCGCCCTGTGCTTGTCTTTTGTATGTGTCGGCATTAGACAGAAAGCGAGGCGCTAGCCGCTGGAATGTGGTGGGTGTGACCCACTCCTTCCAATATCCCTTGCCTGACCCGCCCTGTGCCTGTCCTTTGTATGTGTCGGCATTGGACAGAAAGCGAGGCGCTAGCCGCTGGAATGTTGTGGGCGTGACACTCTCCTTCCAATATCCCTTGCCTGACCCGCCCTGTGCCTGTCCTTTGTATGTGTCGGCACTAGACAGAAAGCGAGGCGCTAGTCGCTGGAACGTGGTGGGCGTGACCCACTCCTTCCAATATCCCTTCCCTGACCCGCCCTGTGCCTGTCCTTTGTATGTGTCGGCATTAGACAGGAAGCGAGGCGCTAGTCGCTGGAACGTGGTGGGCGTGACCCTCTCCTTCCAATATCCCTTCCCTGACCCGCCCTGTGCCTGTCCTTTGTATGTGTCGGCATTAGACAGAAACCGAGGCGCTAGCCGCTGGAATGTGGAGGGCGTGACCCACTCCTTCCAATATCCCCTCCCTGACCCGCCCTGTGCCTGTCCTTTGTATGTGTCGGCATTAGACAGGAAGCGAGGCGCTAGTCGCTGGAACGTGGTGGGCGTGACCCTCTCCTTCCAATAACCCTTCCCTGAACCGCCCTGTGCCTGTCCTTTGTATGTGTCAGCACTAGACAGAAAGCGATTCGCTAGCCGCTAGAATGTGGTGGGCGTGACTTACTCCTTCCAATATCCCCTCCCTGATCCGCCCTGTGCATGTCCTCTGTATGTGTCGGCATTAGACAGAAAGCGAGGCGCTAGCCGCTGGAATGTGGTGGGCGTGACCCTCTCCTTCCAATATCCCTTCCCTGACCAACCCTGTGACTGTCCTTTGTATGTGTCGGCATTAGACTGAAAGCAAGGCGCTAGCCGCTGGAATGTGGTTGGCGTGACCCTCTCCTTCCAATATCCCTTCCCTGACCCGCCCTGTGCCTGTTCTTTGTATGTGTCGGCATTAGACAGAAAGCGAGGCGCTAGCCGCTGCAATGTGGTGGGTGTGACCCACTCCTTCCAATATCCCCTCCCTGACCCGCCCTGTGCCTGTCCTTTGTTTGTGTCGGCATTAGACAGAAAGCGAGGCGCTAGCCGCTGGAATGTGGTGGGAGTGACACTCTCCTTCCAATATCCCTTCCCTGACCCGCCCTGTGCCTGTCTTTGTATGTGTCGGCAGTTGACAGAAAGCGAGGCGCTAGTCGCTGGAACGTGGTGGGCGTGACCACTCCTTCCAATATCCCTTCCCTGACCCGCCCTGTGCCTGTCCTTTGTATGTGTCGGCATTGGACAGACAGCGACGCGCTAGCCGCTGGAATGTGGTGGGCGTGACCCACTCCTTCCGATATCCCCTCCCAGACCCACCCTGTGCCTGTTCTTTGTATGTGTCGGCACTAGACAGAAAGCGAGGCGCTAGCCGCTGGAATGTGGTGGGCGTGACCCACTCCTTCCAATATCCCATCCCTGACCCGCCCTGTGCCTGTCCTTTGTATGTGTCGGCATTAGACAGAAAGCGAGGCGCTAGCCGCTGGAATGTGGTGGGCGTGACCCACTCCTTCCAATATCCCCTCCCTGACCCGCCCTGTGCCTGTCCTTTGTATGTGTCGGCATTAGACAGAAAGCGAGGCGCTAGCCGCTGGAATGTGGTGGGCGTGACACTCTCCCTCCAATATCCCTTCCCTGACCCGCCCTGTGACTGTCCTTTGTATGTGTCGGCACTAGACAGAAAGCGAGGCGCTAGTCGCTGGAACGTGGTGGGCGTGACCCACTCCTTCCAATATCCCTTCCCTGACCCGCCCTGTGCCTGTCCTTTGTATGTGTCGGCATTAAACAGAAAGCGAGGCGCTAGCCGCTGGAATGTGTTGGGCGTGACCCACTCCTTCCGATATCCCCTCCCAGACCCACCCTGTGCCTGTTCTTTGTATGTGTCAGCACTAGACAGAAAGCGAGGCGCTAGCCGCTGGAATGTGGTGGGCGTGACCCACTCCTTCCAATATCCCCTCCCTGACCCGCCCTGTGCCTCTCCTTTGTATGTGTCGGCATTAGACAGAAAGCGAGGCGCTAGTCGCTGGAACGTGGTGGGCGTGACCCTCTCCTTCTTATATCCCTTCCCTGACCCGCCCTGTGCCTGTCCTTTGTATGTGTTGGCATTAGACAGAAAGCGAGGCGCTAGCCGCTGGAATGTGGTGGGCGTGACACTCTCCTTCCAATATCCCTTCCCTGACCCGCCCTGTGCCTGTCCTTTGTATGTGTCGGCACTAGACAGATAACGAGGCGCTTGTCGCTGGAACGTGGTGGGCGTGACCCTCTCCTTCCAATATCCCTTCCCTGACCCGCCCTGTGCCTGTCCTTTGTATGTGTCGGCATTAGACAGAAAGCGAGGCGCTAGCCGCTGGAATGTGGTGGGCGTGACCCACTCCTTCCGATATCCCCTCCCAGACCCACCCTGTGCCTGTTCTTTGTATGTGTCGGCACTAGACAGAAAGCGAGGCGCTAGCCGCTGGAATGTGTTGGGCGTGACCCACTCCTTCCAATATCCCCTCCCTGACCCGCCCTGTGCCTGTCCTTTGTATGTGTCGGCATTAGACAGAAAGCGAGGCGCTAGCCGCTGGAATGTGGTGGGCGTGACCCACTCCTTCCGATATCCACTCCCTGACCCGCCCTGTGCCTGTCCTTTGTATGTGTCGGCATCAGACAGAAAGCGAGGCGCTAGCCGCTGGAATGTGGTGGGCGTGACCCACTCCTTCCAATATCCCCTCCCAGACCCACCCTGTACCTGTCTTTGTATGTGTCGGCATTAGACAAAAAGCGAGGCGCTAGCCGCTGGAATGTGGTGGGCGTGACCCTCTCCTTCCAATATCCCTTCCCTGACCCGCCCTGTGCCTGTCCTTTGTATGTGTCGGCATTAGACAGAAAGCGAGGCGCTAGCCGCTGGAATGTGGTGGGCGGGACTCTCTCCTTCCAATATCCCTTCCCTGACCCGCCCTGTGCCTGTCCTTTGTATGTGTCGGCACTAGACAGAAAGTGAGGCGCTAGCCGCTGGAATGTGGTGGGCGTTACCCACTCCTTCCAATATCCCCTCCCTGACCCGCCCTGTGCTTGTCCTTTGTATGTGTCGGCATTAGACAGAAAGCGAGGCGCTAGCCGCTATAATGTGGTGGGTGTGACCCACTCCTTCCAATATCCCCTCCCTGACCCGCCCTGTGCCTGTCCTTTGTATGTGTCGGCATTAGACAGAAAGCGAGGCGCTAGCCGCTGGAATGTGGTGGGCGTGACACTCTCCCTCCAATATCTCTTCCCTGACCCGCCCTGTGACTGTCCTTTGTATGTGTCGGCACTTGACAGAAAGCGAGGCGCTAGTCGCTGGAACGTGGTGGGCGCGACCCACTCCTACCAATATCCCTTCCCTGACCCGCCCTGTGCCTGTCCTTTGTATGTGTCGGCATTAGACAGAAAGCGAGGCGCTAGCCGTTGGAATGTGGTGGGCGTGACCCACCCCTTCCGATATCCCCTCCCAGACCCACCCTGTGCCTTTTCTTTGTATGTGTCGGCACTAGACAAAAAGCGAGGCGCTAGCCGCTGGAATGTGGTGGGCGTGACCCACTCCTTCCAATATCCCCTCCCTGACCCGCCCTGTGCCTCTCCTTTGTATGTGTCGGCATTAGACAGAAAGCGAGGCGCTAGTCGCTGGAACGTGGTGGGCGTGACCCTCTCCTTCTAATATCCCTTCCCTGACCCGCCCTGTGCCTGTCCTTTGTATCGTTGGCATTAGACAGAAAGCGAGGCGCTAGCGGCTGGAATGTGGTGGGCGTGACACTCTCCTTCCAATATCCCTTCCCTGACCCGCCCTGTGCCTGTCCTTTGTATGTGTCGGCACTAGACAGATAGCGAGGCGCTAGTCGCTGGAACGTGGTGGGCGTGACCCACTCCTTCCAATATCCCTTCCCTGACCCGCCCTGTGCCTGTCCTTTGTATGTGTCGGCATTAGACAGAAAGCGAGGCGCTAGCCGCTGGAATGTGATGGGCGTGACCCACTCCTTCCGATATCCCCTCCCAGACCCACCCTGTGCCTGTTCTTTGTATGTGTCGGCACTAGACAGAAAGCGAGGCGCTAGCCGCTGGAATGTGGTGGGCGTGACCCACTCCTTCCTATATCCAATCCCTGACCCGCCCTCTGCCTGTCCTTTGTATGTGTCGGCATTAGACAGAAAGCGAGGCGCTAGCCGCTGGAATGTGGTGGGCGTGACCCACTCCTTCCAATATCCCCTCCCTGACCCGCCCTGTGATTGTCCTTTGTATGTGTCGGCATTAGACAGAAAGCGAGTCGCTAGCCGCTGGAATGTGGTGGGCGTGACCCACTCCTTCCAATATCCCCTCCGAGACCCACCCTGTGCCTGTCTTTGTATGTGTCGGCATTAGACAAAAAGCGAGGCGCTAGCCGCCGGAATGTTGTGGGCGTGACACTCTCCTTCCAATATCCCTTCCCTGACCCGCCCTGTGCCTGTCCTTTGTATGTGTCGGCATTAGACAGAAAGCGAGGCGCTAGCCGCTGGAATGTGGTGGGTGTGACCCTCTCCTTCCAATATCCCTTCCCTGGCCAGCCCTGTGCCTGTCCTTTGTATTTGTCGGCACTAGACAGAAAGTGAGGCGCTAGTCGCTGGAATGTGGTGGGCGTTACCCACTCCTTCCAATATCCCCTCCCTGACCCGCCCTGTGCTTGTCCTTTGTATGTGTCGGCATTAGACAGAAAGCGAGGCGTTAGCCGCTGGAATGTGGTGGGTGTGACCCACTCCTTCCAATATCCCCTCCCTGACCCGCCCTGTGCCTGTCCTTTGTATGTGTCGGCATTAGAGAGAAAGCGAGGCGCTAGCCGCTGCAATGTGGTGGGCGTGACACTCTCCTTCCAATATCCCTTCCCTGACCCGCCCTGTGCCTGTCCTTTGTATGTGTCGGCACTAGACAGAAAGCGAGGCGCTAGTCGCTGGAACGTGGTGGGCGTGACCCACTCCTTCCAATATCCCTTCCCTGACCCGCCCTGTGCCTGTCCTTTGTATGTGTCGGCATTAGACAGAAAGCGAGGCGCTAGCCGCTGGAATGTGGTGGGCGTGACCCTCTCCTTCCGATATCCCCTCCCAGACCCACCCTGTGCCTGTTCATTGTATGTGTCGGCACTAGACAGAAAGCGAGGCGCTAGCCGCTGGAATGTGGTGGGCGTGACCCTCTCCTTCCAATATCCATTCCCTGACCCGCCCTGTGCCTGTCCTTTGTATGTGTCGGCATTAGACAGAAAGCGAGATGCTAGCCGCTGGAGTGTGGTGGGCGTGACCCACTCCTTCCGATATCCCCTCCCTGACCCGCCCTGTGCCTGTCCTTTGTATGTGTCGGCATTAGACAGAAAGCGAGGTGCTAGCCGCTGGAATGTGGTGGGCGTGACCCACTCCTTCCAATATCCCCTCCCAGACCCACCCTGTGCCTTTCTTTGTATGTGTCGGCATTAGACAAAAAGCGAGGCGCTAGCCGCTGGAAAGTGGTGAGCGTGACCCACTCCTTCCAATATCCCCTCTCTGACCCGCCCTGTGCCTGTCCTTTGTATGTGTCGGCATTAGACAGAAAGCGAGGCGCTAGCCGCTGGAATGTGGTGGGCGTGACCCACTCCTTCCAATATCCCCTCCCTGACCCGCCCTGTTCCTGTCCTTTGTATGTGTCGGCATTAGACAGAAAGCGAGGCGCTAGCCGCTGGAATGTGGTGGGCGTGACCCACTCCTTACAATATCCCCTCCCTGACCGGCCCTGTGCCTGTCCTTTGTATGTGTCGGCATTAGACAGAAAGCGAGATGCTAGCCGCTGGAATGTGGTGGGCGTGTCCCACTCCTTCCGATATCCCCTCCCTGACCCGCCCTGTGCCTGTCCTTTGTATGTGTCGGCATTAGACAGAAAGCGAGGCGCTAGCCGCTGGAATGTGGTGGGCGTGACCCACTCCTTCCAATATCCCCTCCCAGACCCACCCTATGCCTGTCTTTGTATGTGTCGGCATTAGACAAAAAGCGAGGCGCTAGCCACTGGAATGTGGTGGGCGTGACCCACTCCTTCCAATATCCCCTCCCTGACCTGCCCTGTGCCTGTCCTTTGTATGTGTCGGCATTAGACAGAAAGCGAGGCGCTAGCCGCTGGGATGTGGAGGGCGTGACCCACTCCTTCCAATATCCCCTCCCTGACCCGCCCTGTGCCTGTCTTTGTATGTGTCGGCATTAGACAGAAAGCGAGGCGCTAGTCGCTGGAACGTGGTGGGCTTGACCCTCTCCTTCCAATATCCCTTCCCTGACCCGCCCTGTGCCTGTCCTTTGTATGTGTCAGCACTAGACAGAAAGCGATGCGCTAGCCGCTAGAATGTGGTGGGCGTGACTTACTCCTTCCAATATCCCCTCCCTGACCCGCCCTGTGCCTGTCCTCTGTATGTGTCGGCATTAGACAGAAAGCGAGGCGCTAGCTGCTGGAATGTGGTGGGCGTGACCCTCTCCTTCCAATATCCCTTCCCTGACCCGCCCTGTGCCAGTCCTTTGTATGTGTCGGCATTAGACAGAAAGCAAGGCGCTAGCCGCTGGAATGTGGTGGGCGTGACCCTCTCCTTCCAATATCCCTTCCCTGACCCGCCCTGTGCCTGTCCTTTGTATGTGTCGGCACTAGTCAGAAAGCGAGGCGCTAGCCACTGGAATGTGGTGGGCGTTACCCACTCCTTACAATATCCCCTCCCTGACCCGCCCTGTGCTTGTCCTTTGTATGTGTCGACATTAGACAGAAAGCGAGGCACTAGCCGCTGGAATGTGGTGGGCGTGACACCCTCCTTCCAATATCCCTTCCCTGACCCGCCCTGTGCCTGTCTTTGTATGCGTCGGCAGTTGACAGAAAGCGAGGCGCTAGTCGCTGGAACGTGGTGGGCGTGACCACTCCTTCCAATATCCCTTCCCTGACCCGCCCTGTGCCTGTCCTTTGTATGTGTCGGCATTAGACAGAAAGCGACGCGCTAGCCGCTGGAATGTGGTGGGCGTGACCCACTCCTTCCGATATCCCCTCCCAGACCCACCCTGTGCCTGTTCTTTGTATGTGTCGACACTAGACAGAAAGCGAGGCGCTAGCCGCTGGAATGTGGTGGGCGTGACCCACTCCTTCCAATATCCCCTCCCAGACCCACCCTGTGCCTGTCTTTGTATGTGTCGGCATTAGACAAAAAGCGAGGCGCTAGCCGCTGGAATGTGGTGGGCGTGACCCTCTCCTTCCAATATCCCTTCCCTGACCCGCCCTGTGCCTGTCCTTTGTATGTGTCGGCATTAGACAGAAAGCGAGGCGCTAGCCGCTGGAATGTGGTGGGCGGGACCCTCTCCTTCCAATATCCCTTCCCTGACCCGCCCTGTGCCTGTCCTTTGTATGTGTCGGCACTAGACAGAAAGTGAGGCGCTAGCCGCTGGAATGTGGTGGGCGTTACCCACTCCTTCCAATATCCCCTCCCTGACCCGCCCTGTGCTTGTCCTTTGTATGTGTCGGCATTAGACAGAAAGCGAGGCGCTAGCCGCTATAATGTGGTGGGTGTGACCCACTCCTTCCAATATCCCCTCCCTGACCCGCCCTGTGCCTGTCCGTTGTATGTGTCGGCATTAGACAGAAAGCGAGGCGCTAGCCGCTGGAATGTGGTGGGCGTGACAATCACCTTCCAATATCCCTTCCCTGACCCGCCCTGTGCCTGTCCTTTGTATGTGTCGGCACTAGACAGAAAGCGAGGCGCTAGTCGCTGGAACGTGGTGGGCGTGACCCACTCCTTCCAATATCCCTTCCCTGACCCGCCCTGTGCCAGTCCTTTGTATGTGTCGGCATTAGACAGAAAGCGAGGCGCTAGCCGCTGGAATGTGGTGGGCGTGACCCACTCCTTCCGATATCCTCTCCCAGACCCACCCTGTGCCTGTTCTTTGTATGTGTCGGCACTAGACAGAAAGCGAGGCGCTAGCCGCTGGAATGTGGTGGGCGTGACCCACTCCTTCCAATATCCCCTCCCTGACCCGCCCTGTGCCTCTCCTTTGTATGTGTCGGCATTAGACAGAAAGCGAGGCGCTAGTCGCTGGAACGTGGTGGGCGTGACCCACTCCTTCCAATATCCCTTCCCTGACCCGCCCTGTGCCTGTCCTTTGTATGTGTCGGCATTAGACAGAAAGCGAGGCGCTAGCCGCTGGAATGTGTTGGGCGTGACCCACTCCTTCCGATATCCCCTCCCAGACCCACCCTGTGCCTGTTCTTTTTATGTGTCAGCACTAGACAGAAAGCGAGGCGCTAGCCGCTGGAATGTGGTGGGCGTGACCCACTCCTTCCAATATCCCCTCCCTGACCCGCCCTGTGCCTCTCCTTTGTATGTGTCGGCATTAGACAGAAAGCGAGGCGCTAGTCGCTGGAACGTGGTGGGCGTGACCCTCTCCTTCTTATATCCCTTCCCTGACCCGCCCTGTGCCTGTCCTTTGTATGTGTTGGCATTAGACAGAAAGCGAGGCGCTAGCCGCTGGAATGTGGTGGGCGTGACACTCTCCTTCCAATATCCCTTCCCTGACCCGCCCTGTGCCTGTCCTTTGTATGTGTCGGCACTAGACAGATAACGAGGCGCTTGTCGCTGGAACGTGGTGGGCGTGACCCTCTCCTTCCAATATCCCTTCCCTGACCCGCCCTGTGCCTGTCCTTTGTATGTGTCGGCATTAGACAGAAAGCGAGGCGCTAGCCGCTGGAATGTGGTGGGCGTGACCCACTCCTTCCGATATCCCCTCCCAGACCCACCCTGTGCCTGTTCTTTGTATGTGTCGGCACTAGACAGAAAGCGAGGCGCTAGCCGCTGGAATGTGTTGGGCGTGACCCACTCCTTCCAATATCCCATCCCTGACCCGCCCTGTGCCTGTTCTTTGTATGTGTCTGCATTAGACAGAAAGCGAGGCGCTAGCCGCTGGAATGTGGTGGGCGTGACCCACTCCTTCCAATATCCCCTCCCTGACCCGCCCTGTGCCTGTCCTTTGTATGTGTCGGCATTAGACAGAAAGCGAGGCGCTAGCCGCTGGAATGTGGTGGGCGTGACCCACTCCTTCCGATATCCCCTCCCTGACCCGCCCTGTGCCTGTCCTTTGTATGTGTCGGCATCAGACAGAAAGCGAGGCGCTAGCCGCTGGAATGTGGTGGGCGTGACCCACTCCTTCCAATATCCCCTCCCAGACCCACCCTGTGCCTGTCTTTGTATGTGTCGGCATTAGACAAAAAGCGAGGCGCTAGCCGCTGGAATGTGGTGGGCGTGACCCTCTCCTTCCAATATCCCTTCCCTGACCCGCCCTGTGCCTGTCCTTTGTATGTGTCGGCATTAGACAGAAAGCGAGGCGCTAGCCGCTGGAATGTGGTGGGCGGGACTCTCTCCTTCCAATATCCCTTCCCTGACCCGCCCTGTGCCTGTCCTTTGTATGTGTCGGCACTAGACAGAAAGTGAGGCGCTAGCCGCTGGAATGTGGTGGGCGTTACCCACTCCTTCCAATATCCCCTCCCTGACCCGCCCTGTGCTTGTCCTTTGTATGTGTCGGCATTAGACAGAAAGCGAGGCGCTAGCCACTATAATGTGGTGGGTGTGACCCACTCCTTCCAATATCCCCTCCCTGACCCGCCCTGTGCCTGTCCTTTGTATGTGTTGGCATTAGACAGAAAGCGAGGCGCTAGCGGCTGGAATGTGGTGGGCGTGACACTCTCCTTCCAATATCCCTTCCCTGACCCGCCCTGTGCCTGTCCTTTGTATGGGTCGGCACTAGACAGATAGCGAGGCGCTAGTCGCTGGAACGTGGTGGGCGTGACCCACTCCTTCCAATATCCCTTCCCTGACCCGCCCTGTGCCTGTCCTTTGTATGTGTCGGCATTAGACAGAAAGCGAGGCGCTAGCCGCTGGAATGTGATGGGCGTGACCCACTCCTTCCGATATCCCCTCCCAGACCCACCCTGTGCCTGTTCTTTGTATGTGTCGGCACTAGACAGAAAGCGAGGCGCTAGCCGCTGGAATGTGGTGGGCGTGACCCACTCCTTCCAATATCCAATCCCTGACCCGCCCTCTGCCTGTCCTTTGTATGTGTCGGCATTAGACAGAAAGCGAGGCGCTAGCCGCTGGAATGTGGTGGGCGTGACCCACTCCTTCCAATACCCCCTCCCTGACCCGCCCTGTGATTGTCCTTTGTATGTGTCGGCATTAGACAGAAAGCGAGGCGCTAGCCGCTGGAATGTGGTGGGCGTGACCCACTCCTTCCAATATCCCCTCCCAGACCCACCCTGTGCCTGTCTTTGTATGTGTCGGCATTAGACAAAAAGCGAGGCGCTAGCCGCCGGAATGTTGTGGGCGTGACCCACTCCTTCCAATATCCCTTCCCTGACCCGCCCTGTGCCTGTCCTTTGTATGTGTCGGCATTAGACAGAAAGCGAGGCGCTAGCCGCTGGAATGTGGTGGGTGTGACCCTCTCCTTCCAATATCCCTTCCCTGACCAGCCCTGTGCCTGTCCTTTGTATTTGTCGGCACTAGACAGAAAGTGAGGCGCTAGTCGCTGGAATGAGGTGGGCGTTACCCACTCCTTCCAATATCCCCTCCCTGACCCGCCCTGTGCTTGTCCTTTGTATGTGTCGGCATTAGACAGAAAGCGAGGCGTTAGCCGCTGGAATGTGGTGGGTGTGACCCACTCCTTCCAATATCCCCTCCCTGACCCGCCCCGTGCCTGTCCTTTTTATGTGTCGGCATTAGAGAGAAAGCGAGGCGCTAGCCGCTGCAATGTGGTGGGTGTGACACTCTCCTTCCAATATCCCTTCCCTGACCCGCCCTGTGCCTGTCCTTTGTATGTGTCGGCACTAGACAGAAAGCGAGGCGCTAGTCGCTGGAACGTGGTGGGCGTGACCCACTCCTTCCAATATCCCTTCCCTGACCCGCCCTGTGCCTGTGCTTTGTATGTGTCGGCATTAGACAGAAAGCGAGGCGCTAGCCGCTGGAATGTGGTGGGCGTGACCCTCTCCTTCCGATATCCCCTCCCAGACCCACCCTGTGCCTGTTCTTTGTATGTGTCGGCACTAGACAGAAAGCGAGGCGCTAGCCGCTGGAATGTGGTGGGCGTGACCCTCTCCTTCCAATATCCATTCCCTGACCCGCCCTGTGCCTGTCCTTTGTATGTGTCGGCATTAGACAGAAAGCGAGATGCTAGCCGCTGGAATGTGGTGGGCGTGACCCACTCCTTCCGATATCCCCTCCCTGACCCGCCCTGTGCCTGTCTTTTGTATGTGTCGGCATTAGACAGAAAGCGAGGCGCTAGCCGCTAGAATGTGGTGGGCGTGACCCACTCCTTCCAATATCCCCTCCCAGACCCACCCTGTGCCTTTCTTTGTATGTGTCGGCATTAGACAAAAAGCGAGGCGCTAGCCGCTGGAAAGTGGTGAGCGTGACCCACTCCTTCCAATATCCCCTCCCTGACCCGCCCTGTGCCTGTCCTTTGTATGTGTCGGCATTAGACAGAAAGCGAGGCGCTAGCCGCTGGAATGTGGTGGGCGTGACCCACTCCTTCCAATATCCCCTCCCTGACCCGCCCTGTTCCTGTCCATTGTATGTGTCGGCATTAGACAGAAAGCGAGGCGCTAGCCGCTGGAATGTGGTGGGCGTGACCCACTCCTTCCAATATCCCCTCCCTGACCCGCCCTGTGCCTGTCCTTTGTATGTGTCGGCATTAGACAGAAAGCGAGATGCTAGCCGCTGGAATGTGGTGGGCGTGACCCACTCCTTCCGATATCCCCTCCCTGAACCACCCTGTGCCTGTCCTTTGTATGTGTCGGCATTAGACAGAAAGCGAGGCGCTAGCCGCTGGAATGTGGTGGGCGTGACCCACTCCTTCCAATATCCCCTCCCAGACCCACCCTGTGCCTGTCTTTGTATGTGTCGGCATTAGACAAAAAGCGAGGCGCTAGCCACTGGAATGTGGTGGGCGTGACCCACTCCTTCCAATATCCCCTCCCTGACCTGCCCTGTGCCTGTCCTTTGTATGTGTCGGCATTAGACAGAAAGCGAGGCGCTAGCCGCTGGAATGTGGAGGGCGTGACCCACTCCTTCCAATATCCCCTCCCTGACCCGCCCTGTGCCTGTCTTTGTATGTGTCGGCATTAGACAGAAAGCGAGGCGCTAGTCGCTGGAACGTGGTGGGCTTGACCCTCTCCTTCCAATATCCCTTCCCTGACCCGCCCTGTGCCTGTCCTTTGTATGTGTCAGCACTAGACAGAAAGCGATGCGCTAGCCGCTAGAATGTGGTGGGCGTGACTTACTCCTTCCAATATCCCCTCCCTGACCCGCCCTGTGCCTGTCCTCTGTATGTGTCGGCATTAGACAGAAAGCGAGGCGCTAGCTGCTGGAATGTGGTGGGCGTGACCCTCTCCTTCCAATATCCCTTCCCTGACCCGCCCTGTGCCAGTCCTTTGTATGTGTCGGCATTAGACAGAAAGCAAGGCGCTAGCCGCTGGAATGTGGTGGGCGTGACCCTCTCCTTCCAATATCCCTTCCCTGACCCGCCCTGTGCCTGTCCTTTGTATGTGTCGGCACTAGTCAGAAAGCGAGGCGCTAGCCACTGGAATGTGGTGGGCGTTACCCACTCCTTACAATATCCCCTCCCTGACCCGCCCTGTGCTTGTCCTTTGTATGTGTCGGCATTAGACAGAAAGCGAGGCACTAGCCGCTGGAATGTGGTGGGCGTGACACCCTCCTTCCAATATCCCTTCCCTGACCCGCCCTGTGCCTGTCTTTGTATGCGTCGGCAGTTGACAGAAAGCGAGGCGCTAGTCGCTGGAACGTGGTGGGCGTGACCACTCCTTCCAATATCCCTTCCCTGACCCGCCCTGTGCCTGTCCTTTGTATGTGTCGGCATTAGACAGAAAGCGACGCGCTAGCCGCTGGAATGTGGTGGGCGTGACCCACTCCTTCCGATATCCCCTCCCAGACCCACCCTGTGCCTGTTCTTTGTATGTGTCGACACTAGACAGAACGCGAGGCGCTAGCCGCTGGAATGTGGTGGGCGTGACCCACTCCTTCCAATATCCCCTCCCAGACCCACCCTGTGCCTGTCTTTGTATGTGTCGGCATTAGACAAAAAGCGAGGCGCTAGCCGCTGGAATGTGGTGGGCGTGACCCTCTCCTTCCAATATCCCTTCCCTGACCCGCCCTGTGCCTGTCCTTTGTATGTGTCGGCATTAGACAGAAAGTGAGGCGCTAGCCGCTGGAATGTGGTGGGCGGGACCCTCTCCTTCCAATATCCCTTCCCTGACCCGCCCTGTGCCTGTCCTTTGTATGTGTCGGCACTAGACAAAAAGTGAGGCGCTAGCCGCTGGAATGTGGTGGGCGTTACCCACTCCTTCCAATATCCCCTCCCTGACCCGCCCTGTGCCTGTCCGTTGTATGTGTCGGCATTAGACAGAAAGCGAGGCGCTAGCCGCTGGAATGTGGTGGGCGTGACACTCACCTTCCAATATCCCTTCCCTGACCCGCCCTGTGCCTGTCCTTTGTATGTGTCGGCACTAGACAGAAAGCGAGGCGCTAGTCGCTGGAACGTGGTGGGCGTGACCCACTCCTTCCAATATCCCTTCCCTGACCCGCCCTGTGCCAGTCCTTTGTATGTGTCGGCATTAGACAGAAAGCGAGGCGCTAGCCGCTGGAATGTGGTGGGCGTGACCCACTCCTTCCGATATCCCCTCCCAGACCCACCCTGTGCCTGTTCTTTGTATGTGTCGGCACTAGACAGAAAGCGAGGCGCTAGCCGCTGGAATGTGGTGGGCGTGACCCACTCCTTCCAATATCCCCTCCCTGACTCGCCCTGTGCCTCTCCTTTGTATGTGTCGGCATTAGACAGAAAGCGAGGCGCTAGTCGCTGGAACGTGGTGGGCGTGACCCTCTCCTTCTAATATCCCTTCCCTGACCCGCCCTGTGACTGTCCTTTGTATGTGTTGGCATTAGACACAAAGCGAGGCGCTAGCCGCTGGAATGTGGTGGGCGTGACACTCTCCTTCCAATATCCCTTCCCTGACCCGCCCTGTGCCTGTCCTATGTATGTGTCAGCATTAGACAGAAAGCAAGGCGCTAGCCGCTGGAATGTGGTGGGCGTGACCCACTCCTTCCGATATCCCCTCCCAGACCCACCCTGTGCCTGTTCTTTGTATGTGTCGGCACTAGACTGAAATCGAGGCGCTATCCGCTGGAATGTGGTGGGCGTGACCCACTCCTTCCAATATCCAATCCCTGACCCGCCCTCTGCCTGTCCTTTGCATGTGTCGGCATTAGACAGAAAGCGAGGCGCTAGCCGCTGGAATGTGGTGGGCGTGACCCACTCCTTCCAATATCCCCTCCCTGACCCGCCCTGTGCCTGTCCTTTGTATGTGTCGGCATTAGACAGAAAGCGAGGCGCTAGCCGCTGGAATGTGGTGGGCGTGACCCACTCCTTCCAATATCCCCTCCCAGACCCACCCTGTGCCTGTCTTTGTATGTGTCGGCATTAGACAGAAAGCGAGGCGCTAGCCGCTGGAATGTGGTGGGCGTGACCCACTCCTTCCAATATCCCCTCATAGACCCACCCTGTGCCTGTCTTTGTATGTGTCGGCATTAGACAAAAAGCGAGGCGCTAGCCGCCGGAATGTTGTGGGCGTGACCCTCTCCTTCCAATATCCCTTCCCTGACCCGCCCTGTGCCTGTCCTTTGTATGTGGCGGCATTAGACAGAAAGCGAGGCGCTAGCCGCTGGAATGTGGTGGGTGTGACCCTCTCCTTCCAATATCCCTTCCCTGACCAGCCCTGTGCCTGTCCTTTGTATTTGTCGGCACTAGACAGAAAGTGAGGCGCTAGTCGCTGGAATGTGGTTGGCGTTACCCACTCCTTCCAATATCCCCTCCCTGACCCGCCCTGTGCTTGTCCTTTGTATGTGTCGGCATTAGACAGAAAGCGAGGCGTTAGCCGCTGGAATGTGGTGGGTGTGACACTCTCCTTCCAATATCCCTTCCCTGACCCGCCCTGTGCCTGTCCTTTGTATGTGTCGGCACTAGACAGAAAGTGAGGCGCTAGTCGCTGGAACGTGGTGGGCGTGACCCACTCCTTCCAATATCCCTTCCCTGACCCGCCCTGTGCCTGTCCTTTGTATGTGTCGGCATTAGACAGAAAGCGAGGCGCTAGCCGCTGGAATGTGGTGGGCGTGACCCTCTCCTTCCGATATCCCCTCCCAGACCCACCCTGTGCCTGTTCTTTGTATGTGTCGGCACTAGACAGAAAGCGAGGCGCTAGCCGCTGGAATGTGGTGGGCGTGACCCTCTCCTTCCAATATCCATTCCCTGACCCGCCCTGTGCCTGTCCTTTGTATGTGTCGGCATTAGACAGAAAGCGAGATGCTAGCCGCTGGAATGTGGTGGGCGTGACCCACTCCTTCCGATATCCCCTCCCTGACCCGCCCTGTGCCTGTCCTTTGTATGTGTCGGCATTAGACAGAAAGCGAGGCGCTAGCCGCTGGAATGTGGTGGGCGTGACCCACTCCTTCCAATATCCCCTCCCAGACCCACCCTGTGCCTTTCTTTGTATGTGTCGGCACTAGACAAAAAGCGAGGCGCTAGCCGCTGGAAAGTGGTGAGCGTGACCCACTCCTTCCAATATCCCCTCCCTGACACGCCCTGTGCCTGTCCTTTGTATGTGTCGGCATTAGACAGAAAGCGAGGCGCTAGCCGCTGGAATGTGGTGGGCGTGACCCACTCCTTCCAATATCCCCTCCCTGACCCGCCCTGTTCCTGTCCTTTGTATGTGTCGGCATTAGACAGAAAGCGAGGCGCTAGCCGCTGGAATGTGGTGGGCGTGACCCACACCTTCCAATATCCCCTCCCTGACCCGCCCTGTGCCTGTCCTTTGTATGTGTCGGCATTAGACAGAAAGCGAGATGCTAGCCGCTGGAATGTGGTGGGCGTGACCCACTCCTTCCGATATCCCCTCCCTGACCCGCCCTGTGCCTGTCCTTTGTATGTGTCGGCATTAGACAGAAAGCGAGGCGCTAGCCGCTGGAATGCGGTGGGCGTGACCCACTCCTTCCAATATCCCCTCCCAGACCCACCCTGTGCCTGTCTTTGTATGTGTCGGCATTAGACAAAAAGCGAGGCGCTGGCCACTGGAATGTGGTGGGCGTGACCCACTCCTTCCAATATCCCCTCCCTGACCCGCCCTGTGCCTGTCCTTTGTATGTGTCGGCATTAGACAGAAAGCGAGGCGCTAGCCGCTGGAATGTGGAGGGCGTGACCCACTCCTTCCAATATCCCCTCCCTGACCCGCCCTGTGCCTGTCTATGTATGTGTCGGCATTAGACAGAAAGCGAGGCGCTAGTCGCTGGAACGTGGTGGGCTTGACCCTCTCCTTCCAATATCCCTTCCCTGACCCGCCCTGTGCCTGTCCTTTGTATGTGTCTGCACTAAACAGAAAGCGATGCGCTAGCCGCTAGAATGTGGTGGGCGTGACTTACTCCTTCCAATATCCCCTCCCTGACCCGCCCTGTGCCTGTCCTTTGTATGTGTCGGCACTAGACAGAAAGCGAGGCGCTAGCCACTGGAATGTGGTGGGCGTTACCCACTCCTTACAATATCCCCTCCCTGATCCGCCCTGTGCTTGTCCTTTGTATGTGTCGGCATTTGACAGAAAGCGAGGCGCTAGCCGCTGGAATGTGGTGGGCGTGACACCCTCCTTCCAATATCCCTTCCCTGACCCGCCCTGTGCCTGTCTTTGTATGCGTCGGCAGTTGACAGAAAGCGAGGCGCTAGTCGCTGGAACGTGGTGGGCGTGACCACTCCTTCCAATATCCCTTCCCTGACCCGCCCTGTGCCTCTCCTTTGTATGTGTCGGCATTAGACAGAAAGCGACGCGCTAGCCGCTGGAATGTGGTGGGCGTGACCCACTCCTTCCGATATCCCCTCCCAGACCCACCCTGTGCCTGTTCTTTGTATGTGTCGACACTAGACAGAAAGCGAGGCGCTAGCCGCTGGAATGTGGTGGGCGTGACCCACTCCTTCCAATATCCCCTCCCGGACCCACCCTGTGCCTGTCTTTGTATGTGTCGGCATTAGACAAAAACCGAGGCGCTAGCCGCTGGAATGTGGTGGGCGTGACCCTCTCCTTCCAATATCCCTTCCCTGACCCGCCCTGTGCCTGTCCTTTGTATGTGTCGGCATTAGACAGAAAGCGAGGCGCTAGCCGCTGGAATGTGGTGGGCGGGACCCTCTCCTTCCAATATCCCTTCCCTGACCCGCCCTGTGCCTGTCCTTTGTATGTGTCGGCACTAGACAGAAAGTGAGGCGCTAGCCTCTGGAATGTGGTGGGCGTTACCCACTCCTTCCAATATCCCCTCCCTGACCCGCCCTGTGCTTGTCCTTTGTATGTGTCGGCATTAGACAGAAAGCGAGGCGCTAGCCGCTATAATGTGGTGGGTGTGACCCACTCCTTCCAATATCCCCTCCCTGACCCGCCCTGTGCCTGTCCGTTGTATGTGTCGGCATTAGACAGAAAGCGAGGCGCTAGTCGCTGGAACGTGGTGGGCGTGACCCACTCCTTCCAATATCCCTTCCCTGACCCGCCCTGTGCCAGTCCTTTGTATGTGTCGGCATTAGACAGAAAGCGAGGCGCTAGCCGCTGGAATGTGGTGGGCGTGACCCACTCCTTCCGATATCCCCTCCCAGACCCACCCTGTGCCTGTTCTTTGTATGTGTCGGCACTAGACAGAAAGCGAGGCGCTAGCCGCTGGAATGTGGTGGGCGTGACCCACTCCTTCCAATATCCCCTCCCTGACCCGCCCTGTGCCTCTCCTTTGTATGTGTCGGCATTAGACAGAAAGCGAGGCGCTAGTCGCTGGAACGTGGTGGGCGTGACCCTCTCCTTCTAATATCCCTTCCCTGACCCGCCCTGTGACTGTCCTTTGTATGTGTTGGCATTAGACACAAAGCGAGGCGCTAGCCGCTGGAATGTGGTGGGCGTGACACTCTCCTTCCAATATCCCTTCCCTGACCCGCCCTGTGCCTGTCCTTTGTATGTGTCGGCATTAGACAGAAAGCAAGGCGCTAGCCGCTGGAATGTGGTGGGCGTGACCCACTCCTTCCGATATCCCCTCCCAGACCCACCCTGTGCCTGTTCTTTGTATGTGTCGGCACTAGACTGAAAGCGAGGCGCTAGCCGCTGGAATGTGGTGGGCGTGACCCACTCCTTCCAATATCCAATCCCTGACCCGCCCTCTGCCTGTCCTTTGTATGTGTCGGCATTAGACAGAAAGCGAGGCGCTAGCCGCTGGAATGTGGTGGGCGTGACCCACTCCTTCCAATATCCCCTCCCTGACCCGCCCTGTGCCTGTCCTTTGTATGTGTCGGCATTAGACAGAAAGCGAGGCGCTAGCCGCTGGAATGTGGTGGGCGTGACCCACTCCTTCCAATATCCCCTCCCAGACCCACCCTGTGCCTGTCTTTGTATGTGTCGGCATTAGACAAAAAGCGAGGCGCTAGCCGCTGGAATGTTGTGGGCGTGACCCTCTCCTTCCAATATCCCTTCCCTGACCCGCCCTGTGCCTGTCCTTTGTATGTGTCGGCATTAGACAGAAAGCGAGGCGCTAGCCTCTGGAATGTGGTGGGCGTGACCCTCTCCTTCCAATATCCCTTCCCTGACCAGCCCTGTGCCTGTCCTTTGTATTTGCCGGCACTAGACAGAAAGTGAGGCGCTAGTCGCTGGAATGTGGTGGGCGTTACCCAATCCTTCCAATATCCCCTCCCTGACCCGCCCTGTGCTTGTCCTTTGTATGTGTCGGCATTAGACAGAAAGCGAGGCGCTAGCCGCTGGAATGTGGTGGGTGTGACCCACTCCTTCCAATATCCCCTCCCTGACCCGCCCTGTGAATGTCCTTTGTGTGTGTCGGCATTAGACAGAAAGCGAGGCGCTAGCCGCTGGAATGTGGTGGGCGTGACACTCTCCTTCCAATATCCCTTCCCTGACCCGCCCTGTGCCTGTCCTTTGTATGTGTCGGCACTAGACAGAAAGCGAGGCGCTAGTCGCTGGAACGTGGTGGGCGTGACCCACTCCTTCCAATATCCCTTCCCTGACCCGCCCTGTGCCTGTCCTTGGTATGTGTCGGCATTAGTCAGAAAGTGAGTCGCTAGCCGCTGGAATGTGGTGGGCGTGACACACTCCTTCCGATATCCCCTCCCAGACCCACCCTGTGCCTGTTCTTTGTATGTGTCGGCACTAGACAGAAAGCGAGGCGCTAGCCGCTGGAATGTGGTGGGCGTGACCCACTCCTTCCAATATCGCATCCCTGACCCGCCCTTTGCCTGTCCTTTTTATGTGTCGGCATTAGACAGAAAGCGAGATGCTAGCCGCTGGAATGTGGTGGGCGTGACCCACACCTTCCGATATCCCCTCCCTGACCCGCCCTGTGCCTGTCCTTTGTATGTGTCGGCATTAGACAGAAAGCGAGGCGCTGGCCGCTGGAATGTGGTGGGCGTGACCCACTCCTTCCAATATCCCCTCCCAGACCCACCCTGTGCCTGTCTTTGTATGTGTCGGCATTAGACAAAAAGCGAGGCGCTAGCCGCTGGAATGTGGTGAGCGTGACCCACTCCTTCCAATATCCCCTCCCTGACCCGCCCTGTGCCTGCCCTTTGTATGTGTCGGCATTAGACAGAAAGCGAGGCGCTAGCCACTGGAATGTGATGGGCGTGACCCAATCCTTCCGATATCCCCTCCCTGACCCGCCCTGTGCCTGTCCTTTGTATGTGTCGGCATTAGACAGAAAGCGAGGCGCTAGTCGCTGGAACGTGGTGGGGACGACCCTCTCCTTCCAATATCCCTTCCCTGACCCGCCCTGTCCCTGTCCTTTGTATGTGTCGGCACTAGACAGGAAGCGATGTGCTAGCCGCTAGAATGTGGTGGGCGTGACTTACTCCTTCCAATATCCCCTCCCTGACCCGCCCTGTGCCTGTCCTCTGTATGTGTCGGCATTAGACAGAAAGCGAGGCGCTAGCCGCTGGAATGTGGTGGGCGTGACCCTCTCCTTCCAATATCCCTTCCCTGACCCGCCCTGTGCCTGTCCTTTGTATGTGTCGGCATTAGACAGAGAGCGAGGCGCTAGCCGCTGGAATGTGGTGGGCGTGACCCTCTCCTTCCAATATCCCTTCCCTGACCTGCCCTGTGCCTGTCCTTTGTATGTGTCGGCACTAGACATAAAGCGAGGCGCTAGCCGCTGGAATGTGGGGGGCGTTACCCACTCCTTCCAATATCCCCTCCCTGACCCGCCCTGTGCTTGTCCTTTGTATGTGTCGGCATTAGACAGAAAGCGAGGCGCTAGTCGCTGGAATGTGGTGGGTGTGACCCACTCCTTCCAATATCCCCTCCCTGACCCGCCCTGTACCTGTCCTTTGCATGTGTCGGCATTAGACAGAAAGCGAGGCGCTAGCCGCTGGAATGTGTTGGGTGTGACACTCTCCTTCCAATATCCCTTCCCTGACCCGCCCTGTGCCTGTCCTTTGTATGTGTCGGCATTAGACAGAAAGCGAGGCGCTAGTCGCTGGAACGTGGTGGGCGTGACCCACTCCTTCCAATATCCCTTCCCTGACCCGCCCTGTGCCTGTCCTTTGTATGTGTCGGCATTAGACAGAATGCGAGGCGCTAGCCGCTAGAATGTTGTGGGCGTGACCCATTCCTTCCGATATCCCCTCCCAGACCCACCCTGTGCCTGTTCTTTGTATATGTCGGCACTAGACAGAATGTGAGGCGCTAGCCGCTGGAATGTGGTGGGCGTGACCCTCTCCTTCCAATATCCCATCCCTGACCCGCCCTGTGCCTGTCCTTTGTATGTGTCGGCATTAGACAGAAAGCGAGGCGCTAGCCGCTGGAATGTGGTGGGCGTGACCCACTCCTTCCGATATCCCCGCCCTGACCCGCCCTGTGCCTGTCTGTTGTATGTGTCGGCACTAGACAGAAAGCGAGGCGCTAGCCGCTGGAATGTGGTGGGCGTTACCCACTCCTTCCCATATCCCCTCCCTGACCCGCCCTGTGCTTGTTCTTTGTATGTGTCGGCATTAGACAGAAAGCGAGGCGCTAGCCGCTGGAATGTGGTGGGTGTGACCCACTACTTCCAATATCCCCTCCCTGACCCGCCCTGTGCCTGTCCTTTGTATGTGTCGGCATTAGACAGAAAGCGAGGCGCTAGCCGCTGGAATGTGGTGGGCGTGACACTCTCCTTCCAATATCCCTTCCCTGTCCCGCCCAGTGCCTGTCCTTTGTATGTGTCGGCACTAGACAGAAAGCGAGGCGCTAGCCGCTGGAATGTGGTGGGCGTGACCCACTCCTTCCGATATCCCCTCCCTGACCCGCCCTGTGCCTGTCTGTTGTATGTGTCGGCACTAGACAGAAAACGGGGCGCTAGCCGCTGGAATGTGGTGGGCGTTACCCACTCCTTCCCATATCCCCTCCCTGACCCGCCCTGTGCTTGTTCTTTGTATGTGTCGGCATTAGACAGAAAGCGAGGCGCTAGCCGCTGGAATGTGGTGGGTGTGACCCACTCCTTCCAATATCCCCTCCCTGACCCGCCCTGTGCCTGTCCTTTTTATGTGTCGGCATTAGACAGAAAGCGAGGCGCTAGCCGCTGGAATGTGGTGGGCGTGACACTCTCCTTCCAATATCCCTTCCCTGACCCGCCCTGTGCCTGTCCTTTGTATGTGTCGGCACTAGACAGAAAGCGAGGCGCTAGTTGCTGGAACGTGGTGGGCGTGACCCACTCCTTCCAATATCACTTCCCTGACCCGCCCTGTGCCTGTCCTTTGTATGTGTCGGCATTAGACACAAAGCGAGGCGCTAGCCGCTGGAATGTGGTGGGCGTGACCCACTCCTTCCGATATCCCCTCCCAGACCCACCCTGTGCCTGTTCTTTGTATGTGTCGGCACTAGACAGAAAGCGAGGCGCTAGCGGCTGGAATGTGGTGGGCGTGACCCACTCCTTCCGATATCACCTCCCTGACCCGCCCTGTGCCTGTCCTTTGTATGTGTCGGCACTAGACAGAAAGCGAGGCGCTAGCGGCTGGAATGTGGTGGGCGTGACCCAGTCCTTCCGATATCCCCTCCCTGACCCGCCCTGTGCTTGTCCTTTGTATGTGTCGGCATTAGACAGAAAGCGAGGCGCTAGCCGCTGGAATGTGGTGGTCGTGACCCTCTTCTTCCGATATCCCCTCCCAGACCCACCCTGTGCCTCTTCTTTGTATGTGTCGGCACTAGACAAAAAGCGAGGCGCTAGCGGCTGGAATGTGGTGGGCGTGACCCACTCCTTCCTATATCCCCTCCCAGACCTGCCCTGTGCCTGTCCTTTGTTTGTGTCGGCACTAGACAGATAGCGAGGCGCTAGCCGCTGGAATGTGGTGGGCGTGACCCACTCCTTTGAATATCCCTTCCCTGGCCCGCCCTGTGCCTGTCCATTGTATGTGTCGGCATTAGACAGAATGCGAGGCGCTAACCGCTGGAATGTGGTGGGCGTGACCCACTCCTTCCAATATCCCCTCCCTGACCCGCCCTGTGCCTGTCCTTTGTATGTGTCGGCATTAGACAGAAAGCGAAGCGCTAGCGGCTGGAATGTGGTGGGCGTGACCCACTCCTTCCGATATCCCCTCCCTGATCCGCCCCGTGCCTGTCCTTTGTATGTGTCGGCATTAGACAGAAAGCGAAGCGCTAGCGGCTGGAATGTGGTGGGCGTGACCAACTCCTTCCGATATCCCCTCCCTGACCCGCCCTGTGCCTGTCCTTTGTTTGTGTCGGCACTAGACAGAAAGCGAGGCGCTAGCGGCTGGAATGTGGTGGGCTTGACCCACTCCTTTCGATATCCCCTCCCTGACCCGCCCTGTGCTTGTCCTTTGTATGTGTCGGCATTAGACAGAAAGCGAGGCGCTAGCCGCTGGAATGTGGTGGGCGTGACCCACTCCTTTCGATATCCCCTCCCAGACCCACCCTGTGCCTGTTCTTTGTATGTGTCGGCACTAGACAGAAAGCGAGGCGCTAGCGGCTGGAATGTGGTGGGCGTGACCCACTCCTTCCTATATCCCCTCCCAGACCTGCCCTATGCCTGTCCTTTGTTTTTGTCGGCACTAGACAGAAAGCGAGGCGCTAGCCGCTGGTATGTGGTGGGCGTGACCCACTCCTTCCAATATCCCTTCCCTGACCCGCCCTGTGCCTGTCCATTGTATGTGTCGGCATTAGACAGAATGCGAGGCGCTAACCGCTGGAATGTGGTGGGCGTGACCCACTCCTTCCAATATCCCCTCCCTGACCCGCCCTGTGCCTGTCCTTTGTATGTGTCGGCATTAGACAGAAAGCGAGGCGCTAGCGGCTGGAATGTGGTGGGCGTGACCCACTCCTTCCAATATCCCCTCCCTGACCCGCCCTGTGCCTGTCCTTTGTATGTGTCGGCATTAGACAGAAAGCGAGGCGCTAGCGGCTGGAATGTGGTGGGCGTGACCCACTCCTTGTTGACAAACACACATACCGCATTTATTCCATTCTATGAATACTGTAATGTGTACATTTTCAAATTATTTGATGATTAACCGGTCTCGTAAGAATTAACATTAGACGATACATTTGCAATTTCTGATTTTAATATGTACATTAAATCATTGTCGCAGATCCGCCAGCACTGAAAATTACCATACTTTATTTATCCTGTTCATTGAGGTGTTTTCAGATATTTCCGCTAGAATTCACGATGACGTTGAGAGGGAGAAAGGCACACGCACATAAGAGACTGGATTATCATTATATACACATTACAGTATGCGAGTTTGTCAACAAGGAGTGGGTCACGCAAAAGAATCATGGACTCCACATTCCAGCGGCTGCCGACACATATGGACACCTTTAGGCCTAATATCTCAAAATATTTTGCGGATTTGCAAAATGCGCTCATCACTGAACTTGTCACTTGTTCCAGTGGGTGAAATTATTATGATCCCATTTAAAAAACTAAAGTTGCTACCGATTTCTCGGTAAATCGTATGTGCTGGGGGAGATATGGCCCGTAAGTTATGAGGCCCTTAATACGATTTAAGAATTTGAAAACAGAATGACGATATCTCAAACGGTTCCGTAGATATTTGAGGTACCCCTCATCCTGTATATTCTGTACTGTACTGTATATAGATACATTTTCACGCCGACAATCAATATCATTTCGCATCCGAATATCACATTCACAGCAAAATTAAAATGTTAACGCACCCACAGCAATGCATTTCGTTTCGCATGCCAGCCCAGATTTAATTTCAGACACGAAATGAATTGTTCCATGCATATAAAGAAACGTTGGGGCAAAACTAAATGCCATTAGGGAATTTTGTGTCATACATGGAGCGAAATTAACAGTCGTTTACAAATTTCATTTCGCGCTCGGAGCGAAATTAACACACTGTAATGATTTTTATTTTGCCCCTGGAGCGAAATTAAAAGTCTCTTATGAATATTATTTTGCGCCGGGAGCGAAATTAAAAGTCTGTTATGAATTTAATTTCGCGCCGGGAGCGAAGTTAAAGGTCTAACGAATATTATTTCGCGCCGGGAATGAAATTAAAATTCTGTAAAGAATTTCATTTCGCGCCGGAAGCTAAATTAAAATTCTGTAATGAATTTTATTTCGCACCGGGAGCGAAATTAAGAGTCTGTAACGAATATCATTACGCGCAGCCGCCATCTTGAAAATGTGAAGTTTGTGTAATTTTGTCTTGGTCATTCAAGAACACATACTTTGTGACTAGTTTTCCTTATTCTAGCAATTAAGTGGTAACATTGGGGCCTTATATTAAACTATCTGAATGCCAAGTATAATTCTTAAGTTATGGATGATAATGCTTGCATGATTCGCACGGGCTTCATTTTGAAGCTATTTGAGTGATGACCTTGAAGTTTGGGACCCATACATTTCCCACGCGAAGGCTTGATTTTCTAAAATTTCTTAGAAATTCGTCGATTAGTTTAGTCGAAATTCTATATAATCATTGAATACTTGGTTGGCCGCCAATTTTGGTTCCATAATATGCTTGCAATGTGAAGCAAGACATTGGATTGTCCTCACTATCTCTCTTGAAATTTTTGTTTTCCTTCTTCCTTTCATGATCGTCACACGCGATCTGGATCTATAATTGCAATTCCTCTACATCATTCTTCTGCCTTCAGTAACTCTTTCCTCGTGTCGGGAACTAGAATTTGGAATAATTGTCCTCGCGATGATATAAATTGTACATCCCTTACAACTTTCAAACGTGCATGTAAAGATTTCCTCTTGAATTCGTAGGCCAACTAGAACAATTTGTGTATGAATGTGTGAGTGAATGATCATAGTATACTTTTGTTAAAAATGTATGTCATTTAAATTGTAAAGCTTAATTAATATCACGCAGTCGCCAATTTAATTTAAATTAATTTTATTTAATTTAATTCTAGTATTTAAGTTTTCCTAGTTTGGTAGGTTAAGTTTATAATATTTGAGTATTCATGTAAGTTGCATTGTGTGTGGTTAAGTGTAAGAGAGGGCCTAGAGCTCTAACTTCGCCACAATAAAGGCACCAATAAATAAATAAATATACCTGTGATACCTCTGTTTGAAATTAGATTCAATTCAGTTCAGTCGTTTTTGGAATTGATAGGAGGGCGAGGGGGGGGGGGGGGCAGGCATACACACGGACATTCGGATCATGTAGATCTCATAAGTCTACTTTCATATTTTTCAAAAATCGAAAGTAGGGTAAAATAATACTCAGAAAGATGGCTGTTGATATTCGAAGCTTCCCACAAAATTTCGAATGGAAACTGCGAAGCCTCGATATTACAACGAGCATAGGTATTCCAGACATGAGCGTAAATACGCCCTTCACGCCAGCTTTTGTGAAGAAGAACTTTCGCCTTGGAAGGGTGAAAGCAAATTGGGAAACAAGCGTTATTGTGATGGTAGCAGCAAAGCAAACAGGTTGCACAAACCAAAAGCAAAACGTTTCTTGTAGGCTATGTATTAAATGCAGCTGGTGTTAAACGTAAAGGTTTAAAAACAAAAGGAGCGTTTTATAAATCATATTTTGTATCTGTGCCACTTGCACTTCCTATACATTACTGCAGTACAAAGCGGAATAATAAATACCGAAGGATAACAATGGCGGAATTAGAGGAAGAACGCGTAGAAGAAGTTCTACAAAGTTTGATAAATATACTAGACACAGGAGTATACTTTAAAAAGGAGGTGAAGGAAAACATCTTAACAGCCGTAAGTTTTCTGGAAACCTATTTTAATGCAGTGAAACTAAAACTAACATCTGGGATAGTGGAAGAAACGATCCATCAAAATGAGGTTATAGATTGCCAAGAGATGTCATAACAGAGGAGAAGGATGGATTCCCTAGGAGACAACTAGAGACATCTACAGGATGGAAAACGAATGACTACCAACAAGGACTGCCATCTAACGATAATATGACAAACGTAAACGGAACTCATGAAAGAGTGCAGTCTGTAGACGCAGTGGAAGAAACAAACAGACACCAGCAAGGAGCGGCTTCTACTAGCAGTGTACATGAAACAAACAGTAATAAGCAAAGAGTTTTAAGCAGTGCCATACCACTACAGACACCTACTGAGGGAAAGTATAACGAACAAAGCGCAGAGATAGGTCGAGCGCTAGAAGACAAACTTACAGAAATAAGAGAACATCAAATGCAGACGATGATAGAGAAAATCACTAGTAATATCAAAGAAATGATAAGAGATGAAATTGAAATTAAAGATCAACATAAAATAGGACCCCATCTAGGAAATAAAAAATAAAAACAATCAATACCGTATCGTTTCGAAAGGAACATAGGAACTCAATCAGAATTGACCCCCACAGAAAATAATGTGGAATACAATATAAAATAAATTAGATTGTGGTGTTTGAAGCCATATTTTCAGTGTTGCCTTAGTAAACAAGAGTTTAGTGCTTTTCAGTCGGTCAACACGAATGTACCCAAAAGAGATGGGTTATGCCCTAATCCTGAAATAAATTACATGAGATTAATAAAACACTAGGATGACCAGTTTCGATCGTCAAGCGATCATCATCAGATCCATTACACTTAGGCTACAAAATCTATGTTTGAAATACAGGTGAAAATATTTACAATATGTACAATTATTTAGTTGCAGTATTGGTACTGCAACTGTCAGTGTATGCTAAATGCAGTATATATGTTAGGTGAAATGCTAAATGGTGATAGCTATCCAGAGATTGTACTTTAGAGAGATTATATGGTTGTAAACTATGGTTAAACTATAAAATTTTTGGCTAACTACTTATCTGATTGTCTTCCGTACAACAGCTACTCGCAGTTTTCGTGCTCACTGGAACTCACTGTACGCTCGACTGCGGTGGTTATCTTAACGACTGGTTTTTCCCTGCCTTCTTCCCCCTGTCCCTACGTGCTGTGGGGAGTGATAGCGATGTGTTTATGTGAGGTGTTGCCAACCTAGATAAGATGTATGTTATTGAATGAGGTGGGTCTACAACTATTAAAGACCGTGGATTAGCCCTCGCCACGCGTGGAGCATAACCCATTCGAACTAAGCGTTGACGGTCTTATGAGGACGTCCCGGCACCTTTAATACTGCCGCGAATATGGGCCTTGGTTTGTTGCAGAAGAAAAGTACATCGTACACCTGATCCAGATAACATTTACCTATTAAAAACCCCTAATTTCCCCCCTTTTTTATCTAGCTTGGCTGTGTCGCTAAATTGTGTTTTGTTTCCGACAGGGTGTGTTTTTTAGTAGCGTGAAGAGGGGTGAGCTCTCCATGAACGTGTGTTCATTTAGATTGTTGGGATTGTTTCGTTTGGCTAGGTGTATCTCGATTGCTTCCTTTATGTCAAGAGCTCTGCCTTTCGATTCGTGATGGATTATTTTAAGGTCCGACTCTATGTTGGTAAGGCTGTGCCCTGCGTCACACATATGTTCGCACACGGCTGAATGTGTTCCGTATCTTATCGCATTCCTATGTTCATTATAACGTGTGTCTACTCGCCTTCCACTCTGCCCGATGTAATTAGCTTGACAATCGGTGTCTTGGCACGTTATAGAATATACCCCTGACCTTGAATACGGGTCACGTTTATTTAGATTACTATTTAGGAGGTGCCTAGCGGTTGTGTTTTTCGTCGTGAAAGCTATCTTTATGCCTTGTTTTTTGAATAGGTTAGTGATTTTATATGTATTCGCATTCACATAGTTGAAACGCGCAAATTTTTTCTCATTACTGTCCGGTTTGGGAATCGTTTTATCTTTATTTTTATGTTTGGCTATAATTTGATTTATTTTGCTTGGCGAGAAGTTGTTTTCCTTTGCTATTTGCATAATAGTTCTTATTTCCTTATTATAATTGTCTTTTGACATGGGTATGTTTAAAGCTCTGTGCACCATTGAATTGAAACCCGCTAGTTTGTGCGTACTGGGGTGATTAGACTGATGGTCGATTGCATGCGAGGTTTGTGTTGCTTTCCGGAATATGGAATATGAAAGGTCGTTGTCTTTACGTTCAATAGTTATATCGAGATAATTTATTTTCCGGTCTATTTCGGATTCCTTAGTGAATTTGATAGAGTGGTGAAGGCTATTAATGGATTGGAGAATTGTTTCTTCGCTTGTTAGTTCAGTATCGTAGATGCAAATTACATCATCTACGTATCTTTTCCATACTACTATTCCCTTTGTTGAAGTCTTTTCTAAGAACGCATTTTCTAGTGCATTGATGAAGATGTCAGCGATTAACCCACTTAGTGGCGATCCCATTGCTAGGCCTTCTCTCTGTGTGTATATTTTATTGTCGAATTGAAACACGTTTTGCGTGAGAACGACCCTCAGTAATCTCACAATCTCTTCAATTTCTTTTACCGAATTGTTGGATTTTAAGTTGTTTTCGATAGTGTTGATTGCTTCAATAATCGGAATATTGGTGTACATGTTAGTTACGTCGAAGGATACTAGCCTGAAGCTAGGTTTCATTTGTAGGGTGTTCAATGCTGTTACTACTTCTGTTGTGTTCTTTACAGAGTTGTTTTTGTCGTTGGAAAGACGGCATTTTAAGATTTTTAGTAACTCTTTGCTGATTTTGTAATTAGGGGCATTCCTACAATTGACTATTGGTCTCATTGGGCATTCCTTTTTGTGTATTTTTGGTTGTCCCCTCAATGACGGTATTTTCGGGTTCATGTTTATTAGTTTTGATTTTTCGGCTTTGGTCAGTATGTATTCTGTTTCTTTTAGCGCACTTTTTATTTGTTTTTGGAATTTGTTGGTGGGGTCTTTTGTTAATTCCTTGATTTCGTTGTTGTTTAGGAATTCGACTGTTTTTTCAATGTATTCTGTTTTATTCAAAATTACTGTAGTGTTTCCCTTATCTGCTTTTGTGATGATTAAGTCATGTTCTTTTATTTTTTGTTTCAACGACTTTATTTCTTTGAGTTGTTTGTTGTTTTGAATGTTATTGCTATCGCCCTCTCGTTTGAGGATTTTTTTGGCTTCGTTGGTGGCGAGACTTTTGGTTAATTCCCTGTCTTCTGCTGGGAGCTTGTGACTGGCTATCTCAATATCTGTGATTAACTGTTTTATATTGTGGTTCGTGTGTGCGTCTGTGCAATTGTATTTCAAACCTTTGTCTAGCATATTCATTTCACCTTGAGAAAAGGTTACGTTCGTTCTGTTGTTTACTCTGCTGTGGAAATTGAATTCATTGTTATTCGTGTGTTGTTCGTTAGATTGATGGTTCTGTGTTTCTCCTAGTTTTCTTAATTTATTTTCTAGCGTTTCATGCTTCCTCGTTGCTCTGATTTTGATGGTGTCATGTAGGTGCTCGGTGAAGCTGTCCCATTGGGCTGCGTGCCAGAAATTACTTAGTTGCAATTGAATGTCGTATAATTGTTGGTTAATTTTTTGCTTTCTTATGTATGCAAATCTTAATTCGTTTTTTATCCAAAGCGCTTTGGCTTGTTTGGTTGAAATGATCGTGGCTGGTGTGTTCGGTACTGTTTTAATTGGTACGTATTTAGGGGTGAGGTTTAGTTCTATACATTTTTTGTTGAACCAAATTGACTTGCCTAAATTCATGAGTTTAAGCCTGAGTGATTTGAATTTCTTGGCTTCACGATTTGCCTGACTAGCCGTGAACATTGTGGTGTTTGAAGCCATATTTTCAGTGTTGCCTTAGTAAACAAGAGTTTAGTGCTTTTCAGTCGGTCAACACGAATGTACCCAAAAGAGATGGGTTATGCCCTAATCCTGAAATAAATTACATGAGATTAATAAAACACTAGGATGACCAGTTTCGATCGTCAAGCGATCATCATCAGATCCATTACACTTAGGCTACAAAATCTATGTTTGAAATACAGGTGAAAATATTTACAATATGTACAATTATTTAGTTGCAGTATTGGTACTGCAACTGTCAGTGTATGCTAAATGCAGTATATATGTTAGGTGAAATGCTAAATGGTGATAGCTATCCAGAGATTGTACTTTAGAGAGATTATATGGTTGTAAACTATGGTTAAACTATAAAAGTTTAGGCTAACTACTTATCTGATTGTCTTCCGTACAACAGCTACTCGCAGTTTTCGTGCTCACTGGAACTCACTGTACGCTCGACTGCGGTGGTTATCTTAACGACTGGTTTTTCCCTGCCTTCTTCCCCCTGTCCCTACGTGCTGTGGGGAGTGATAGCGATGTGTTTATGTGAGGTGTTGCCAACCTAGATAAGATGTATGTTATTGAATGAGGTGGGTCTACAACTATTAAAGACCGTGGATTAGCCCTCGCCACGCGTGGAGCATAACCCATTCGAACTAAGCGTTGACGGTCTTATGAGGACGTCCCGGCACCTTTAATACTGCCGCGAATATGGGCCTTGGTTTGTTGCAGAAGAAAAGTACATCGTACACCTGATCCAGATAACATTTACCTATTAAAAACCCCTAATTTCCCCCCTTTTTTATCTAGCTTGGCTGTGTCGCTAAATTGTGTTTTGTTTCCGACAGGGTGTGTTTTTTAGTAGCGTGAAGAGGGGTGAGCTCTCCATGAACGTGTGTTCATTTAGACTGTAGGGATTGTTTCGTTTGGCTAGGTGTATCTCGATTGCTTCCTTTATGTCAAGAGCTCTGCCTTTCGATTCGTGATGGATTATTTTAAGGTCCGACTCTATGTTGGTAAAGTTGTGCCCTGCGTCACACATATGTTCGCATACGGCTTCACAATTTCATAATCAAGAAACACCAAAGAACATTACAGCTGAAGAGAAATGGACGGAAGTCATAGGCAGGAAACAAAGACAACTACCACGGCATCAAGCATCTATAACAGGCACAGGAACGGAAGACGTAAACCTACAAGCAGTAGAAAAGATGGCCTGGATATTTACAGGAAGAGTGCAACAGGAAACCACAGCCGAGTCCATAAGAAAATTCCTCATCAAAAAGGAAATTATAGGAGAAATTATACGCGAAGAATTCTTAACGAAATTTAATACAACGTATTTCAAATTGGGAATTCCCTTTAAATACCTGGAAAGAATAAATAAAGAAGATTTGGGCCAACAAACATCAGCGTAAGACGTTTTCGGCTTTTTTCGGAGAAATACAAGAATACAATAAGAATAAAACAGATCAGTGGTGTATGAGTAACTCAAAAAATGGAGAAAATGTGGGAAAAGACAACTTACAAATAATGTTATGGAACATTGGTGGTTTGAAAAACGGACTAAGCCCGAGGATTGCCTGAGTGGATACGACGCAGTATTATTAACAGAAAAAGGTCTCACAGATCATTGGCAACACGCAGAATATTACTGTATACATCTTCAATCGCCACAAGGAGAAAGATGAAGACCTGCAAGTGGAATTACTATCCTATTAAAGCCATGGTTGACACCAATAATCTCAGAAATTAAATTAGATCACTCTCTGCTAATTGAAACACAATACATCACAATTATTACGTGTTACTTTCCACCGTATACAACGGCCATGTAGATAATAGATGAAATAGGGCAACTAATCTCATTGAGTAGGCACGACATCCCTCTAATCCTAGCCGGAGACTTACATTGTAGGCTGGATGTATTGCGCCCGTTGACGCATGTTTGCTCAGATAACAGAGACTAAAACTTATGCTGGAATGTAACTGAACACACCCTGCGAGCGGCGGGAAGAAGCTGAAGTAATACCGCTTATGATCATATTTTTATATATTTTGGACATTCCGAAAATCAATTATAATTATAACCAAGTAATTCTGCATAATTGAAGTACAGCAAACTTCGTAAATCAATGAAACTATCAATTTACGTGGCTAGCTCATATCCTAAGAGCACGCCATATTTGGTAACACCAGTTCCTATTTGTCTTTGGATGATACAACATCGATGTGCATGTTGGAGCACAAGTGAAATTACGTCCGTGAAGGAAACCATGTGGCACGAAAAATCAGTGGATATTTTTCTCATGGATAGCCATCATGGCATTATTTAACAATTTAAAGATTGGAGACATTCATCATTACATAAACTGTGAAATATTTTCATTCTCCGAGGTGAAATGATGGACTTGTGTAAAGCAAATTTTATGACCGCATGGTCACACACACACTTCAGTGTTACATAAACTGTGTAATTAATTAACTGTACAAAATCTACGAGTACAATCTTTATTTGCCGGATGGGCAGTATTTTTGGTTTAATATCTTATGTTAATATTTTCTGTAAATATCAGTGCAAAAGTCACGAGAGAGTGTCTCACAAGCGACAAGACTAGAGCCAGTGGAGGAGAGAAAATGGGCATTTTTTTACCGCATATTAGCTTCAGTGCGCGCAAGTTTTCGTTAATTATGTGCTACGTTATTACCAACGCTAACATTACAATCATGCTAAACCATCAGATCTTCAAATACAACCCCAACCACGCGATGGCATGTGATTTCTAAATCATGCGTGGGGAATTAGCAGCGGAAGATGTCCAAATACAATGAGAAGATAATCTAAGGCCATACACGAGACCGCATATAACATCTCATGGCGGGTCTCGAACCAAGTGTCGCTGCATCTGTAAGACAGATCAAGTATTTGTAGCGTATTGTAATGAGTTGGAAACAGTAGATTAGTTTAATTTGGTTTAATTTATTTAAGTGCACAATGCAGGTAGTTAATTATAAGACACGTGTGGAAAGTAATAGTTTTATTAAACATTTATAGACGCCAGGAAGGCTGGATTTTCAATGCTCATTTCGTATCATTTCAAAACAGTTATTATCAACTTTTATTTTGTCAAGCTGATGACAAATAAACTAGTTTGGCAGATGTTAAATCGAGGCCAATGTTACGAGCCAAACCCACTACACAGCACACTCGATTGAAGGCAATGCATCAGTATTTTGTTTAGAAGGCTGTGAGATTCTTAACATTACTACAAGTGGAATGTAGAGTTCCGTTATTCACATTTTGTTGGCCAGATCAATACTTGAAAACAGGTTTATTTTTTTACGTGAAGCCAGACAGGCAATGAATGCAACTGTATTTCGTAACCAAATGAACGCAGGTTCGACCTTATTCAGGGAAGAGGCAATTTTATAAATGCTCACACACATTTAGCTTGTATCAGAAGCCTTCATGTTTATTTACAGCGTTGTCAGGATGTGTTTTCTGTACACATAATCTTTATTACCAGCACTTCAAACGTGTATCAATTAGGAATCCACACTTTTGTAAATTAACGTTATAAGAGTATCATATGAGTCGTGACGGTGGATTAATACCTCCGACATTGTTATTGTGGTTATACTGGTGGTAATGAACTATTTGAAGTCGTACCAAACCGAGGGCGCCTGGATCGATGAATCCGAAATAAGAGTAAAGTAATTGGTGAGGACACAGGATGTCTAATAATTATGAAGTAATTGGTGAAGACACAGGGTGTCTAGTAAACTATTAAACTATTGAGTTATTTTGCTTAAGTTGGATACACACGTTCCCTAAATACACTGAACGCTTTTAAAGGTCCATAAACTGAACAACAATACTGTCAGGGATAAATAATTGTGTGAAGCTTTAATAATCAAAAATAGGGTTTTGAAAACTAACGAATCTTATAATTCCCCTTGAGTCTAAATAAAATTTCTAAACATTAAAAATAAACCTTTTTCTGGACCAAATGTTAACACTTAGATATTGTTAAGCTGTTTTAGATACATTTTGATACATTTTCACATGAATAGTCGACAACTAATTGGTGATGTGATAATAGAAGCACACACATCAGATTAGTAGCAATATGAGTCGATGTAATTGTTTAATTATTATCGCAATTGCAGGCTTTCCTATATCTTTCTACTTTCTTAACACTTTGACACAATGACCGTTTTTTTGCAAACAGTAACAAATCGAGTAAGCAGGCAGTGCCACTTGTACAACCATAGGAGTGCTGAATTATTGTATGCATTTGTGTTGTATTAGCATAGCTTTTTTATTTATTCTGCAACATTGTGCACATAGCTTGATTTTCTTAGTAATAAACGCATCTCGTTTATTAATTAATGATATTCAGGACTAGCTAAACACTTAACTCTAAAGATAAATGTTAGAGATGGCACCATCATAGCATAGGACAAATTTTCCCCTTTGCTACTAAGTGTAAATATTCTAGTACTTGTAAACAAGTAAATGCCTTGCTTTGCTGTAGATTCTTTTGATGTTTGATCCTCCCGTAGTCATTTCGATGTAATTGCTTAGGGCCGATCTTACATGCCATTCTCTTAGCTTGTTCATTTTAGTCGAATTTTGTATTAGGACCATGAGAGTAATTTAGATCTTGTTTAGGACTTTTTTATATTTTCTTTCAGGGCAGAGTAGTATCGGACTAGCCGTTTTGCAACTCTCATGCTAGGCTAGGGATCTATTCTGAATAAAATTTGTTTGTGATTTTAACATAAGACTGACCTCTCTTTTCTTGTTTAGTTTTGTTATCGCTGCATTCCACTAACAACAGAAGAAGTTCAAAATATAATCGCAAGCATAAAGAAAAGTAAAGCTGCTGGGCCAGACAACATATTCGGTAAATACATGAAAGACACGGCACACCTCCTATTACCAGTATGGACGAAATTATATAATAAATGTATCTGGACGGCATCAATACCCGAGAGATGGAGACAGTCTACCATAAAAGTTCTCTATAAAGGCAAAGGCGACCCATATGATACAAATTTGTACAGAAGCATTGCACTCGAGAATATACCGTTCAAGATATTCACTAAATTAATAACAGAAAGAATCAAAGAAGAAATAGATGTACAACTACCAGAAACACAATTTGCATTCAGGAAAGGAAGGTCAACTCTTACTGCAATCAAACTATTATTAAATAACATTTGGCAAGTCATGGAAAGAAAAGAAAAACATTACGCAGTATTTATAGACTTCACAAAAGCATTTGATCTCATAAACCGTGATCTTGCGAAACTGAAGCTGGAAAATGCTCTAGATAGAGATAATGTATGGACAAGAATTATACATACGATACTACATTGGAACAACATAAGAATCTCGGATAATATATCACTCTCTGATCCGATAATTCAAACGAATGGAGTTCTACAGGGTGACCCAATCAGCCCTTTGCTCTTCATCCTAGCAGCGGAAGACATAATGAGAATGACTCAAAACACATATATTGTATCATATGCGTACGCTGATGACATTGTGATCGGATCACATAACATCATAAAACTACAAAACATTATAAAAAATGGAGGAATGGTGCACTGAATATAATTTTGACATCAACACATCTAAGACACAAATGATGGTGTTTAGACAAGGAGGAAAGGTACCAACCGGAACACAAATTTTCATACAGGAAAAAAAATATAGTAAAAGAATTCAAATACCTAGGCATCACTCTACAAACAAGTGCAAAATGCTTTACAAAACAAGTGACAGAAAAAATCACACAAGCGGTTCGGGCGATGCACGATATAAGATATGTAAGAACACTCAACCTCGAGACAGCAATGGCATTATTTAAAAATAATATAATGCCAATATTGGCATACGGAATAGAAATCATATGGCCTTTCCTCACTGAAAAGAATCTATCATCACTTGAAAGTGTTAAAGCATTATACATTTAAAAAAAGCGATTGGAGTTTCCAAGACGACCAAATCACGGCTAGTCTACCTCCTCGCGCGATAAACATTCCTAATTGAAGACTTTAGAACGCTTCTAATTTTACCTTGCGCAAGAGGTTCGGAAAACCTATTAACGACACTCAGAAGGAAAAGAGAAGAAATCCCACTGGAATTTTATGGAACGGCGCCATGGTTGACATGGGCTTTGAGATGAGGCACATGTTCACACGCCTGGCAGTTCATGGTTTTCACCATTTGATGTGTACAAATAAAGCAAACCATGATCCGGATGACACATGGGTATGTCAACTATGCGGACACCCATGTGAACGTTACCATATAGAAAAATGCAGCAAAAGAATAAAGTCCATAAAAGAATATGCCACCCTACGCGCAGGTGCGCAAACATAGGGTATATAAATGTATGTAACGGGTGTTTAGCTGCAATAAAAGTATTATTATTAAAATAATAAATACCGGTATGTTCCATTTTGCAGAGAGGGAAAGCACTTTCATGAAAAATGTAGAGTAAAGTCTGGCATTCCAACATTTTTCAATAACAATGTATCTCTTGGAAACTCCCACTCTAACACGAGTGACGTAAGAAGAGAACACTGTAAATCTCAATGCAATGACCTCATGGGAATATGGAACAAGAGTTAGTGGCAGTGTGTGCCTTTGTGAGAATTAAATTTAGGCATCATTGAGGCGTACGTAGAAGTTTGTCCGTAAGCTTATTTTACTTAAATTACAGGACTATGTAATACCAACCTTGGAAGCTTCACATCATCGAAGCGGGAGTGTGTCCAAGGCAGATTAGAAACTTCCTAGCATGAAGAAAGCTTTCATCATTGGAAGAATTCAACGCTTCAAAGTTTTGAACCAGATATTTCGAATTATATCAAGAGCATTGTTTAGACTCACGGTCAGGGTGGTAGAAAACAAGAACAGCACAATTGACTCGCTTTCACATTAAGAGTCAACAAATCACTACAAGACTCTTAAAGAGTCTGTTGAAATGTGCCTATCAATAAAACAGGCACGCCTCTTAGAATATATTCCACTGTGCACGGCATTAAATTACAATTCAGGAAAGACACTCACCGAAAATCGCATGAAATGATATAGCTCAGATGAAAGTGAGGTATTGTAACCAGTCCAGGTTTTCATATCTAAATGCTGGATGCAACGTGTATGGATTAAATCTACGTATGATAGAGGTTTGAAACTTATTTAAGTTCCAGAACCGTAACATTCCATCCCCCTAATCATAAGTTTATCATTCGTGTGAGTTTTTTGTTAATTCATTTTAGGGACTTAAGACATCTTGGCCATAAGCCCCGTGTAGTTTGGTGTTTATTGAATTTCTAATAACCTGTAGTTATGTGATGACTAGTAGTGACCAGGTGCCTCGGGACTTGAAATAAGGTACCGGTACTATGCCGGCATTTGCAGCCACATTCTGGATAGCCGCTGTCAGCGTCGCGACTCGAACATACGATCTCTGAACTTTGTGCAACTGCCCTCGCAGACGTGGTGCATGGCTACGCCGCGGGACCTTCCCCCTGAAGTGTAAGGTCTCCATGGTGTCATATTACACACAGGGTCGTTAGTAATACTACAATCTGAAAGAAGAAATTAGATTAGTTAATTAATTAGGCCAAGAACTGTCAGATCTTGCAGCTATCGCATCCATATCGATGATTGACAGGTGTTTGTAAAGGCACAATCCATCATAGCCAGTGCCACGCTCGGTAAATGTAGATCGCGATACTTTTTTACCTCAAGTTCTGTTTATTGCTTGATTTCAGAGAGCCGTGAGAAAGCTTACGTGTATGCAGTGTCAGCAGCAGGAGTGGCCTACTCCATCACCAGAGCTTGTTCTCGAGGTGAACTCAACGAGTGTAGCTGTGACAGTCGCGTGCATATCCGGAAACCAAAAGGCAACTGGCAGTGGGGAGGATGCTCAGAGGTATGTATTACCAGGAGGTTTTCAGTCGGCCCAATTGTAGTGGATGTTTTCTAATACGGAAAAAGAATGCATGAGATTAATATACACAGACTTGGATCACCAGTTTCGATCGTCAAGCGATCATCATCAGATCCCTTAAAATTAAAAGTTTTGATTTTCAATCTCTCGATAAAAGTCATGGGCATCCACTCCTCGAGTAACTTTGCTAATCACTTTAATTCCTTCGGCATTATTCAGTGAGTAGTTGTTATTCGCCGTAGGTAGTATCCTCAATCCTCACGGCTGGCCCCGCCCCGTTTGGACCATGGACCACGTGCCACGCCCCCTTGGACACGTCACATGTGCCACATCCCCTGGCCACGCCCAAGTACCACGCCCCTGGGACCACCTGACATGCCACGTGGTTCCCCGTGCCCCACCCATGTACCATGTGCGATGTGCCACGCCCTTTTGGCCCACGTGCGATGTGCCACGCCCTCTTGGACCACGTGCGATGTGCCACGCCCTCTTGGACCCTGTGCCACGCCCTCTTGTACCACGTCAAAGTGAAAGGTCGTGTTTTTCCCGAGCTCTCAGGTGTGCTGAAATGGGTTGTTCTCTGGAGTGTTATCGCGCGAGGATCGGACTGTGATAGTCGGGATTTCCGGAGTTTGTGTTTGCCTACGGGCCCTAGTAACTTGTGGTTTATAGCCCTAGTGATAGCTGCGTTGTTAGTTATTGGTGGAGTGGAAGTGAATCCAGGCCCTGTTACTCCAAATGTGAATCAGGCAAATGATCCAGTGGCAGCATTAAAGTGTTCGACGTGCAGTAAAACATTGAAGAACGGTGTTCAGTGTGGACTATGTGAGAAATGGTTTCACTTGGGCTGTATTAAGGTCAAGAAGGAGGATTGAGTGTCGGGAATTGGTTTTGTAAAGTATGTGATACGCCGGACTATTTGAGGGTGCAAATCAAAGCAAGGGATCAAATAATACTGGAACTTAGAACAAAGCTTCGTGAATCAGAGGAAATGGTGAAGGATGTGACTGAACGGCTTTCTACTGGGATCAGTGTGGAAGAGGGCGTGCAGGAACAAACTGATAATGACGTTATCATAATGGGTGATTCTATGATACGATGGAGTGCGAATATCTCGAGGAAATCAGGTGCGAAAGTGCGGGGTTATCCGGGGATTAAAATTGACCAGTTTGCCCAACAAGTGGAAGAAGCTAATGTAGAGGACTGTGACAAAGTTAAAGTGTTGTTGCTCCATGTTGGGACGAACGATTTGAAGAAGAGGGCTACAGCTGATTACATCATGGGGGAGCTCTACGAACTAGGCAGAAAAGCTAAAAGCAAGTTTAGAAATGCAAAAATTATAATGAGTGGCATTGTTCGGCGGGGAGATGTTCCGTTAAGGCGAGTTAAGATTGTAAATGACCGCATGGACTGGGTTTGTGCACAACTGGGATTAGTGTACGTAGATGCTGACTGCTGGATTGGTGGCCGTGACTTCGCCCGAGACGGGCTGCATTTAAATCGACGGGGCGCTTTCAACCTAGGGAGCCTACATGACAGGGTCATCGGTTCGTGCCGGCCTCTGTCAGGAGGAGCAGGTCCAGAGGTTGCCAGCCGACGGGAACAGAAGGAGCTACTTCGGGATATTTGCTGCGGAGGTAAGACTCTAAGATTACTGCAGGTTAATTGTCAGAGTTTAGGAAATAAATTAATTGAATTTTGGAATCTTGTAGAGACGTATACTCCGGACATTGTCATTGCTACTGAATCTTGGTTATATGAGGATATACATAGTAATGACATAATTCAAGGGACCTACGAAATGTACAGAAGGGATCGGGGGAAACGAGGTGGTGGCTATTTATTTGTGTGCGCAAAAATATAGCTAGTTTCTTAAAGTGGGCTGATACGGATCATGAAATGTTATGTGTACAAATTTCGGATAAAGGGAACACACTCCCTCTTCAGGTGATAGGGGCGTATAGAGCACCGAAAGATAACTTTTCGCTTCTCGACACACTGTATGATAAAACTTGTACGGGTAATGCTATGAAAAAGAGCATAATAATTTCCGGAGATATAAACCTCCCCAAAGTAGACTGGTCTGGTGAGTCATCTAGCTGTGGTCAAGCTCAGAGCGCTGCAAACAAATTCTTAAGGGAAGGGTGATTTTCCCAAGTAGTTGACTTCCCAACTAGAGGCAATAATACCTTAGATGTTTATCCCGTAAGGCCTGTAGAGCTGTAAGTAGCGGAGTAAGGCCGATTCTATTACCCCCCACCACCTCTCCCTCTGACGTCACATACTAACCCTCAATACATTCAGAGGCAAAGTCAATATCTCTCGAACGCATGGTCCGATTTTGACAAATAAGGTGTCGTTGGACTCGGGTTGACGTCCTCTTTCCAATGGACTACTCATTTCAACCCCTAAATAAAACCTACCCCTACTAGGGGGTGAAATTTTAATATATTTAGTGAAAGTCTCTTTTCAAATGCGACATGTATAAGGTGCGCTGCTAAAATGAACTTAAAAGTTGTTGCTCATATAGCGCATGCGTTTTGCTGGTAGCCGCTATGGATCAACATTTTGGTTTTTGTTTTTTTTACGCATGCGCACTTGGGATTTTTGTAAGAGGGTGAGCTCTTTGAAAAAAAATGATTGATAAGAAGGGCTTTTGGTGGTGAGGAGAGAACCAGATAGTCGCCTACTTTCCTACGAAGTTTGCCGATATCTCTCGAACGCAAGGTCGGATTTGGACGTGTGGAATGCCAAATCGCTTGTCTCGAAGCCCTATATATGTTATTAATAGGTTAAAGTTTTGAGAATGAGGGAAACAGGCTTTTTGGGGGTAAAACCATGATTTTAGACTTTTTACGATATCTCACGAATGCATGGTCAGATTTGGTCCTATGACGTGTCAAATGGATTGTCTCGAAACCCTCTCTATTTTGGTAATAGGTTAAAGTTTTTGAGAATGAGGGAAACAGAATTTTTTGGTGTAAAACTATGATTTTAGACTTTCTGTTATATCTCACAAACCAATAACGCCAGGGACGTATACGAGGGGTCGTAGGACTCGGGATGACGCCCCTCCCCTCCCCCCTTTCCGATATAGTATTTATGTTTTAAAAAAAATGCGAAAGGGTCTAACGACACTTTTGTTGAAAACATTTTAGTTTTTAAAACTTTTTTTTAATCTGTCTAAAATGTTCATGAAGAGTGGTTGTAAGTAGTGTGGTGACACGGGTTCTACGCCACTTCTTTTTGAACCCTCCTCGTATCGGCCCCGAACCTGATATCTCGCTAACCAAACATGGGATTAGAACATACAGGGTGTCCTAGCACTCGTAGTGACGCCCCCTACCTTCCTATAGCCTCTTTATTTAATTAAAAGACCAAAACTAAAAGGTCATTCGCGAGTAGTGGGATATTGTTGGTTTTCCCAAGTCGTGCCCGTGCTTGAATATGTATGGTTATGTTGGGAAAGGGTTAGGTAGTGGGAAAGGAGTAGGGTCGAGTGAGGGGTCGTTTAGATGGTATTTTTTCCTCACTATGTGATGGTGAGGTTATTTTTTAAAATGGATGGAATTTGGAAAGGCCATTTGGGGTAAACATGTTGTTTTGACATTTTGGCGATGAGTGGTTTTTTGTATGCCTACGAATTTGAGGGGTTTTGTAAGAGGGCGGGCTTTTTACATGATTATTTATAGATGAGTTTTTTTAATATTTATTAAGAATCATTAAAACTCATAGGTCATGCGCTTTTTACTATCTCGGTAACCAATAATCGGATTTAATCCTATGAGGTGTCGTAGGACTCGTGGTGAATCCCCCCTTTCCTATGGACGTTTTATGTCCACTCTAAAATAATGCTAGGTTGTAGGCTCTACGTTACCTAGGAAGTTGTGAGCCCCTGCGACCTTGGAATGGAAGGAGTCATGCTAGGAGGGCGTGCTTGGATTCGTGTTTTTTTTTCGTCTCGTCGTGCTCTTTACGGGAATGTAGGTGTCGAAAAGGTGAACATAGGGGTTTGGGTCTAAAAATGCGTTTTTCACATTTTTGCTCATTTTTTGGAAAACCGAAAAAGTGACGATGACTTGTGTGATAGTATTTTTTCGTCTCGATGTCTTTTTTTACGGAGATGTAGGTATGGAAAAGGTAAAAAGCTGGAAACATGGTTTTTTGATGGAAAATGGGTTTTGTGATTTTCCCTAATATTGCGAAAACTGAAAACGTGATGATGACGTGCGTGATAGTATTTTTTCGTCTCGTTGTGCTCTTTACGGGAATGCAGGTGTTGAAAAGGTAAAAAACCTGGAAACACGGTTTTTTGATGGAAAATGGGTTTTTGTGGTTTTCCCTCATATTGCGAAAACTGAAAACGTGAGGATGACGTGTGTGATAGTATTTTTTCGTCTCATTGTCCTCTTTACGGAGATGTAGGTACGGAAACGGTAAAAAGCTGGAAACATGTCTTTTTAGTCAAAAATGTTTTTTTTTTGTGATTTTACCTAATATTGCAAAAACTGAAAACGTGATGATGACGTGTGTGATAGTGTGTGATAGTATTTTATTCAACTCTTTATTCTCTTTACGGAGATATAGGTATGGAAAAGATAAAAAGCTGGAAACTTGGTTTTCTTAAGGAAAAGGTGTTTTTGTTATTTTTCGCGTTATTTGGATAACGAATGAGGCGATTTTTATGACGGGCATGTTGATGTATTTGTGTCGTTGTTCTCTTTACGAAGATGTAGGTATGGAAAAGCAGAAATCATGGTTTCCGTCATTTTTCTTTTCGAGATCGTTGAGGAAAACGGGGAAAAAGTAAGGAACCAGATTTGAAGTCACGTTATGTTAAGCGCTATAATGTTGGTAAAACACCTATGCATTATTATTATTATTTGACAAGGCTTGACTGGGCTCACATGCAGAGAGAGAACTTGCTTGATGAAATGAGAATTGAAAGCATTGAGGCTGACCCACGGCCAGCCAGACAAGGGGTCTTATCATCGTACGTGCCTCGCAGCAGAGAGATATGAGGCAGGTGTCCATTATACAGTGTGCAGATTTATACTGTGTGTGTCATAGCCTTGGTTCATTATGGTCTCATCATGCAACGCAAAGTTTGAAACGATGGGTGGGTGTATAACATCATGATAAAAGATTGGCATGGACTTGAACAAAGAGGTTATTGGACATGTAATTAACAAACGGGTGGGAATAATGAAAGGTCATGTGATACATCTTTTTGGAAATGGTTTTTTTTCTAAATAAATAAATAAATAGGGTTTTATTACAAAAAATTATGTTTATTGACCCATAAATTATACGTGGAAGGAAACCCTAACCACTTTACAAAATAATTTGCACCTTTGACTTTAATTACTCGTTCAATGAGATAATCGTTGGGATATAATGTTTTTTGCACGTCTTCATAATAGAATCGTCCCTGAATGGATTGACCGCTCTGATCTTCTAAGAGATACGTCACTGGTTGACCTAGCTTGAATTGGCGAATTTTAAAAATTTCTGACGACCATTGTGGAGTATACGATTTTGAAAACACACTTCTATGTTTACTGATGCGAACAAAATCTCCAATTTTAAGGCGATGTCGCCTTGGGTCCACCCTTTTTATAGGGTTAAACAGTCTATTGAGTCTGGGTAGGTTCTTGGTGACGAGGCGAGGTTTCATGCCGATGGTGGAATGAATGGTGTTGTTGTAGCGTGACACAAGTTGAGGTAATCAGTCTATCCATCGATAGGAACCATGTATTGTAAACTCTTTCCATATATAACTTTTTAATGTTCGATTGAAGCGTTCAACTACGTTAGCTTTGAGATTGCAATAGGTGGTGTAATGGTGAATATCCTTAGATTTGAGAAAACTGGAGAAATCCTTGTTGAAAAATTCTTCCCCTGGTCGGTTTGTAACAAGTGATGTTGACGTTTTGATTGTTCAATAATATGTTGAAAGGCCTTTGTGACTAAGACACCAGTTTTATTTTTTACTGGTTGAACAAAAGCCATTTTGGAATAGACATCAATTATGGTCAACATTTAGGCGTACACCGTCGTTAACGTTAGAATAAGGTATCATTTCAACCAGGTCTGCCTGCCAAAGTTCATCGATTCCTTTGGAAATGACACGACGACGTTCATAAATGCGTCGGGCTGGTTTATGCAATTCATGAGCAATGCCCACATTGATGGGGGATGGCTTATAAGATAATTTTAGCATCTCGGAGTTGTTGTTCAATGTGGGCGATTTCTGCCTCATGTCCAGTGTGACCAGCTTGTTTTGATGCATGAAGCAAGTATAAGCGCTCTACTAACTGATTGGGATTATTCCAAAAGGTTATATCTAGGTAGGGTTTTAATTTCTTATACCTTACACCAGAGGCAGAGTGATGTTTTGCTTACCAAAGATGTTTGCAATGATGGTTTTATATTTTTGGGATATATTGGCATTGACCTGCTGAGAGGATTTATAGTTTCTTTTGTGAGCGTTGGTGTCTAATAAAATGGATTTATATTTAGCAAGGTCCTCGGACGTTAAATCTTGTGGCGAGGGGGTGCGAGAAAATAGCAGCTTTAACAGACCTGGTGTTAATTTACAGTTGATCTTTTTAATGGCAGCTTTCGTACGAGCAAATTTTATGGATGAATCCCCAATTTTAAAACTATCATTCTCATAGCGAACACCATACGTGGTATCTGTCTTTCCAATAAATAGAAGGGTCAGATACGGTTCCAGGGTTGCCCCATAATGTTTGATTAAAATGTTTTTGAGTTGAGCTTTATTTTGAGGGGTTGCCAAGACTTGTGAAAACGGAGACGATGTGGAGGAAGACGGTGTTGCCGCTATGACGGAAGATTTTTGTTTTGTTTTTAGAAACTGTTGAATGGGTGAGGATATTTTTTTCTTTCAGGACTAAATACGCTTTCGCTTTCACTTTCACTTTGTTCATGTTGTTGTTCTTCTTCTACTTCATGTTCTTGATGTTCTTGTGCACTAACATTAGAGGAGGAGGAGGAGGAGGAGGGGGAGGATTTTACATATCGTGTGGAATCTGTTTGAGTAAATTTTGAAATTGTTATGGGTTTGGTTTGAGAGGTAGCAGCAACAGTAGCAGCAGAAGCATTAGGTTTGAATCTCATGGGATCAACCGATGATGGAGCATTTTTATCATGGGTAAAGGATTGACGTTTTTTAAACGTTGCAATTCAAGAAATTTATGTCGAATCGTATTTCGTGCCTCAATAATACGCTGCATGATTTGAACATGTTTCTTGTACCCTATGGCGTTCGCCATGGTAAAGGTAAAGACACACTAACAGGAAATGTCCAACCCTGGATCTTTTTAAACAGAAATAAAATGATCAAAACCCAAGCGATAACGTCCCTAACATCGTTTACTCTGTTTATTTATGACCAAACAGGCATGGGGATGATGGTTCCAACACGAAGCACACAATTGCGTGAAAGCTGTAAAGGAAATATCTGAATTCACATGATCTTGAAAAATATGATAGAGATTTCTAGAATCTTGGCGGAAGAGAACGATGAGATTGGCATTGTCACGAATCAACTGTTTGGGGATTTTGGAATAGGTCTGAGCCAGATAAAAACAATCCACTTGTTTATGGCGTCCCATACTAAAATACTCTTGAATAATGGCCTGTCGTTGAGTGGCAATATCATCAAAAATTATAATGGAATCTGGTTGAATGCGGTCTGGTTGAATGATATCTTGAGGTGAGGTGAATGTAAAATAGCCCATAGCTTCTTTATTTAACGAAGACTTAATTTGTTCCAGTTACACGTAGAGAGGCTGGTACAAGGATTTGGCAAAAATATAAATATTTTGAAATCGTAGGCCATGAGGCGCGGTAATAATATTCAGCAAAACATTGGTCTTTCCACAACTCGAAGGCCCTACCATAATACATCGAACGGTAGATGGGAATAGGGCGCCATGACGTTTAGGTTCGCACACGGACAGTGATAGCTCTGAAACCAAATCAGAGACGGGCAAAACATGGGGTTGTTTCATTAATTCCATTGTGTCGACGACTGAGTTTTTTCTTGTGTGTATAAGGGTTATATATATAGGCAAGCGGTGAGTAGGATAGGTTAGTTAACGTCTATCACCAAGGACGTGTTTGGGAGAGCTCGTGTAACCATGGCCACGGTAGCCTCTTTGTCAAAACAGACACGAGAGGTGGCAACAAAAAGCTATGTCGATCGCAAAGTGCAAAGTGTCTATCACATGGCCCCGAGACTAACCGCTGAGGGCTATTCAGCCAATCATCATCGTATTATTGATGTGCAAGAGCCTCGAGACGAAAATGATGTTTGCACGAAACGTTATGTGACCTATCAAATGAAAAGGCTTTATAAATTTGTCCCATCTGTATTTTTAGTGTACCTGTCAATTCAAAAACTGGACAATGACAGAAACCATTCCCCACCACCACTGGTGAATGATGATCTTACCTATATGCTTGCTTCCGGTTTAAGTCGTTATCCACTGCATTATGATGGTGTAATTCATATTAAATATGCCATGCCTGATGAGAAACATTTAAAAATACAAATAAACGGTGATAGAGTGTTGGCCCACAACCATCAAAGAGTAAATGTTGGAGATGAAATATCCTTTCATCTTATGCTTACGTTTGAGGAAAACGAAGCTGGGAAAACGGTGAATGATTTTCCACTTTATATAGAATTGGAATATACTGCTATGAAATAAGGATCTCTACGTTAGTTGTTATCGAATGTTTGCTGTGAAAGGTTCACCAAGTAGCAGCATGGTCAAAAAAAGATATGCCATGAACATGAAAAAACAAATCTCAAAAAGAGAAAAAAGCCAGGTCGGGAACCAAGTCGATCTGTCTCACACCCAGTGTTAAAACGTAAAAAAAATTAAAAAACTCTAAAAAGAGTGGCTATCGAAAGAGCTTTACAAGCGGTGCGATTGTCTACAGCTCCGAAATCGCAGCATCATGTATCGATAAAAAGAAAAGGAAGAAAGAAAAAACGTGGGCGAGTCATTACTGTTGCTAAGCGTGGAGGTTTTTTGCCGGCTTTATTTGCAGGGTTGGCAGCTTTGGGGTCCCTTTAGGGTGGTGCCAGCGCTGTAGCTAAAACCATAAAAGCCGTCGAGCAAGGCAAGCAACAACTCAAAGAAAGCGAGCGACACAATAAAACGTTAGAAGCCATTGCGATGGTAGCTAGAAATGGCAATCCTTTAAAGCCAGTCTTTTATCCACAAGGTAGTGGCCTACCGTTTAGAAAAAAAAATGTACATCTTCGATAAGCGCTTAAGGCAACTGCCTCGTCATGCCATGACCCATGGAGAAGTGAAAAGCTATGCCAAACAAGTAAAGATTTATCATTTTCGAGGTGTATTTATGCGAAATGAATTACCCAAAGCACCGGGGAAAGAAGAACGAGCCATGATGCATTTAGATGATGATGCAGGCCCAGGAACCCATTTTGTGGCCTATGTGAAACAAGGTTCCACAGTATGGTACTTTGACAGTTATGGAAATTTACCACCCCCGATCGAGTTGCTACGTTATTTGGGAAACCGGGTGAAGATATTCTATAATGTGAATCGTCAACAAACCTTTGACAGTCAAGAGTGTGGCCGTTTGAGTTTACATTTTTTATATAAGAGGTCGCGTTAAGCCAACAGTTTCATCATTATGAATGTCAACGCCAAGACCTTTACCGTGCACAGTCGCGGGCCTGAAGTGTCCCTGGACTTTTCCCCCCCATTGAATTGCATACCGAACAATCCCATGTGCTAGGATTAATTTCATTGGAAAGTTACAATAGAATTTACAATATTCAACTGGATATTAATGACAAATTTTATTATTATGATTATATGTTGAGACTACCCCCTGGAGGTTATACCATAGACGATGTGCATGAAGCCGTTAGCGCGTCAATGATAAAACAATTTGGTGTCAAACCATTTGCGGATGGGACACACAAATTTGAAGTTACAGCCAATACAATAACTCATCGCTGTCGTATCTTCTCTACGTTTAACATTGACTTCGAAACACGAGTTCATTCTATTGGTCCTTTACTAGGATTTAAACCAAGAGTGTTGGCAGCTCACCAACCCCATGATTCAGATTATCCAGTGAAATTCATTGAGGACCATCACATTTCTGTGACTTGCAATATTATTAGAGACGTATTTACGAATCAAGAACAAAGCCATTCCCTGTATGATTTTATTGTCACCTCTCCTTGCGGCTATATTATTCGTGAAAACCCTTCAGTGGTTCTGTATCATCCTGTGTGTGTCAGTGATATTAGTAATATTACCTTACGCTTAGTGAATAGAAACCAACAACTGAATGCCTTGGACGCCAACACCCCTGTGACTTACAAGTTGGTTTTAAAGACGCTATGACATTTATCTATAAAGCAACAACAACGTCTACGAGGTCGGTTAGTTGCCCGCCGTGTATGAAACGGTTGACAGGTTTAAACAGACAACGCTTACAACGCATTGGTTATACGCTACACCCCAATCATGAACAAAGAGCTGTTGCAAGTGTTAAATCCCATACAAGTGGAAGATGGCGTCGTGCGCATTGATATGCATTCCTATCAACCTCAAGCAACAGGACTGAATAACAATGACGAGATTCAATTCATCATTAACAATCAAGATATTTTTACTCTACCTCATGAAAGTGTCCTTCAAATTGAGGGTAAATTGATGAAAGCAGATGGCAGCACACCCACAACGTCTGCGTTGGCGAATCATGGTTTGGCTTTTCTGTTTTCTGAAGTACGTTATGTGATAAATGATATTGTCATAGATATGACTCGAAATGTGGGCATGACTAGTCTTATGAAATTATATCCATCCTATAGCGAGGAGGAATGTAAAACGCATTCTATGGCAGGATGGTGTCCCAACAGTAGCAATGACTGGCTAGTTCATACCGATGGCACTTTTACAGGCTTCCTACCCTTAAAATTACTCCTTGGCTTTGCCGAAGATCACAAGCGTATTATTTTAAACACAAGACAAAGTTTGTATCTGGTGAGAGACCGCAGTGATTATAATGCACTGAAAGGAGCCTCTGACCAAGTGATAGACTCAAAAATTCAACTGCTTCGATTACTATGGAAAGTGCCCCATGTTCATTCATTCATTCATTTATTTGCAATGGGGGGTGTGTCCCCCGGTGGCAAATTGGATATACATTACAAATACATAATTATACATAACAATACATAATTATACATAACAATTCAATAACAATTATACAACAATTAAACTGGAGTATTTACACAAATAGTCAGTCTTTTCTTAAACACACCTATATGTTTGGGAAAAGGCTCTAAGACTGCGGCAGGTAGAGAGTTCCAGTTATCAATGGCACGGTTTACAAAAGAATATTTACCATAATTTGTTCGCTGTGGTCGGCCCTTAACTTTGAAAGGATGATCGCTCCTACCCATGTAAGTGGGCTTTCCCAATCGTTTGCTAAGCTCACCCCATGCTGGTTGATTTGTATACGTGTTGTACATAGCGCAGAATCTAGATTTCATCCTCCTAGCCTCCAGTGATTCCCATCCAAGTTTCTTTAACATACGGCTCACACTGCTCCTGGGATTAAAGTCACTGAGCACAAATCTAGCGGCCTTTCTTTGTACCATTTCCAACTCATTGATGAGCCCTACTTGGTATGGATCCCAAACCGCCGAGGCATATTCCAGAATAGGTCTTACAAGTGACAAATAGCCTAATTCTTTAGCAGAGGTACTACTTCCTTTTAATACCCTCATTACAAAGTGCAGGGATTTGTAAGCTTTTGAAACTACACATCCTACATGACTACTCCATTTCATATCATTCCTTACGTGAACGCCCAAATATTTGCAAGAATCTTCTTCTACAAGTATTTCCGAGCCAACATTATATTGAAAATCCTGCCTTCGCACTTTCCCTATTTTTAAGAGACTACATTTTCTTGTGTTTATTTTCATTTTATTTACAATCGCCCACTTATAGACCAGGTTCAGGTCCTCTTGCAGCACTGCATTGTCTTGTGAGTCATGTATCTTTCGATATATTACACAATCATCCGCAAACAATCGACAGTCACTGCGAATTCCATTTGGTAAGTCATTTATAAACGCCAAAAACAACAAAGTTCCGATTACGCTGCCCTGAGGGATACCCGATGTTACGGTAATTTCATCCGAGAATATGCCTTCGACTTTCACTTTCTGGGAACGACCCGTCAAAAATTCTTGGATCCATAAAATTACTCTTCTATCAATCTTCGTCGAAGCTAATTTATGGAGTAGCATGTCATGCGGCACGACATCAAATGCTTTCGCAAAATCTATAACCACGGCGTCGACTGAAACTCCATGGTCTAACGATTCGCTAATGTCTTGAAAAAGTGATAGCATCTGACTCTCGCATGAGTAACCTTTCCGAAATCCATGCTGCCTATCATTAAACCATGATAATGTTTCCCACTGTTCCCTCAAGTAGTCGCAAATGAGATGCTCCATCTGCTTACAAACGATGGACGTAAGGCTAACCGGCCTGTAGTTGCCCAATTCAAGTCTGCTCCCTCCCTTAAATATTGGGACTACCGTAGCTCTTTTCCAGTCATCTGGGATTTGCGCATTGTTTATGGACACATTAAATATCACCTCCAAGTATCGTGCCACGGCCCTACCTCCTAATTTAAGTACTTCACTAACAATATTATCAGGACCCTTTGATACATTGAAACGCAGTTTTTGTATTAGCTTTACAATTGCTGACTGGTTTATTTGGAACAGAGGGGCCCCTGATTCGTCGTTAAGGTCCAACACACAGCTATTGGATTTATTGAACACACTACCGTAAAAGACATTTAATTCATTAGCAATGGCCTGTTTCTCAGTAATTAATTTACCGTCACCGGACATTATCATCGACAAATTAATTGAATTTCCCTTTCTTCTCCTAACATAACTGTAAAAATTTTTCCACCCACCCCCTCCCGAACCAAGTAAACCTTGCATATAACTGTCATGAGCAGCCCTCTTTTTTAAGACGAGCTCTCTTGATAAGGACTTAAATTTCAACATATACTTGTCACTATCATGTCTTTTATTGTATAATTTCCTAATTTTCCTTTTTAGTCTCCTAATTTCTCGTGTGTAATACTCAGGGTCTGGGTTTTGTTTCAGCAATTTAAATGGGACAAATTTATCAACAGCACTATTTAAAATTTTCAAAAAGTTAGTCCACAGGATATTAATGTGATTTCCTTCCGATGCCCATCCTACAAATAGCTCATTCAAATACCCCTGAAACTTGCCCTGATCCGCCCTGCGATACTGGAATATGATCTTTTTTGCTACATCAGAGTCTAATTTTGTAACGTCACCATATCTAATATTTAATTCAACCCCAGAATGGTCACTAATTCCTGGTACTTTCAGACAGTTAATATACAGCTCTACAGGCCTTACGAGATAAACATCTAAGGTATTATTGTCTCTAGTTGGGAAGTCAACTACTTGGGAAAATCCCCCCTCCCTTAAGAATTTATTTGCAGCGCTCTGAGCTTGACCACAGCTAGTTGACTCACCAGACCAGTCTACTTTGGGGAGGTTTAAATCTCCAGCAATTATTATGCTCTTTTTCATAGCATTACCCGTACAAGTTTTATCATACAGTGTTTCGAGGAGAGAAAAGTTATCTTTCGGTGCTCTATACGCCCCTATCACCTGAAGAGGGAATTTATTTCCTTTATCTGAAATTTGTACACATAACATTTCATGATCCATATCAGCCCACTTTAAGAAACTAGCTATATTTTTGCGCACACAAATAAATAGCCCACCACCTCGTTTCCCCCGATCCCTTCTGTACATTTCGTAGGTCCCTTGAATTATTTCGCTACTATTTATGTCCTCATATAACCAAGATTCAGTTGCAATGACAATGTCCGGAGAATACGTCTCTACAAGATTCCAAAATTCAATTAATTTATTTCCTAAACTCTGACAATTAACCTGCAGTAATCTTAGAGTCTTACCTCCGGAGCAAATATCTTGAAGTAGCTCCTTCTGTTCCCATCGGCTGGCAACCTCTGGACCTGCTCCTCCTCACAAAAGCCGGCACGAACCGATGACCCTGTCATGTAGGCTCCCTAGGTTGTAAGCGCCCCGTCGATTTAGATGCAGCCCGTCCCGGGCGAAGTCACGGCCACCAATCCAGCAGTCAGCTTCTACGTACACTAATCCCAGTTGTGCACATACCCAGTCCATGCGGTCATTTACAGTCTTAACTCGCCTTAACGGAACATCTCCCCGCCGAACAATGCCACTCATTATAATTTTTGCATTTCTAAACTTGCTTTTAGCTTTTCTGCCTAGTTCGTAGAGCTCCCCCATGATGTAATCAGCTGTAGCCCTCTTCTTCAAATCGTTCGTCCCAACATGGAGCAACAACACTTTAACTTTGTCACAGTCCTCTACATTTGCTTCTTCCACTTGTTGGGCAAGCTGGTCAATTTTAATCCCCGGATAACACCGCACTTTCGCACCTGATTTCCTCGAGATATTCGCACTCCATCGTATCATAGAATCACCCATTATGATAACGTCATCCTCAGTTTGCTCCTGCACGCCCTCTTCCACACTGATCCCAGTAGAAAGCCGTTCAGTCACATCCTTCACCGTTTCTTCTGATTCACGAAGCTTAGCTCTAAGTTCCTGTATTATTTGATCCCTTGCTTTGATTTGCACCCTCAAACAGTCCGGCGTATCACATACTTTACAAAACCAATTTCCGACATCACAATCCTCCTTCTTGACCTTAATACAGCCGAAGTGAAACCATTTCTCACATAGTCCACACTCAACACCATTCTTCAATGTTTTACTGCACGTCGAACACTTTAAAACTGTCACTGGATCATTTGCCTGATTCACATTTGGAGTAACAGGCCCTGGATTCACTTCCACTCCACCAATAACTAGCAATGCAGCTATCACTAGGGCTATGAACCACAAGTTGCTAGGTCCCGTACTCACACACAAACACCGGAAATGTGACGCTATCGGATCGTAAAAAGCTAAGCATTTTAAATTTGGTGCAAAAAGATAAAGCCTTGCCTATCGCCTTTCGAAGTTGGTGTCTACATGAATACCCCTTGCTACCTACCACAGACACACTTAGTTGGAGTGTCAAATCGGCTCGCTCTACCGAGAGACCCCTCTATGTTATTATTGTTTTTCAAACCAATAGAAAATACCAACAAAGCAAAGATGTCACCTTGTTTGATCACATTCACTTGAGAAATATACGACTATTTTTAAATAATGCTTGCTTTCCCTATGAGGGGTTGGAACTCAATTTTTCAAAAAATAAGTTTGGTCCCCTTTATGACATGTTCGCTAAATTTCAATCGTCTTATTATGAAAAACAGGATTGTCCTATGTTGTCGCCACAAGGGTTTAAAGCAAAAGCACCACTGATTGTTTTCGACTGTTCGTATCTAGAAGAATCTATGAAAATCACCACAATTGATTTAAGGGTAGATTTTGAAACACAAGAAAATGTCCCAGACCATACCAGTGCCTACTGTTTGATTATTCATGCTAGACAAGTGAAATATCATCCTTTGTCCAATTATGTCACCAGCATGTAAGCCATCTGTGGTCGAGTGAAAAAAAAAAGATCATCATTCATAGGATTTATGATAAGCGTCTGCATGCACAGTATCTGTTGCGCTCTGGCACTGTGCGCACATACAACAACAACAAACATCATGTGTCCCTCAATAAGCAACAGCAACAACAACAACAACAACGTGACAGACAAACTATGGAATTTAAAATGTGAATTTAATCGTCTGAAAACTTTTGAAACATGGACAGTTCCCTTTATGGATTGTGGAGAATTGGCTGCGAGCGGATTTTATTACTTAAATCGTGGGGATGTGTTCAAGTGTATTTTTTGCAACATTGAAATTGGAAACTGGGAAATAGGGGATCGACCCTTTAGCGATCATCAGCGATGGAGTCCATCCTGCCCTTACCTCAATCGCTATGATGTGGGCAATATTCCATGGAGTTTGAATTATCCTGTTATTGTACCAGACCCTGCAAAACTAGGAGATACCTGTGGACCGTATGTGCAAACTATTCATTTGAATGCTGTTCCAAATTAAGCCAACAAACTTTGTAATAAAACTGTAAGTGTTTTTTTTTTGTTATGAATAAAACCTCAAAAAATATTTAGCTGTTGTTCATTTCATTTGTTTCTTTTTTCCTAAAGTCCTTTGACTTTGCTATGTTAGTTGTTGATTAGACGTCAATGAGGTAACAAGTAAATATAAAAGCATGATGCGTACACTCATCGTGGATTGTCAGGGGTTTAAAATTGCAGACAACAAATTTATATTTAAGGAAGTCGCTTTTATCGATTGTAGTACGTTTTGGGTGTCTAACCCTATTCATTTGGTGTTTAAACATCCCTATGCTTTCGAGTTGCTTAGTGAAAAAGATAAAAAACAGAGCCAATGGATTGAAAATCATTTTCAGTTAGCATGGAAAAGGGTGATATTTCTTACAAGTATCTTGATATCGTCATGAAAGCCCGTTTGTCCGCGGCCAATGTCTTATTTCTTAAAGGGAGTGAAAAACGCCAGTGGCTTCAACCATTTTTACCCTCTCACTGTCAATGTATTGACCTTTTAGATCTGGGTTGTCCTTCCCTGCAAACGCTCATGGACACTTGTCTTTGCGACAATATTCAGAATAAAGCCTTAGCGCATGCATGGCAATTGTTTCATTGGCTCACCACGAGTGCATGTTGGGAGTTGTTCAATAAAATTAAAACTGAAAGTGTATCGTCCAATGATAGCAGTGAGACGTATACACGTGAGGTGATAACATCAACGTTATAGACATGGACGCCACTACAATCGACATGGCTATTGGAAAGTTCTTTGTGTGCAAGAAAAAACTGATTAGCTTTACACAACATGAATTATTAGCACTACCTAAATCATTTCTTTTTTATGTTGCTGCCAACGCTGTCAAAGAAATTTGGGAAAAGGCGCCTGCCGAGTGGACTAACGACTCTGTATTGAGTGAACTACAACCATGCAGTCATTTTTCCCATCACAAGCAATTAACCATGGCAAAAATACCTTCCATTAGACAGTGTGCCACATGCCAATTAATGAAATTATATCATGGTTATAAAACTCTGTGTAAAGATATTGTTTCATCATTCCATGGCTGTCATGCGGAAAACAACCACCACCTACCATGCTCGTCAGCAGCCGCCGACAAACAACAATAAAAACAACAACAACAACAGCAACAAGAACAAGAAGAAGAAGAAGAACAAGAAGAACAACAAAAAAAGTGTTTTTCACCGATTGAAACCTCTACGTCCCAGGTGTACTGGCCGTGGAATTATTGATAACATCATTAAAAACTTACCATTCGAAGCTCACTTACCTGCTTACAGCTTCTGCGGCCCTGGTACTCGTCTTCAAGATCGTTTGAGGAGAGGGGATATGGGAATCAATGCTTTGGATCATGCATGTCTTAATCACGATAAAGCCTATGAAAACAGTGATCCCACACTAAGACGCCTTGCCGACAAAGTCTTGTTAAGCATTGCCAAGCAACGATTAACAGCTTCAGATGCCAGTCTAGCAGAACGAATGGCAGCATTTATAGTGATTGGTGCTATGAAGAGCAAATTACTTTTTTCTAGATATGGACTTTAACGTGATGAATTTATTTAAAAAAAATGTATAGTATCACTGTTATCATGACAAAAAATTAATAAAAAGACAAGAGTCCATGTTGTGTTTTTTCCATTATTATTATTCACTCATAGTTTCATCATTATAATTATAAATAAAATGAATAAAATGACATAAATGACAAAAAATAAAAAAGGGACAGCAGTGCTTCGTTATAAAAATTACCAATTGTAGTAAATCTATTTTTCAATCCCAAGCAATAAAAAAGGACAAAAGTCCATCATTTTAACTAATAGTTTCATCATTATTAAAAAAAATTATATACATGGTAATTGTACTAAACCTATTTTTAAATCACAAACAATCAAAAAAAGGACAAAAGTCCATCATTATTCATCAATAGCAACATCTTTATAATAATAATAATAATTAAAAATTGTATAAAAATTGCTATAAATGCTATTTTAAATCACAAACAATAAAAATAGGACAAGAGTCGATTATTATTATTATTATTCATAAAGTAAGTTGAAACGTCATGTGCTTAAGGCTCGCTTGTTGTTGATCTAACAACCCCTCACGCACTGCAACCACAGGTAAACCAAAATCATGTTTTAAAAGTACGTGATACTGGCGTATGAAATCTTTAACTACTCTAGAACGAGGTTTTTGTTAAACGCTTATTATTGAATAAAATAAAATGTTATTAGAATTTGAAAAAACAAAACAAACAAAGGTGTAGTGCAAAACCATGTCTGCAGTAAAGGCAATGTGACGTTAACTTTAAATTATTTATTTATTTATTTATTTATTTAGTAAATAGTGTATAATAGATTTCTTGTTGAAAATATGTCTCTCTCTAACTTTTTTCTTACTTGTGGCTGTGGTGCATAAGGGAATGCTGAATGAGCACGCGAGCCATAAGTGCATAACGTTTCAACTTATTTAAAAAAATATTTATGTACATGAATAGTTAAAAAAAGGTAAACTAATTATAAGCATGCATCATAGGCATGATTCTATTCACGTAGCCTAAGGCTAAAAAAAAACTCCAATTAAGAGAACTTACAAAAATTAGCATTCACCTATGCTCATCATAGACGTCATTGTATCGACATGACTTAAAGTTCAAAAAACAAACAAAAAATTCTACCATTAAGCACAAGTTTAGAAAATTTATTATTATTATTTATCATCGTAAACGTTGAGCTACAATTAATAAACGTCAAACTGTTGAGCACCAAAAAATAATTTTATTTTATTATAGTTATTTCAGAGTAGGCCATGAATAAACAAAAAATCACGGCTAGCGTACAATGATTATTCGTTTTCAATTTTTACAAAACGAACCATGCATCGATTATTTTTTTCACCCTCAAAGATTAAATAGACAGGGTGAATACTGGAATTGACATCTTCCATGACATTATCAGGTAGGTTATTAAATCGTGTGGGAAGAAATGTCTCAAAGTCTTGACAAATGCAAAGAGCTCGTTCACCAAATTTGGTTTTTAGTTTTTGAATTTTATGTATGCGAAAGGGTGTTTGCGTAGGCAATTCACTCATTTTCTTGCGTGCAAAGCAACGAGCTAGAGAAAGGTATATAGAGTGGAAATGGCGCCGCCATATTTGAAGCAGGTTGAACTGGCAGCCGCCATGATATACCCTGTCAAGAGGGTGGGAGGCAGGGAGGGAGAGGCGTGACTAACGAAGCGTAATATAAGATTAGGCCTACGCAAGACCTGACAATTTAATTTGTACATTGAACGAAAACTAACACAATCATCTTACAAGACAATACGCTACGTTGCTTATGCACAGTACATTGCATGATTTCATTGTCCTTTAAAAAGAATATTTTTTGTGTACAACTGACGCAGTGTCCTCTCTCACGTTGAGCTGTATTTCTGCAGAAGTGGTGAAGCCTGCATTTATAATACTGTTTCACAATTCGCTCGATGAGTGAAGCTTAGTGAGACTTTTCCCCAGGTGCAGTAGCTGTAAATAGATGGTCAGATTTCTGAAACAGATAACCCGGCAGCATAGCATAGACATATGTCTGCAACTTCAGCTTGAGACTCATCGTGTTCTTTCGCAACATACTGTCATTATTCCTGATGACAATCTCAGCTATTTTACATAATTTCACTACATCATATGATGGATTCAAAAGGCCGTCTTTCACGTCTTTCTCTTTAATCAGTCCTTCTTTCTGAATATCTTGACCCGATAAAAACACTTCTAGGCATTCAATACAAGTTAATTTTTTAGACACTTGGCGAACGACACTTCCTGCTATGTACTGAACAAAATTTTCTACATACATATCGTTCATATGCATACCCCGCCCAGGGGCTCACAACTTGTGGGACATGGATTGGCGACCACGGGACCTCAGCTGAGACTGGCATTGTTTGCAAATCCACCCGTCAACCTTCCTTAGTCACCTCTTGTTCTCTTCAGGCACTGACGGTATCCGAGACCTGGAGAGTCTTTCAAATTCATGTCTTATTTGGCCCTTGTCTCATCTTTCCTGATAGGGTATCAGAACTGATCTTTTCATTGTATCTCCTGCCTTGTGCACAAGACCCTAATAGAGGCACGGCGTGAGCAGCCTCTTGAGAATTAGGCATCGTTACCAACGAGCTACCCCCCAGGAGCTCACATCTAGTGGGACGTGGGTTGGCGACCACGGGGCCCCAGCTGAGTCCGGCATTGCTTCCACTTACTTGTGCCGGGCTCCTCTACGTTTTCTTTCCTGTCGACCTCACTTGGTCAACTCTTTTTCTCTTCCGACCCCGACGGTATTAGGGTATCCGAGGGCTAGGGAGTCTCTTCCTTTCCCGCCTTAATTGGCCCTTGTCTCATCTTTTCTGATACCCTCCTTCTGCGAGGGGTCAGCCTTCCTTTTCTTTTCCTGTTATCTCCTGCCTTCTACTCAAGGCCCTCAAGGAGGCAGGGTGTATGTAGCCCAACCACTTCTGGTGCACCCTGGATATTGCTACACCCTCAGGGGCTCACGGCTGGTGAGTTCGGGAGTTGGCGACCCCGAGGGATTCCTGAACTGGGTCCGGTTTTCCTCCTTTTATCCAATACCTCAGGGGCGTACCCTCTCCTCTTTCACTTTCCTATCTGCCTTTCATGGCTTTCCTTCCTTCCAAGTCCATCAATCCTTATTCTTCGAGGGTTGAGGGCATTTCTTTTCCTCCTGTCCTTGATTTGCCTTATTCTCCTTTTATTTTCCGTTTCTTCTTCTAGTATATAAGCCTAAGTTAGTAGTTCGTTTTAGTTATAGTTTACATTTCATTTTCATCTTCACGATCACCCAAACCATTAGGGGCCGATAACTTAGATGTTAGGCCCCTTAAAACAACAATTATCATCATCATCATCATCACCAATGAGCTAGAGAAGGGTATATAGAGTGGAAATGTTAGTTCCTGCTTCTGCAAAGGGAATCTGAAATGTAAATATCACACAAACTTAAATTGCTGCATCACGCTTTCGTAAGAGTCTACCTCATTAATTTTTGAATTTGGATGACATTTCTTACCTGAAATACGACACTCCTGTTGTCTTATTACTTTTATTCGAACAATTGAATGACGAACACACTGACGGCATGTTCTATGTATTTTTAAATAAATTTCATTCAACGCATGTTCCTGCACAGCCCGAATAATCGCAACAAGCTCTTGTCAGACGACGTTCTGAATCATGGCCGCCTTAACTCAGCTTGCCTCCGCCCAGAGCGCTGCTACGCGGCTTCTTGCCTCTCTATATACCTTTCTCTAGCTCGTTGGTGCAAAGCCACAATATTGACCAATGGCGTTCAAGGCGTCCATGGTTGTCTATAACCAAAGAAAAGTGTGTTACTTTCTAACACTCTCGTTCTTATATTACATCAACAACAACAATAACTTTGTCTGTACATCAAAGTGTGTTGTTGTTTTTTTTAAGCCTGAGTGTTTATGACCTAAAGTTGTAGATAGATAGTATTGGATAAATTAACAAAAATATAATAATAATGTTTGTATCATTTTCAGTAAAAACATACATTTGGAAATTATTTAATAGGAAATGTTTTATCAAAATTAAGAGTGAATCATTTTCAAGATCTCTTGGAGGTAAATGTATGTCTCTGTTGTGAATGGGAATTAGCCTATCATCCCCTTATCGAATGACTTGTATTCGTTTGTCCTGTTGTTGTGCAAATTCACACTGCATTCTGTTAAATAAATGGATACCTATCAGTAGAAAGGTGCTAAGTGCCATTTTTTGAAAAAAGCCGTTTTTTGGCTCGAATGGTGCTATGTGCGATGTAGCATTACATATCAAAAGGGCTAACTCCTCAGTGGTTTCGAAGGACCTTCCAAGAGCATCTCAAGATGGCACTAGTGGTAAGTCCTGCAGCTCTTTCAGAAGAAAGGTGCAATGTGCCAATCATTTGTTCTCATTTCCCTCCAATATTGGCATCGTTGACAGAATTGTTCAAGGAACTTAGAATACTCAATTATTAGCAGTTCGTACTGGTGGGAACCTGTGTACGGATAGCACAGTTTGTTTCCTGTTGGAAACGTGACTTTGCCGTGTAATAGTCTCGCAAAATCTCGTAAACTACTGCTCCGATTTCATGAAAATTTTACAATTTGTTCTCATTATGGTAGACAGTGTTTAGAAAGTGGTTTGAGCAAAAATCGAATTGGCAGTATTTTTTAAATTAATTTACATTAAAAAGCCATGCCAATATTGAATCTAATAACTTGACTGCCAGATGGTGACACAGTGCATCCACTTCAAAATCTTCTATGAGCAAAAATAACACCCCGTACCATACCCTTTGATCAATACGTGCAATAAAATAATACGTAACGTTACAGAATCTTACTGTATAATCTAATTACAGCATATTAAAGTATGTTATAATAATATTACATTTCACGTTAATGTGTTTCGACCAACATATCTAATGTGAGAATGTACTACTAACGGAAAGGATGTCAATATTGTCAAGTTCTCAAGGTAGGTTCGATAGATTTGAGTTACTATGAAAACAATTCCGTGTCGTTTTACAGTGTACATTACATTACTAAAATTTCATGTCGTTTTAGTGCCCATTACAATGCCAAGGAGAGGAAGAGCTGACAGAGGGCGTCGAAGCCAGTTAAATGCGCGGCGAGCTACTTCACGTGCAAACCGCACTGATGACCAAAGAGCGACGGATAATGAAAATAGTCGTATGGGCATGTCTGACTTACGTTCGAGAGCGACTGAAAATGAACGAACAGCGAATAGATTCAGAATGCAATGAAGTCGTGAATATCAAACACAACGCCAGCGAGCACGACACAATGGACATGACTGATTGCGCCGACGCGATGCTCCTATGAACCTGGAAGATCAGTTGACCGAATCAAAAGAGGTGCTCATTCGGCTTGTTTTTCCGAACGTAGCGCAGAACTTCAAAAACCATAATTGGCTGAGCGAACGAGCCATATTGGCAGCGTAAAATAAAGATCCCAACGAGACCATTCAAAATTTCATTCCGGGACAGTTGTTTTCCTTCAAAACGGTTGACACAGTTATCAACCAAGATGAGGTAGTCAGCCATCTCACAGAATTTTTGAATTCGCTGGAATTGCTTGGATTACCACCTCACAATTTGCAATTGAAAGTAGGCTCAGTCATCATCATGTTGCGTAACATCAATCAACTTCGACTATGCAATGGAACACGACTGGCTGTGGAAAAGCAAATGAACAACGTCATCGATGGAGAAGTTGTTATGATTCCATGCATCCCAATGATTCCTCCGAACGTGCTATTCGATTTTAAACAGTTGCAATTTCCCATGCTTCTGGCCTTCGCAATGACCATCAACAAATCACAAGGTGAGTCATTGGAAGTTTGTGGAATTAACTTGGAATTTCAGTGTTTCATGCATGAACAACCGTGTGCTACGTGTTTGCGTGTCGGAAAGCCGTCATCTTTGTTTAATTAGCACGTAGCACATTCGTAAAGACTAGTGGACTTTGCACCTTTCACAACTTTTAACATTTCACTCAAACAGAATTCCACAATTTTCATAGTATGAACCTATATCTGCCACTGGATAACAAGAAATACTATATCTGTATGTTATTCAAATTAGAAGAATAAATACTCACAAATAAACTGACTAAACACTTTTTACTATAATACTCAATGTTCATAAAAATGGCACTTAGCACCTTTCTACTGATAGGTATCCAAATAGTATCAACATATACTAAGAGCAAACATCTGAATGCTGTTGGTAACCTATAAAAGGCAAAGTTAACACGCTATGCATTTAATAACCATGTTTACATCCAACAAACCAAGAAAGAAACAAAAAAAACTACAAATTTAAACCAGCCTGTGTATGTGTTCATCAACGTGAATACACAATAATCTAAAACAAACAAAAAATTAGCCAAATGTATTCTAAAGGTCAATTATGCACCTGAAAGCCGAATGTAAACAAAATAAAGTCATAATCATGATATGTTGTTGTTAGTTTCTAACAAATCTCATTCTATGAGGCGAATATTGATTGATAGGTAAGCTAAGACAAAGTTGGCGAAATGCTTGTTGTCGATATGAAGTGATTCGTTCCTCAGCAGGAAATTTATAAAAATGAAAACAAAACATTTGAGAGGTTATTGGAAAATAAACATTAAACAGGGGATTTGTACATATTGTACACCAGAAATCAGCAAAATGATCCTCGTCAGCTAATTTAACAATCACTTGATTCATGGTTAAACCGTACCATGCTTTATGAATCACTTGCGTGGATACATTATTTTCAAACCCAAAATTTAGCATACAGGATTTACAAAAGTGATGCCCTGGGTCATGAAACAAATCATAATCATTATCATCAAGATCAATGATGCTGTCATAAAACGTGGTATCAATGCGTACTTTCGTGTTTCTATATTCTGAAGGATAGGCCACACGTTGAGGATTATGAGACACCATCGTGTCATATTCATTGAAGGTGGTGTGTTTTGTGACGATCAAACAATCTTCACCGTGGCTAATTATTGAATCTGAAAAGTAGTCGTTGCCGTTTACTAAGAGAATAAATAAAAATACTATGTACTATATACACTGTCTGTCCCCTAAGTCAATAGCAAAAAGAAAATAAAAAATAAGCAATTCACAAATAAATAACCATCTGTCTGTTGACTTCTTTAGCTGTAGGCGGCAAACATAACATGCAACAGGTAAAAAAAATTATGTTCAGATATTGGATTGGTGTTGTTTTCAAATATATCACCACTCATAACTCTAGCTATAAAGTGAGAATTTGTCCACAGTAAAAGCAGCAGATATTTGTTTTTTGTTCTTGCATGAGGCCTACTAAGCCACAACCTAGTGTGGCCTATTAAGCTGTGCCTAGTGAGAAAGTGCACACTTTGCTGAAACATGAGGCCTACTAAGCGACAACAATAGTGAGGGTGGCTACTTGTTTTTTTCCTAACCTAACCTAAAAAAAGCCAACATGTTTTTAATCTAGCATGTGCACAGTGAGCCATGCAAACGTTGATGTATGACTCTCTTCATGTGTTGACAGGCAAATAGCACAAGACATACAGTTTATATACAACCATTTACAGACATTCACACATCCATGCATACATCCATGCACACTGGTTAAAAAATAAAAATTATATGATACACTACAATTTTTTATTTTTATTCCGAGGCTCAACATGGCATCACGCACTGGATAGCAACCAAATCAAACACTTGCCGTGTTGTACAACAACAACAATAGCAACAACCATTACTGGTTGTAACCAAATGGGACGCTTGTCATCATATCCTGACGCCACTGTCTCTTGTCGTCCAACAAAGCGAGTGTTTGTTTTCGCTGCTTCATTAAAAATAAATCATGATTTTTCGAGAGAATCCTAAACTGACTATGTGTCATGCCTGTGTGGGTCTGAAGGACATGTAAATTATCATCCACACAGAGTCGTTTAACCACATGCTGGCTAATCCCTTTGGTTCGCATAGATTCGCATCGATCCACCTGTCGAAAACTATACATTTTCGGAGCGAGACCTACAAACTCAGTCATCATGGTGTCTGAACACTCATCTTTCATTAAACCAATTTCTTTTTTGTTCAGACGGGGGATATCGAACACGTTCTTCTCACTAAACGAGGACGTGTCAAAACATTTTGGGTTTTGTTTGATAACGACATACGGATCACAGTCACGGATATGGTAAATAAAACTATCCGTGTCTGTATATAACAAGGAAATGGTATCAAATCGCTGTATTGCAAAACCATAATGGAATTTATACATGTGCAATTTTGAAAAATCTAAAATGACTTGGCCTAAATAGATAGGCTTATTCATGACCACTTTAGTTTTGGCAAGTTCAATAGTCAGTAGATCATGATCAATAATATTTAAAGATTTGAAATTTGGTTTTGCAATATATTTTTGAGCTCCCCATTGTCCATGCCATGTGTTGACCAATTTAATGTCCCTATACTGCCGTACATTTTCCAAACTCTTGCCATAGATACAATTATTCATCAGTTTAAAAAAATTGATTTGAAATGGCTGAGTGGCACTTTGTCTGTGACTGGTATTTAAATCCATGTATGGTTTCAACCACGGTTTCTGACAAAAAGAAATAACTCTATGGATTTTTTTTTCAGGGTTAAGCCCTGGGCTAAACATTCTACCAGCATGTCAATATGCAACACATAGTGATTTTTATCATACAAGGTACCCATCAATTTCTTATGATTGCCCTTACTCTCGGGCGGCACCATTTTCTCTACGCAAATGGGGAAATCACCATGTCGCTGTCTGAGATTGGGGGGATAAGCTAAGTCAACGTCAAGAACATACCCTACGTCCTGTTGCTTGCTGGCGCTATGCACATTAAAATCTTTAATTTCATTCTCAGACAGCCAGACAAAGTTCCTGTACGGCAGTGGTCGACTCATAGCGTGACCGTATAAATTGTTTACGTCGAAATACATTAGGTAGGATTCTGGTTCTTCGGGACAATAATCAGGCATGCAATGATTATTTGCCTTGGCATGTCGCTGATTGAGCGATACGAATCCCCCACGAATCCCTTTTTCCATCATCAGTACCATATCGGGATCCGTCAGTAAATCAAGCTCAATGTGGGTAAATTTGAGGGCGGCGTCCCAACTTAACCCTGGACTGGTATAGTAGTGGGCGGGTTCAAGGCCATATATCGTGTGACATAGCTGACGAAAAGTTTCAAAAACGTCTGTCAACAACAACACGTCTAATTTTAAGTAGTGCATAGCATACTGGCCCATGGTTTCTATGCCAAACACTCGCCAAACACTGTGTGCGTGGGCATAGTCTTCTTCACTAATGGTACTTTGAGTTAACTGAGAAAAGAATTTTTCTCTTGGCGGCAAAGACGTTTCTTCAAGCACCTCGTAACTTCCCACATAATCATAAGGAAAATGGCCTTTACGAACACACAATTTAAATTGATTTATATCCGTAAAGTGGGAATGGGTATGTTTCAACTCATCTTCGTTTAAGCCTTTCACAAGATTATCCAGCGAACTAGACATAAACTTGAATGAGTCGAGAAAGCGAATGCTCATGCTTCCTTTTCTCCATGAAAGTGAGGTAAAGCTCTCATGGTTCTTAGCCAAAAGGCTGAATTTGCTCTTATCTACATGAGAAAATTGTTTTACAATGAAGTGAATGTCATACCGGGAGAAATTTTGTAAGAAGACAGGAAGGAAGCGAGGTGTAGAGTACTTCAAATTGCATTCGTTATGGGCAGCACCTCTAAAATGCCCTGTCCTGTGGCAGTGGTCTCTTACTTTTTTCTCCGCCTAAGATTGGCTTTTCACTTATGTGGCAGGTGGTGGCTTGATCATATTCTCTTTGCTGTACATCATTCATCTGAATTGGTACAGGGTTGTTCAAAATAGTTTCTACTTTGCCTGCTAAAGCCGCCATTTGATCAACAAACCACCGCGCACAATCCTGACCTTCATGACTTACATACTCACATTGTGAATTATCATAGTGACAGAAAACATAATAGGCTACAGCAAAAGGCTCATGTTTCTGCACTGGATAGGTTGAGCTTGTATGGGGTCTTGGTTCACATCCCTGAATGGGAACAGTAAGGGCCTCAAAATCAGCGTAAACAGTAAATGGTACCATGTTTTGTTTATTAGTGGCCTTAAATTTTAAGACTGCGTCATTCCCTTCGGGCAAGACTAGCTTTACTGCCGTCTGCCCTTCACAGTCTTCCGTATGTCGTTTCAAAAGTTCATCAGTTCCAAAATACTGAAGGCAGCGCTCACAAATGTGTTTTGCACACTTATCATTGGACATTTGACTGCTTACCAATCTACTCAAATTCTTTATCCAACAATAATGGCTTTTATCCCCATCAGACAGGAAAAGCAGGTGAATGTGATGTTGCTTTACCTGTTTGGTGGCATACAAGGGGCCCACAATATTGGATCCCTCAATGCCATACACCATGAAGGAGAAATTTGGATTATCTTTCTCAAATAAATGAATTTTATCTAGAGACATGGGAAATGAAACACGGTCCAGATTAAGAGTTTGTTTCATGTGGTTAAACACATCTTTGTACTGCCCTGGTCTATAAACATGACTGTCTTCACAGGGTTGCAGACAACTAACTATACTCCACAAAAAGCAGTAATCGTCTTTGTTGCGTATGTTGATAACTGCCTTTCTGGAAGCGATAAAGCTCGGTGTGGCAATATAGCTACTTCCTGCATTCAATGGATTGTATTTACAAATATTGATTTGCAAATAGGCAATACTATTGAGGGCCAAGCCACTGCGACCCTGTTGCAACTTATCAAATTTAGTGATAAGCGTTTGAATAGCTTTCTCCTGATACCACGTTTCCAAATTATCAGCTATCAGTAATTTCTCCATTTTTGTACAATGGTTAAAGGTGTGTTTCTCTTCAACATTATTTTTTATCAACGTAAATGCATATAGTAGTTCGAAATTTATTTTTAAAGCCTCATGCAATCTTAAGCCTTGTTCACATTCACTCAAAAAATGGGAAAACATAATTCCACAAAATCTTTAAGCGATAGACAGTGATTCGCATTGTAAATTCGGCCGGAGCAAACTCGCGTTTTGAAACATTTGGCCAACGGCAGCCACACTAACACTTCACTCTCTGATATAGACATGATTATAAAATGGACTAAAAAACGTGCAAACCTTACCTTAGAATAGGTTAATCCAAAACCAGCAATTCCACACGGCCACACTTATCGCTTTCACTGACTGGCACACAATCACACTCACAGGCACACAATGGTCGTAGCAATTTGATGATGATTCTTTACAATTGGCCCCAGCAGGAGATGATCACCAACAAGGTTTCTGTTGATTTGTTTCCAACGATTTATCTGAAAAACAAACCAATACAATCCGTTGTTAGTCATGGTTATATACATTAAACATGTGCATTCATTCATCCATTCATTCATTCATTCTTTCATTCATAAGATTTGCTAAAAAACAAAAGGTTTCAACTGTGCGCACATAGATAAGACACTCACTCGAGAATAACAAGGTCATTTACAAAGAAAAGAATTAATCTACTGTATATTCATATCACTCCTTTTTTAAATATCGAAAGCGTCAAGGTAGTTAAAACCTGTTCACTCCATACACGTCTTCATTCTGAAACAATAATAAATACACGCCAAAAGTTTATAAATTTCCGTGAAATAAATGGCATAGATTTAACAAAAACAACAACAACACAAAAATAATGGAAAAACATGTACTCACCATATAATGAATTATAATGCTTTCAGCAAATGTGCTCTTCGCCGCCACTATCACTGTCACTGTCACTGTCTCTCTGTCTGCTTTCCCAGACTTAATGACGTTTTTTTAATCTGCAACAAACGAAATCCCAAAAAATACAATCAGTCTCTAACTTACTTTTCATGCATACACAAAATAACAATAAAACCAATCATGTCATAATTAACAATAATGTACCTACCTTATTACATGTATGGCCGCGATTCACGTAATTTTTTACAAAGAGCATAAGGCACTTGCATCCGTCGTCTTCAAAAATGATCACAAGAAAGATGAGTCCCTCTTACCCTCAGGACATATATGTCTCCTCAACAACATGCAAAGTTAACACTTTACTTTTTTGTTCCTACGCCTAGGATGTCGTGGAGCGCACAAGACTGATTCTCACAAGCTTTGCAAACTCTGCATGAGTCTGCGTTGGAATGCAATGATCAGCTTTTCGACAGAGCTGTATGTCCTTCATCGCAATATCGAGTTACACGTCTGGGTCAGATAACAGCCACCTGCATGCGAACAACAGGCTGTTGTCTCTCTCTGCCTGCGAGGCACGTACGATGATAAGACCACTGTCTGTCTGGCTAGCCGTGGGTCAGTCTCAATGCTTTCAATTCTCATTTCATCAAGCAAGTTCTCTCTCTGCATGTGAGCCCAGTCAAGCCTTGTCAAATAATAACAATAATGCATACGTGTTTTACCAACATCATAGCGCTTAACATAACGTGACTTCAAATCTGGTACCTTACTTTTTCCCCGTTTTCCTCAACGATCTCGAAAAGAAAAATGACGGAAACCATGATTTCTGCTTTTCCATACCTACATCTTCGTAAAGAGAACAACGACACAAATACATCAACATGCCCGTCATAAAAATCGCCTCATTCGTTATCCAAATAACGCGAAAAATAACAAAAACACCTTTTCCTTAAGAAAACCAAGTTTCCAGCTTTTCATCTTTTCCATACCTATATCTCCGTAAAGAGAATAAAGAGTTGAATAAAATACTATCACACACGTCATCATCAACGTTTTCAGTTTTTGCAATATTAGGAAAAATCACAAAAAAACTTTTTTGACTAAAAAGACATGTTTCCAGCTTTTTACCGTTTCCGTACCTACATCTCCGTAAAGAGGACAATGAGACGAAAAAATACTATCACACACGGCATCCTCACGTTTTCAGTTTTCGCAATATGAGGGAAAATCACAGAAACCCATTTTCCATCAAAAAACCGTGTTTCCAGCTTTTTTTAACTTTTCAACACCTGCATTCCCGTAAAGAGCACAACGAGACGAAAAAATACTATCACGCACGTCATCATCACGTTTTCAGTTTTCGCAATATTAGGGAAAATCACAAAACCCATTTTCCATCAAAAAACCATGTTTCCAGCTTTTTACCTTTTCCATACCTACATCTCCGTAAAAAAGACAACGAGACGATAAAATACAATCACACAAGTCATCGTCACTTTTTCGGTTTTCCAAAAAATTAGCAAAAATGTGAAAAACGCATTTTAGACCCAAAACCCTATGTTCACCTTTTCGACACCTACATTCCCGTAAAGAGCACGACGAGACGAAAAAAAACACGAATCCAAACACGCCCTCCTAGCATGACTCCTTCCATTCCAAGGTCGCAGGGGCTCACAACTTCCTAGGTAACGTAGAACCTACAACCTAGCATTATTTTAGAGTGGACATAAAACGTCCATAGGAAAGGGGGGATTCACCATGAGTCCTACGACACCTCATAGGTTTAAATCCGATATTGGTTACCGAGATAGTAAAAAAGCGCATGACCTATGAGTTTCAATGATTCTTAATAAATATTAAAAAACTCATCTATAAATAATCATGTAAAAAGCCCGCCCTCTTACAAAACCCCTCAAGTTCGTAGACATACAAAAAACACACATCGCCAAAATGTCAAAACAACATGTTTACCCCAAATGGCCTTTCCAAATTCCATCCATTTTAAAAAATAACCTCACCATCACATAGAGAGGAAAAAAACCCATCTAAACGACCCCTCACTCGACCCTACTCCTTTCCCACCACCTAAGCCTTTCCAAACATAGCCATACATATTCAAGCACGAGCGCGACTTGAGAAAACCAACACTACCCCACTACTCGCGAATGACCTTTTAGTTTTGGTCTTTTAATTAAATAAAGAGGCTATAGGAAAGTAGGGGGCGTCACTACGAGTGCTAGGACACCCTGTATGTTCTAATCCCATGTTTGGTTAGCGAGATATCAGGTTTGGGGCCGATACGAGGAGGGTTCAAAAAGAAGTGGCGTAGAACCCGTGTCACCACACTACTGTTGTAGATAGAAAGAGACGATACCACTGGACACGTGTTTCAACGAGGCTACTACTGGCCACGGTGGTGATATACCAATACAGTATTCGCTATTTCGATGAGACGGCGGGTCGAGGGTTCGTTTTACGATTTTTCCTATGATGGAATTCCTAATTTCTAAACCCCCTGAAGGGGGTCTTTAACATGTAAACGATTATGAGTGACATGACAAATGATAATTCCTTGATCAGATGAAGTTGGCTTTAGATAGAACAAACAGAACTTGGTTATATGTTGCTTGAAGTGAGTAAAAAAAACAAACTTGCTGGGGCAGACTGACAGGATGTGGATATTATTTGAGCTTATTGGAATGCATTGACTTGACTTGACAACAGGGCAATGAAAAAAGCACAGAGATGCTGAGGACACTTGAAGGTCAAACGATATGGCAACCATGGTGGGAGGGGGAAGCGAGGATGATGTCGCCGATCATGTTCAATGGATGAATTTATATTTTGCGAAGCATTGTTCGGAGAGGGTCATGTGACGACTTGTTTTAAGGGTATTTATTTTTTGATCTTTCCTATGGTGGACTCATTGATTGAAATAATCCAAAACTGCTAGGGCATGGCCTTGAGATTTTATAAACTGATAATGGTATTTTGACATACAGAGTCCCCCCCGCCAGAACTTGACATGATGTCTTTCTTTTTATGGCTTGTGAATTTCCCCAAAAAAGACCCAAAACAACATGATCATGGACTTTTGATTTTCTTAATATATTGCAAACCCATAATGTTTGATATTTAATGTGAGTGACGAAACCTAGCTAGGTAAAGAAAGAATTATTGTAGGCTACATGTATGGTGACTGACACGTCTTTGACCATTGGAACTTGTTTTCAGAACTGACTGTAGTACATAGGGAGTATAGGTTGTAGGCATGGCTTGACAAACGGTGTACACAAAATTCAATTTATCGATTCAAGAATTAAGAGTAGACTATCATTAATTAATTGGTTAAAGAGTGTAGCTAAAAATAAAAAAAATGGTGACTACATTAAACCAAACTGAACCAAGTCGAATCAAACCCAACTGAACCAAACCAAGCCTAAAGCAAACCAAACCTAATCAAGAAAAAGCCAAGGGCTTAAGTGTAAAACTTGTGGGGGAATGCAGTCATTGGCAATGACCAAAGGAAGGGATAACGCTCTACCTCTAGAGGGTAAGGTAAAGCTAGCGCATGGTGCTAATGCATATTCCCAAGTACATGAACCACACACACACACACACAACTATCCTATGCTGTTTTTATGAGTTGACTGTTAAAACTTACTCAGTGGTTACTGAGCAAGATGGTTGCTACACACAACAAGCTTTAAATGCTTGAGGATAATAATCTATACACACACACACACACTTTCTTGTTCTAAACTAAACTGTCTTGCTGGCAGTGCTCACACAGTAGGCAAATGACAGAAATGCTTGGCTAACAGAAATACAATCATTTTTGGTTGTCTAATGTTACCAGCTAACCATTACATGCTATAGTGGTGAGCACATGTGCCTCTTGCACTGGAGATCGTAACTCGATTTCTAGCTCTAAGGCCTAGAACGAATCAAACTAAGAAAGAAGGGTATGGTGACGCTGTGGTTAAACTGTTAGCCTTTCACTAAGGTAGACTAGGGTTTGATTTTAGGTTAATATGCATATCATAAACAAACAAACAAACAAAAAACGGAGATAATGTTTAAAACTGATTACACTTGTCCCTTTTCAAATTATTACATAGATTACAAATACAAAGGTGGACTGGGTTTGATATACAGTTAATGCTGCCTATCGCATACTAGCCTGTATGAAAGCCAAACAAGCAAAAGGCTTAGGTAGAGCAGTGGTAAAATCGCTATGAGTAGAGAACTACCTAACGGTTTTATGAACTGGCAATGGTATGTCGCATAAACAGTGCAGGATACAATCCAGCAACCATAATTTTTATCTTGTGGAACAGAGAAAACATATAGAGAGCGATATATAGAAAGCTTGTGTATGTATGGGTAGCATTGATTATTTGACCAGAGAAAATACGGTGAGGTAGGGTGGGGAGAGGGAGAATTAACACTTATATATGAATGGTAAATAGTATATTTGTTTTATTTCAATAGTTTTGTTTTTCAAATACTTTATTTTGTAAAACATTCTTACTTGCAGTAGTAATAAGCCTCTACGGTTCCGCTAACACACATAGACAGACTGTACTATTGCCAAGGTCAAGCACTCACATTAAGATAATTTACAGAAACATGAAATGAAAAATAAAAAATCTTGTTTTGGAAATATCGTTTTTCAACAGACACAAAATAAATAAAAAATGTGTAAACCGCAAAATGGAAAATCCATGTTTCCATATAGACAAAATTTAAAAACCTTAAACGAACATTTAAAAAAATATATGTACAAATGGGAAATTGACAAATGTGTAAATATGAACATGGAAAATCCATGTTTCCATATCATGAAATTGAAAAAAAAACTTCAAACTGTCATTATAAAAAATACTAATGGAAAATTGACAAATTGCAATGTGTGAAATGTGAAATTGAACAAATGGCTATCATTATTTAAAAAAAAAAGGAACACAGTGCCTTACGGTCGAGGTGTGAATCAAACCCTCTCTACTTATTTTGGACCATTCGAGACTGAGTATACTTGTTTTAATCCTCATACCACTTTAAAAATTTTGTGTTAAAGCTAGGAATTGAACCCAAGGGCTTGTAGGGGGAGACCAAGGTTAGAATATGTTAAACAGATAGTCTTAATTGTAGGGTGTGGTAGCTATATAGAGTTGAAACGATTAGCTCGGGACAGGGGCATTGAGATCTGCAGCAAACCAGTCAAACGACTAAAGACTCAAACAACAACATGTAAGCTCACCAAAATAATGTTGTGTAACGGTAAATGTTAGTCAACGAACAGTTATGCATTACTAAAACCCATGACACGATACCTAAGAGCTTTTCTAAAGTTATTTTAAAATGCCTTTAACCCTACATTAAACACCCAGTTCACAATATTCATAACTGCAATGTTATGGTAAAACAAAACAAAATCTATATTTCAAAACAAGCAAATGGTTTAGTCAATGTATACTGGGAAATGTTTTGTAAACACTCAAGTCCACAAGACTAATTAAATTAGTAACTGTCAGGTTGGCCGAGTGGTTAAGGTGTTTGACTTAAGATCAAATTTCCTGTACAAGGAAGCAAGGGTTCGAATCCCTTACCTGACATAACTATTGCCTTAACATGGCTTGTCCGCACTGAATTATTATGATACTTGCTACACAAACCATAGACAGAGTGTATTGTTTAAGGCACTCTCTTTATGAACATAGTCAGAGACTGTTGATGGTTAACAATTGCATTAATAGTGGGACATGGGGATAACAATTAAGAAAAACAGCCAATACCCATACTATATTTTTATTCATTTAGTTTTTTTTACAATAGTTACAAACTGAATACAACTTTTATACTTTTTATCATTGTTTGATATAGATTTTATACACAACGCTTGTTGTAAATCCTTTTATAATATTCTCCAGGTACTCTTGTTCTTAAAAACTGGGGAAGCCGCAATGGTTTTATAGACATTAAACCCTCATCCTCTTCTTTTTCATCATCATCATCATCGTCATCATCATTATAAATATTATCATCATAATTATAATAGTCATTGTCACCAACATCATCATCATCATCATCATCATCATCCTCATCATCACTAGAACTAACCAATTCCTTTCTTTCCTTTTCAAAAGGGACCTCTTGAAGAGTCTGTGTTGCTTTTGATAGTGTTAAGGGTTTTTTAAACGTTAACAACTGTCCTAACATGACTTTTTGAGGAGATGATAATTGCTTTCCAACAAACAATGCACTATCTTGAGCAGCAATATCATTTTCTTGAACTTCCTTTTTAGCATTTTCATGATATTTTGTTGACAGCAACAGTGTTTTATCTGGTACACTACATTGATGATTACCCACACTTAAGACCTTACCATTCTTACTTTTTAGATGACCTAAACATTTTGTTGTCCTTTGTTTTGAGCACTGCCAAAATATGATTCCATTCACATTTTGCCGCTTATAGTTATAGGAGTAGCCATGATACAGTGCACGTGGTTTGCCTTTATTGGTTATAGTATATTCCATAGTAGTAACTGACTTGTAAACTTGGTCTACCTACTAGAAAGGTCAGAACAATTCTGGTGAAAGTGTGATTTTGTGTTGACGTTTTATATAGGATGATGTTGGTGGCTTATGTTGGTGGCTTATTCTGGTGGCTTATATTGGTGGCCGATGTGGGTGGCTTATGTCGGTGGCTTATATTGGTGGCTGATGTTGGTGGCTTATGTCGGTGGCTTATATTGATGGCTTATGTTGGTGGCTTAGGTTGGTGGGGTGGCTTATGTTGGTGGCTTATGTTTATGGCTTATGCTGGTGGCTTATGTTGGTGGCTTACATTGGTGGTTTATGTTGGTGGCTTATGTTGGTGGCTTAGGTTGGTGGGGTGGCTTATGTTGGTGGCTTATATTGGCGGCTTATGTTGGTGGCTTATGTTGGTGGCTTATTATGGTGGCTTATATTGGTGGCCGATGTGGGTGGCTTATGTTGGTGGCTTATATTGGTGGCTGATGTTGGTGGCTTATGTTGGTGGCTTATATTGATGGCTTATGTTGGTGGCTTAGGTTGGTGGGGTGGCTTATGTTGGTGGCTTCGTCTATGGCTTATGCTGGTGGCTTATGTTGGTGGCTTACATTGGTGGTTTATGTTGGTGGCTTATGTTGGTGTCTTAGGTTGGTGGGGTGGCTTATGTTGGTGGCTTATATTGGCGGCTTATGTTGGTGGCTTATGTTGGTGGCTTATATTGATGGCTTATGTTGATGGCTTATATTGGTGGCTTATGCTGGTGGCTTATGTTGGTGGATTATATTGGTGGCTCATGTTGGTGGCCTATGTTGGTGGCTTATTTTGGTGGCATATGTTGGTGGCTTATGTTGGTGGCTCATGTTGGTGGCTTACATTGGTGGCTTAAGTTGGTGGGATGGCTTATGTTGGTGGCTTATGTTGATGGCTTATGTTGGCGGCTTATGTTGGTGGCTTATGTTGGTGGCTTATGTTGGTGGCTTATATTGGTGGCTTATGTTGGTGGCTTATGTTGGTGGCTTATATTGATGGCTTATGTTGGTGGCTTATGCTGGTGGCTTATGTTGATGGCTTATGCTGGTAGCTTATGTTGGTGGCTTATGTTGACGGCTTATGGTGGTGGCTAATGTTGGTGGCTTATGTTGGTGGCTTATGTTGATGGCTTATGTAGGCGGCTTATGTTGGTGGCTTATGTTGCTGGCTTATGTTGATGGCTTATGTTGGTGGCTTATATTGGTGGTTCCTGTTGGTGCCTTATGTTGGTGACTTATGTTGGTGGTTTATGTTGGCGGCTTATATTGGTAGCTGATGTTGATGGCTTATATTGGTGGCTTATGTTGGTGGCTTATGTTAATGCCTGATGTTGGTAGCTTATTTTGATGTCAGTTTTTTTTATATAATGTATTAGTTCCATTCATTTATGACGGCATAGCCAGTCTTAAAGCAAGTCTAAACTTGTCCGACACGCTGGATTTTTTGTTCATGTGTGAAACTATCAAGTACCAATGATCAAGTGAACTTCTTTCTCTCTAATCCGCAGTTCTGGCCCATAGCATTGAGAATATTTATTGTAGTAGCCTATAAGGAAACAAAAAAAATCATGTCTAATACAGTTTAGCTATAAGTGACCAGAACCACTATATATAACATTTTATTCTAAGAGCTTTCCATAATGATAAGAAAAAAGAGCTTACCATAATGATGGATTGTGTAAGTAAACATTTTTGCTGCTTGATGCCGCTACTAAAGTGATACTCATACAACAGACAAGTGAGTTCATGTTTTGCAGACGTAATCGTATGTTTCCCCGCACGCACACGCCTTTCGCGGATCAGGCGTGTGCAGGCTTGGGCCCCTGCTTCGCGAAAGGCGTGTGCGTGCGGGGGAACATACGATTACGTCAGCAAAACATGAACTCACTTGTCAGTTGTATGAGTATCACTTTAGTAGCGGCATCAAGCAGCAAAAAATGTTTACTTACACAATCCATCATTATGATAAAGTAGTGGAGTGAGGCGTTTTCGAAGCCACTCCAGAACCCTCCTTGCCTCACTACTAAGCTTCAGCCATGTTAAATATCTCTCGAACGCATGGTCCGATTTTGACAAATGAGGTGTCGTTGGACTCGGGCTGACGTCCTCTTTGCTATGGACCACTCGTTATATTTTTGTAAATTTTTTGATTTTTTTCGTTTTCGAAAGTAGGCGATAGCTTGAACAATAAACATGATAGAACGTTATGCCATGGCTCAAACGAATGGTCTTTATGACCTTTATTTTTTATAATGAATCTTTTTTACTATTTATGCCTTTTTGAAAACACTCGAATTTTGAATATCCTATATTTTGGAAACTAGGAAGTATACAAAAAGTTTTGTTTCATGTAAATCAATGATCCGTACCCCCTCTACCCCCCAAATAAATGTCAAGTCTCTAGGATGAAAACCTGTAGTAGTTGGATGGTGGGGGAGCTGTCCACTAACTTATTGAACCCTCCTCGTATTTGCCCCGAACCTGATATCTCGCTAACCAATCATGGGATTTGAACATACAGGGTGTCCTAGCACTCGTAGTGATGCCCCCTACTTTCCTATAGCCTCTTAATTTAATGAAAAGACCAAAACTAAAAGGTCATCCGCTTTTAATATTTCGCGAACCAATTATGCTAGAGGCGTGTACGACGGGTCCAAGGACTCGGGGTGACGTCCTCTTAGCTATGGACCACTCGTTATAATTTAAAAAAAACTGGAAACTCGATTTTGGGGTAAACACGTGTTTTTTGTGATTTTTGCCGATATCTCACGAATCAATAACGCTAGAGACGTGTACGAGGTGTCCTAGGACTCGGGCTATCGCCCCCTTTCGAGTGTGGCAGATATTTTTTCCAAAAAATAATTCACAAAGGGCCTAACGCCATACATGTTGAAAAAACTTTTTCTTTTTCTTTACCTGTTTATAATGTCCATGAAGCGTGGTGGTTGAGAGAGACGATACTGCTGGGTGTGTGTTTCAACGAACCTGTCGCTGACCACGGTGGCTGTGTTCAATAGATTAATCGCTATTTCGGCGGGTCGGTGTATGAAAGAGCGAGCGTGTGTTTTTCTGATATTTTACCTTTAACGTGTAAACGGCGATGAGAACTTGGTTCTATGTTGGTCGAAGCGAGTAGAGAAAACAAACTTGCAGACGAGCAGGAGGTGAATGTCATTTGAGCTTATTGGAAGGCGTTGATCTGATTTGACAACAGATAACGCTTGAAGGTGAAATAATCTGACCATCGTGGTGGCAGGGAAGAGCGAAATGCATGTGAACACATGTGAAACCACATGTAGGCTAAACCAGTGACATCCTGTCTTGCTTCGTACGTGACAAAATGCAAGTTGGCGTGAAATTTGATCTACCACAGGTGTTCGCCTGGGACGTTAGCTGTCCACGTGCACGATAACTATTAACAAGTCACATCCTGTTTTGCTTCGTACGTGACAAAATGCAAGTTGACGTGAAATTTGATCTGCCACAGGTGTTTACCTGGGACGTTAGCTGTCCACGTGCACGATAAGAGATTGTTTAAAGCGTGGGAATCGCTGAATCAGTAAAAAGTATAATGCAACTTGTCGGAATAATGTCACAACCAATAGATAGGCAAGAGCTGCGAACAGCAGTGGTGAGAGGTGAAGGGAGGGAGAGGGGGAGGGGTAATGTAAGAGAGAACACAGGTGGAAAGAGAAAGAAATATGTGGAGCTGAGGACTGTACACATAGAGCTATAGGTGGTGTACAAAATGTGTGAATAAATAAACTAAAAATTGCACAGGTTCACACAACATGTAATTAATTGATCCGAGAATTAAACGTAGAGTTAAACCCTAACCATTTGACATATAGTTTATTTCTTTTTTGTTTCGCGTACGAACATGTGTGATGTTTACCATGTGTGATGAAACATAGCTAGGTAGAGAAAGAATTAGTGTAGGCTACATGTATAGTGACTGACAAGTCATTTACCATTGAAACTTGTTTTTCAGATCAAACTGCAGTATAGAGAGAGTATAGGTCGCAGGTATGGGTTAATAAATGACGAACGGTGTACACAAACCCTGATTTATCGATTCAAGAATTAAGAGTAGACTATCTTTAATTGATTGGTTAAAGAGGATAGCTAAAACAAACAAAAAAATGCTCAGTGGTTACCGGGACAAGATGGTCGCTACACACAACAAGCTTTAAATACTTGAGGCTAATAATTTATACACACACACACACTCGCTTGTTCTAAACTGAACTGTGTTGCTGTCAGTGCTCAGACAGTAGGCTGATGACAAAATGCATTGCTAACGGAAATATAATCATTTCCGGTTGTATAATGTTACCAGCTATCCATATTGTGTTGTAGTGTTAAGCACTTTTAGCTCTTGTACTGGTGGTCTTAACTCGATTTCCAGGCCTGAGGCCTAGAACGAGTCAAACTTAGAAACAAGGGCATGGTGGTGTAGTGGTTAAGCTGTTAGCCTTTTCACCAGGGTTCGATTTCTGGTTAATATGCATGTCATATACATATTAAACAAAACAAAACAGAGATAACGTTTAAAACTGATTACATTTGTGTCTTTTCAAATTATAACCAAAGTGAACTGGGTTTGATATACATTTAATGCTGTCTATCACACGCTAGACTGTAAGAAAGCCAAATAGCAAAAGGCGTAGGTAGAGCAGTGGTAAAATTGCTATATATAGAGAACTACCTAGCGGTTTTATGAACTGGCAAAGCTATATCGCATAAACAGTGCAGGATACAATCCAGCAAGCAAATTTGTATCTTGTGGAACAGAGAAAATGCACTTTTACCTTGATGGATAGCAAATGAGTGCAGATGAATGACCTATGCATTAGCCTACCATAGGGTTATAACCACGAGGTGGAGGTGTGACTTTTATATTTTATTGTTTAGAGACATGGCTTTTTGTAACCAGTAGATTTAGTAATTTGTAAATATTCATTTTTGTAATTGTTAAATAGTGGAAACATTTTTTTGTAATAGTAAATGTTAAATGTATAACTAAAAGTTATTTGGAATAAGTGTGCTTGTCAAGGATAAATAGCGTGGTTGTATTTGTTTTTCAAAGACAGGTATGGTTGTGTGAATGTATGACTATAGATAGAAAGATAGAGAGAGAGAGAGAGAGAGAAAGCTTGTGTGTGTGTGTGTGTGTGTGTGTGTAGCATTGATTTTCAACCAAAGGAAACACGGCAAGGTAGGATGGTGGGGTAATTAATGTATATAGCAAATGGTAAATAGTATACAGTTTTTTTTAACACTTGTGTTTTTTTAATGCAGTAGTAGATAGGTGTTATTTAGTAAAACAGTCTTACCTACAGTAGTAGTAGTAGTAGTAGTAGGCCTATATGTTTTTGGAAACAAACAGAAAGAGAATGCACTATTGTCATGGCCAAGCACTTCCATTAATATGATTTCAAGAAAATTTAAATCAGCAAATGTGTGTTTTACAAAACTAAACTTTCAGCATGGTCTAAATCATAAACGTGTCGTCTGTAATATGTAAAAAATAGAAAATCCATGTTTCCATATCAATTCAATTTAAAAACTTAAAACTGACATTTAAAAAATGTAAATGGGAAATTGACAAATGTGTAAACAACAAAATGGAAAATTCTTGTTTCCATATCATGAAATCCAAAAACTTTAAACTGACATTTTCAAATCGTGTACATGGAAAATTGACAAATGGCCATGTGTAAAATGTGAAAATGAAAAAAAGAACAAATGGCTATCATTATAAAAAAAAGAAACCTTCGTGTTCTATCGTTAAAGTGTTAATCAAACCACATTTACTTATTTGGATCACCCGAGACTGAGTAGACCTGTTTTAGTCCTAATATACTTTTAAAATTTTATGTTAAAGCTCAAATTGAACTCAAGAGCTTTAGAGTGCTATTATAACCGTTACGTCACAAAGACAACTTTACACTACTCTTAATGAACAATAATAACAAAAAGAATAATAAATGTTGAAGTTTTTTAAAGGATGAACATGGAGACACTGTTTCTGTTGCACAGTCTGCTAGCTACTAGCCAGCAGCTGGGGTCTTAGAAAACGATACAGTTGACATTTTGTAATTTTGTTACATGTTTCAAAGTACAGTATTATGAGTTGCTGTTGAGTAAAAACTAATCCTGTACAAGGAAGCAAGGGTTCGAACCCCTTACCTAACATTACTATTTACTGAACATGGCTTGACGACACTGTATTATTATGATACTCGGTACACAAACCATAGATAGAGTGTATTGTTTAAGATCACTTTCTTTCTGAACATAGGTGGAGACTGTTGATGGTTAACAATGGCATTAATATAGTAGGACGTGGGTATAGCAATTAAGAAAAAACAGACAATACCCATACAATATTTTTATTTATTTAATATAAGTACTTGTACAATAGTTACATTCAAAATACATTTCTTTTTCTCTATTACTATTTAGTCCTTTTTGATTCTCTTGCATATGAAGGGTCTGTGATGTTGACGACTCTTGAGATGTGGAAGATGGATTAAACATAACTTTTACAGCAGGGGTTAAATGTTGCTCAATATACACTGCACTATTTTGAGTAGCAACATTTTTTTTTCTTGTACTAGCTTTGTAGCATTGTCATGATTATTTGTTGACACCAACAGTGTTTCATCTGGTACACCACATTGATGATCACTCACACTTAAAACCTTACCATTTCTACTTTTTAGATTGCCTTGACGTCTTTTTGACCTCTCTTTTGAGCATCGCCAAAATATTATTCCTTTTACATTTTGACGATTATAGTTATAAGAGTAGCCTTTATAGAGTACACGTTGTTTACCTTTGTTAGTTGTAGTAAGTTCCATAGTAGCAACTAACCTGTTAGTATGATTTGCTCACTACAAAGGTTATAACTGTTCTGCTAATAAAATCATTTAGCGTTGGCTTTTATATTTAATATGTACAGTTTGAAGTGATAGCAAAAGTGAGAGCAAAATGGTAGCAGAGTGGTAGAAAATATAACATGTATTGTTAAGAAATAGTTTAAGCGGTTATGTGGATCCATTACATAATAATTTTAACACGACGAAGCTCATTTTCTATATCCAATAGTTCTTCCTCATATTCAGTATAACCAGCCTGTTTATAGACATGCAGTTGCTGAAGCCGCCGGATTAGCTTACTTGGATTGTTCCAGTAGACAAATTTAACAAATGATTTTTTAGGTGTAAACAAAGCATTACCATTATCATTATTATCTTCATCATCAATATCATCATCATAACCATTATCATTATCATCATCATTATCATCATCATCATGATCATTATAATCCTCATCACTATTACTATATAGTCCTTTTTGATCCTTTTGCAATACCACATTTTGCACAGTCTGTGTTGCCTTTGATAATGTTGGGAGTTTTTCAGACATTGACAACTGTCCTAACACGACTTTCTGAGGAGATGATACATGCTTCTTAACAAACAATGCACTATCTTGAGCTGCAATATCTTTTTCTGGGACAAGTATTTTAGCATTTTGAAGAGTTTTTTTAAACAGCAACGATGTTTTATCTGGTACACTACATTGATGATCACTCACACTTAATACATCACTTTTTTTTTTACTTTTCAGCTCACCTCGACACTGTTTTGAACGATGTTTTGAACAACGCCAAATAACAGTTCCATTTTTATTGGTTCGTTTTACAATATATTTATATCCTTTATAGAATGCGTATGGCATACCATTGCTATTTGTTAATACTTCCATGTCAATTGTCAAGCATGAACTAATCTCTAGCAAAGTTCACTCGATAATATAAATAATTTCTAAACCCCAGTAGTGAACAGTCAGTGGTTTTTGATCTATGCAAGCGTAAACATGTCACATACACTGGTGATGGATACTCAAGGCTTTAAGGTCAATGAAAACAAGTACAGTATATATTTAAATAGGTGGCTATCATTGATTGCACAACACGCGGGTCACCATATCTTTTTTTTCGGACTAGTGTTTTAACATTTGAAGAGTGTTTTAAACAGCAACGATGTCTTATCAGTCACTCTACATTGATGATCACTCACACTTAAGACCTCACTATTTTTACTTTTTAACTCACTTTGACACTGTTTTGAACGATGTTTTGAACAACGCCAAATAACAGTTCCATTTTTATTGGTTCGTTTTACAATATACGTATAACCTTTATAGTATGCATATGGCTTACCATAACTATTCGTTGATACTTTCATATCAACTTTCAAGCATGAAATAATCTCCAATAAATTTCGCTCGATAATAGAAATAATAGTTTAAAGTGGGTGCGAAGGTGGGTGCAAAAGTGGGTGCAAAAGTGAGTGTAAAAGTTGGTGTAAAAGTGGGTGCAAGGGTGGGTGCAAAAGTGAGTGCAGAAGTGAATGTAAAAGTGGGTGCAAAAGTGGGTGCAGTTTATAGTAGGCACCATTTTTACTAGAATGTGATTTGAGTAAATGTAATTTCTAAACCCAAGTAGTGAGTAGTCAGTTGGTTTTCATTTATGCAAGCGTAAACATGTCTCATACACTGATGATGGATACTCAAGGCTTCTTGGTCAACAAAAACAAGTATATAGTTAAAGAGGTAGCTATTATTGATTGCACAACACTGAATCTATTTTTGAAATTTTGACAAAGGGTCTAAGTGCACTTTTGTTAATATCTCGCGAACCAATAAGACTACGGCATTGTATGAGGTATTGTTGGACTTTTTGCCGAAGACTGCTGGTAAACACCTATGTTCCCACGACCTTTTTAAAGATGGCGGCTGACCCACGAGGGGTGATTAAAACGTATTCCAAGCGACGCTTGTCGATAAGCAAACCAATAATCAAAGGGGGGTGTGACAGAGCTTGAGGCGATAACACCTTTTGATTGATCCCTGTTGATTTGCCCCTTTGGACTGGTCCCCGTTGACTAGTCCCTCTGGACGGGTCCTTTTTGAAGGGAGTCATTTATGACGGGCCCCTGCTGACGGGTCACTGTGGACGGATCCCTGTGGACGAGTCCCCGTTGACAGGTCCAAAGGGATTAGTCAAAAGGACCTGTCAACAGGGACTCGTCCACAGGGATCCGTCCACAGTGACCCGTCAGCAGGGGCTCGTCATAAATGACTCCCTTCAAAAAGGACCCGTCCAGAGGGACTAGTCAATGGGGACCAGTCCAAAGGGGCAAATCAACAGGGATCAATCAAAAGGTGTTATCGCCTCAAGCTCTGTCACACCCCCCTTTGATTATTGGTTTGCTTATCGACAAGCGTCGCTTGGAATACGTTTTAATCACCCCTCGTTGGTCAGCCGCCATCTTTAAAAAGGTCGTGGGAACATAGGTGTTTACCAGCAGTCTTCGGCAAAAAGTCCAACAATACCTCATACAATGCCGTAGTCTTATTGGTTCGCGAGATATTAACAAAAGTGCACTTAGACCCTTTGTCAAAATTTCAAAAATAGATTCAGTGTTGTGCAATCAATAATAGCTACCTCTTTAACTTTATACTTGTTTTTGTTGACCAAGAAGCCTTGAGTATCCATCATCAGTGTATGAGACATGTTTACGCTTGCATAAATGAAAACCAACTGACTACTCACTACTTGGGTTTAGAAATTACATTTACTCAAATCACATTCTAGTAAAAATGGTGCCTACTATAAACTGCACCCACTTTTGCACCCACATTTACATTCACTTTTGCACTCACTTTTGCACCCACTTTTGCACCCACTTTTACACCAACTTTTACACTCACTTTTGCACCCACTTTTGCACCCACCTTCGCACCCACTTTAAACTAGTATTTCTATTATCGAGCGAAATTTATTGGAGATTATTTCATGCTTGAAAATTGATATGAAAGTATCAACGAATAGTTATGGTAAGCCATATGCATACTATAAAGGTTATACGTATATTGTAAAACGAACCAATAAAAATGGAACTGTTATTTGGCGTTGTTCAAAACATCGTTCAAAACAGTGTCAAAGTGAGTTAAAAAGTAAAAATAGTGAGGTCTTAAGTGTGAGTGATCATCAATGTAGTGTGACTGATAAGACATCGTTGCTGTTTAAAACACTCTTCAAATGTTAAAACACTAGTCCGAAAAAAAAGATATGGTGACCCGCGTGTTGTGCAATCAATGATAGCCACCTATTTAAATATATACTGTACTTGTTTTCATTGACCTTAAAGCCTTGAGTATCCATCACCAGTGTATGTGACATGTTTACGCTTGCATAGATCAAAAACCACTGACTATTCACTACTGGGGTTTAGAAATTATTTATATTATCAAGTGAACTTTGCTAGAGATTAGTTCATGCTTGACAATTGACATGGAAGTATCAACAAATAGCAATGGTGTGCCATACGCATTCTATAAAGGATATAAATATATTGTAAAACGAACCAATAAAAATGGAACTGTTATTTGGCGTTGTTCAAAACAGTGTCGAGGTGAGCTGAAAAGTAAAAATAGTGATGTATTAAGTGTGAGTGATCATCAATGTAGTGTACCAGATAAAACATCGTTGCTGTTTAAAAAAACTCTTCAAAATGCTAAAATACTTGTCCCAGAAAAAGATATTGCAGCTCAAGATAGTGCATTGTTTGTTAAGAAGCATGTTTCATCTCCTCAGAAAGTCGTGTTAGGACAGTTGTCAATGTCTGAAAAACTCCCAACATTATCAAAGGCAACACAGACTGTACAAAATGTGGTATTGCAAAAGGATCAAAAAGGACTATATAGTAATAGTGATGAGGATTATAATGATCATGATGATGATGATAATGATGATGATAATGATAATGGTTATGATGATGATATTGATGATGAAGATAATAATGATAATGGTAATGCTTTGTTTACACCTAAAAATCATTTGTTAAATTTGTCTACTGGAACAATCCAAGTAAGCTAATCCGGCGGCTTCAGCAACTGCATGTCTATAAACAGGCTGGTTATACTGAATATGAGGAAGAACTATTGGATATAGAAAATGAGCTTCGTCGTGCTAAAATTATTATGTAATGGATCCACATAACCGCTTAAACTATTTCTTAACAATACATGTTATATTTTCTACCACTCTGCTACCATTTTGCTCTCACTTTTGCTATCACTTCAAACTGTACATATTAAATATAAAAGCCAACGCTAAATGATTTTATTAGCAGAACAGTTATAACCTTTGTAGTGAGCAAATCATACTAACAGGTTAGTTGCTACTATGGAACTTACTACAACTAACAAAGGTAAACAACGTGTACTCTATAAAGGCTACTCTTATAACTATAATCGTCAAAATGTAAAAGGAATAATATTTTGGCGATGCTCAAAAGAGAGGTCAAAAAGATGTTGAGGCAATCTAAAAAGTAGAAATGGTAAGGTTTTAAGTGTGAGTGATCATCAATGTGGTGTACCAGATGAAACACTGTTGGTGTCAACAAATAATCATGACAATGCTAAAAAGCTAGTACAAGAAAAAAAAATGTTGCTGCTCAAAATAGTGCAGTGTTTATTGAGCAACATTTAACCCCTGCTGTAAAAGTTATGTTTAATCCATCTTCCACATCTCAAGAGTCGTCAACATCACAGACCCTTCATATGCAAGAGAATCAAAAAGGACTAAATAGTAATAGAGAAAAAGAAATGTATTTTGAATGTAACTATTGTACAAGTACTTATATTAAATAAATAAAAATATTGTATGGGTATTGTCTGTTTTTTCTTAATTGCTATACCCACGTCCTACTATATTAATGCCATTGTTAACCAACAACAGTCTCCACCTATGTTCAGAAAGAAAGTGATCTTAAACAATACACTCTATCTATGGTTTGTGTACCGAGTATCATAATAATACAGTGTCGTCAAGCCATGTTCAGGCAATAGTAATGTTAGGTAAGGGGTTCGAACCCTTGCTTCCTTCTACAGGATTAGTTTTTACTCAACAGCAACTCATAATACTGTACTTTGAAACATGTTACAAAATTACAAAATGTCAACTGTATCGTTTTCTAAGACCCCAGCTGCTGGCTAGTAGCTAGCAGACTGTGCAACAGAAACAGTGTCTCCATGTTCATCCTTTAAAAAACTTCAACATTTATTATTCTTTTTGTTATTATTGTTCATTAAGAGTAGTGTAAAGTTGTCTTTGTGACGTAACGGTTATAATAGTTAGCTGGCACTCTAAAGCTCTTGAGTTCAATTTGAGCTTTAACATAAAATGTTAAAAGTATATTAGGACTAAAACAGGTCTACTCAGTCTCGGGTGATCCAAATAAGTAAATGTGGTTTGATTAACACTTTAACGATAGAACACGAAGGTTTCTTTTTTTTAAATAATGATAGCCATTTGTTCATTTTTTCATTTTCACATTTTACACATGGCCATTTGTCAATTTTCCATGTACACGATTTGAAAATGTCAGTTTAAAGTTTTTGGATTTCATGATATGGAAACAAGAATTTTCCATTTTGTTGTTTACACATTTGTCAATTTCCCATTTCCATTTTTTAAATGTCAGTTATAAGTTTTTAAATTGAATTGATATGGAAACATGGATTTCCTATTTTTTTTACATATTACAGACGACACGTTTATGATTTAACCATACTGAAAGTTTAGTTTTGTAAAACACACATTTGCTGATTTAAATTTTCTAGAAATCATATTAATGGAAGTGCTTGGCCATGACAATAGTGCATTCTCTTTCTGTTTGTTTCCAAAAACATATAGGCCTACTACTACTACTACTACTACTGTAGGTAAGACTGTTTTACAAAATAACACCTATCTACTACTGCATTAAAAAAAAAGCACAAGTGTTAAAAAAACTGTATACTATTTACCATTTGCTATATACATTAATTACCCCACCATCCTACCTTGCCGTGTTTCCTTTGGTTGAAAATCAATGCCACACACACACACACAAGCTTTCTCTCTCTCTCTCTGTCTTTCTATCTATAGTCATACATTCACACAACCATACCTGTCTTTGAAAAACAAATACAGCCACCCTATTTATCCTTGACAAGCACACTTATTCCAAATAACTTTTAGTTATACATTTAACATTTACTATTACAAAAAAATGTTTCCACTATTTAACAATTACAAAAATGAATATTTACAAAATACTAAATCTACTGGTTACAAAAAGCCATGTCTCTATACAATAAAGTATAAAAGTCACACCTCCACCTCGTGGTTATAACCCTATGGTAGGCTAATGCATAGGTCATTCATCTGAACTCATTTGCTATCCATCAAGGTAAAAGTGCATTTTCTCTGTTCCACAAGATACAAATTTGCTTGCTGGATTGTATCCTGCACTGTTTATGCGATATAGCTTTGCCAGTTCATAAAACCGCTAGGTAGTTCTCTATATATAGCAATTTTACCACTGCTCTACCTACGCCTTTTGCTATTTGGCTTTCTTACAGTCTAGCGTGTGATAGACAGCATTAAATGTATATCAAACCCAGTTCACTTTGGTTATAATTTGAAAAGACACAAATGTAATCAGTTTTAAACGTTATCTCTGTTTTGTTTTGTTTAATATGTTTATGACATGCATATTAACCTGAAATCGAACCCTGGTGAAAAGGCTAACAGCTTAACCACTACACCACCATGCCCTTGTTTCTTAGTTTGACTCGTTCTAGGCCTCAGGCCGGAAATCGAGTTAAGACCACCAGTACAAGAGCTAAAAGTGCTTAACACTACAACACAATATGGATAGCTGGTAACATTATACAACCGGAAATGATTATATTTCCGTTAGCAATGCATTTTGTCATCAGCCTACTGTCTGAGCACTGACAGCAACACAGTTTAGTTTAGAACAAGCGAGTGTGTGTGTGTATAGATTATTAGCCTCAAGTATTTAAAGCTTGTTGTGTGTAGCGACCATCTTGTCCCGGTAACCACTGAGCATTTTTTGTTTGTTTTAGCTATCCTCTTTAACCAATCAATTAAAGATAGTCTACTCTTAATTCTTGAATCGATAAATCAGAGTTTGTGTACACCGTTCGTCATTTATTAACCCATACCTGCGACCTATACTCTCTCTATACTGCAGTTTGATCTGAAAAACAAGTTTCAATGGTAAAAGACTTGTCAGTCACTATACATGTAGCCTACACTAATTCTTTCTCTACCTAGCTATGTTTCATCACACATGGTAAACATCACACATGTTCGTACGCGAAACAAAAAAAGAAATAAACTATATGTCAAATGGTTAGGGTTTAACTCTACGTTTAATTCTCGGATCAATAAATTACATGTTGTGTGAACCTGTGCAATTTTTAGTTTATTTATTCACACATTTTGTACACCAGCTATAGCTCTATGTGTACAGTCCTCAGCTCCACATATTTCTTTCTCTTTCCACCTGTGTTCTCTCTTACATTACCCCTCCCCCTCTCCCTCCCTTCACCTGTCACCACTGCTGTTCGCAGCTCTTGCCTATCTATTGGTTGTGACATTATTCCGACAAGTTGCATTATACTTTTTACTGATTCAGCGATTCCCACGCTTTGAACAATCTCTTATCGTGCACGTGGACAGCTAACGTCCCAGGTAAACACCTGTGGCAGATCAAATTTCATGTCAACTTGCATTTTGTCACGTACGAAGCAAAACCGGATGTGACTTGTTAACAGTTATCGTGCACGTGGACAGCTAACGTCCCAGGCGAACACCTGTGGTAGGTCAAATTTCACGCCAACTTGCATTTTGTCACGTACGAAGCAAGACAGGATGTCACTGGTTTAGCCTACATGTGGTTTCACATGTGTTCACATGCATTTCGCTCTTCCCTGCCACCACGATGGTCAGATTATTTCACCTTCAAGCGTTATCTGTTGTCAAATCAGATCAACGCCTTCCAATAAGCTCAAATGACATTCACCTCCTGCTCGTCTGCAAGTTTGTTTTCTCTACTCGCTTCGACCAACATAGAACCAAGTTCTCATCGCCGTTTACACGTTAAAGGTAAAATATCAGAAAAACACACGCTCGCTCTTTCATACACCGACCCGCCGAAATAGCGATTAATCTATTGAACACAGCCACCGTGGTCAGCGACAGGTTCGTTGAAACACACACCCAGCAGTATCGTCTCTCTCAACCACCACGCTTCATGGACATTATAAACAGGTAAAGAAAAAGAAAAAGTTTTTTCAACATGTATGGCGTTAGGCCCTTTGTGAATTATTTTTTGGAAAAAATATCTGCCACACTCGAAAGGGGGCGATAGCCCGAGTCCTAGGACACCTCGTAAACGTCTCTAGCGTTATTGGTTCGTGACATATCGGCAAAAATCACAAAAAACACGTGTTTACCCCAAAATCGAGTTTCCATTTTTTTAAAATTATAACGAGTGGTCCATAGCAAAGAGGACGTCACCCCGAGTCCTTGGATCCGTCGTACACGCCTCTAGCATAATTGGTTCGCGAAATATTAAAAGCGGATGACCTTTAAGTTTTGGTCTTTTCATTAAATTAATAGGCTATAGGAAAGTAGGGGGCATCACTACGAGTGCTAGGACACCCTGTATGTTCAAATCCCATGATTGGTTAGCGAGATATCAGGTTCGGGGCAAATACGAGGAGGGTTCAATAAGTTAGTGGACAGCTCCCCCACCATCCCACTACTACAGGTTTTCATCCTAGAGACTTGACATTTATTTGGGGGGTAGAGGGGGTAGGGATCATTGATTTACATGAAACAAACTTTTTTGTAAACTTCCTAGTTTCCAAAATATAGGATCTTCAAAATTCGAGTTTTTTCAAAAAGGCATAAAAAGTAAAAAAGATTCATTATAAAAAATAAAGGTCATAAAGACCATTCGTTTGAGCCATGGCATAACGTTCTATCATGTTTAGTGTTCAAGCTATCGCCTACTTTCGAAAACGAAAAAATCAAAAAAAAATCAAAAATATAACGAGTGGTCCATAGCAAAGAGGACGTCAGCCCGAGTCCAACGACACCTCATTTGTCAAAATCGGACCATGCGTTCGAGAGATATTTAACATGGCTGAGGCTTAGTAGTGGGGCAAGGAGGGTTCTGGAGTGGCTTGGAAACCGCCTCACTCCACTACTTGGTAAGCTCTTTTTTCTTATCATTATGGAAAGCTCTTAGAATAAAATGTTATATATAGTGGTTCTGGTCTCTTATAGCTTAACTGAATTAGACATGATTTGTTTTTGTTTCTTTATAGGCTACTACAATAAATATTCTCAATGCTATGGGCCAGAACTGCGGATTAGAGAGAAAGAAGCTCACTTGATCATTGATACTTGATAGTTTCACACATGAACAAAAAATCCAACATGTCGGACAAGTTGAGACTTGCTTTATGACTGGCTATGACGTCATGAATGAATGGAACTAATACATTATATAAAAAACTGACATCAAAATAAACTACCAACATAAGGCATTAACATAAGCCACCAACATAAGACTCCAACTTAAGCCATCAACATCAGCTACCAATATAAGCCGCCAACATAAGCCACCAACATAAGCCACCAACATAAGCCACCAACATGCACCACCAATATAAGCCACCAACACAAGTCATCAACATAAGCCACCAACATAAGCCCCCAACATAAGCCGCCAACATAAGCCATCAATATAAGCCACCAACATAAGCCATCAACATAAGCCAACAACATAAGCCACCAACATAAGCCACCAATATAAGCCACCACCATAAGCCATCAACATAAGCCACCAACATAAGCCATCAACATAAGCCACCAACATAAGCCACCAACATAAGCCACCAACATAAGCCACCAACATAAGCCATCCCACCAACATAAGCCACCAACATAAGCCACCAACATAAGCCATCAATATAAGCCACCAATATAAGCCACCAACATAAGCCACCAACATAAGCCACCAACATAAGCCGCCAACATAAGCCATCAACATAAGCCACCAACATAAGCCACCCCACCAACATAAGCCACCAATGTAAGCCACCAACATAAGCCACCGACATAAGCCACCAAAATAAGCCACCAACATAAGCCACCAACATAAGCCACCAACATAAGCCACCAACATAAGCCACCAATATAAGCCATCAACATAAGCCATCAATATAAGCCACCAACATAAGCCACCAACATAAGCCGCCAACATAAGCCACCAACATAAGCCACCCCACCAACCTAAGCCACTAACATAAGCCACCAACATAAACCACCAATGTAAGCCACCAACATAAGCCACCAGCATAAGCCATCAACATAAGCCACCAACATAAGCCACCCCACCAACCTAAGCCACCAACATAAGCCATCAATATAAGCCACCAACATAAGCCACCAACATCAGCCACCAATATAAGCCACCAGAATAAGCCACCAACATCAGCCACCAACATAAGCCACCAACATCATCGTATATAAGACGTCAACACAAAATCACACTTTCACCAGAATTTTTCTGACCTTTATAGTAGGTAGACCAACTTTACAAGTCAGTTACTACAATGGAATATACTATAACCAATAAAGGCAAACCACGTGCACTGTATCATGGCTACTCCTATAACTATACGCGGCAAAATGTGAATGGAATCATATTTTGGCAGTGCTCAAAACAAAGGACAACAAAATGTTTAGGTCATCTAAAAAGTAAGAATGGTAAGGTCTTAAGTGTTGGTAATCATCAATGTAGTGTACCAGATAAAACACTGTTGCTGTCAACAAAATATCATGAAAATGCTAAAAAGCGAGTTCAAGAAAATGATATTGCTGCTCAAGATAGTGCATTGTTTGTTGGAAAGCAATTATCATCTCCTCAAAAAGTCATGTTAGGACAGTTGTCAACGTTTAAAAACCCTTAACACTATCAAAAGCAACACAGACTCTTCAAGAGGTCCCTTTTGAAAAGGAAAGAAAGGAATTGGATAGTTCTAGTGATGTTGAGGATGACGATGATGATGATGATGATGTTGGTGACAATGACTATAATAATTATGATGATAATATTTATAATGATGATGATGATGAAAAAGAAGAGGATGAGGGTTTAATGTCTATAAAACAATTGCGGCTTCCCCAGTTTTTAAGAACAAGAGTACCTGGAGAATGTTATAAAAGGATCTACAACAAGCGTTGTGTTTAAAATCTATATCAAACAATGATAAAAAGATATAAAAGTTGTATTCAGTGTGTAACTATTGTAAAAAAAACTAAATGAATAAAAATATTGTATGGGTATTGGCTGTTTTTCTTAATTGCTATCCCCATGTCCCACTATTAAGGCAATTGTTAACCATCAACAGTCTCTGACTATGTTCATAAAGAGAGTGCCTTAAACAATACACTCTGTCTAAGGTTTGTGTAGCAAGTATCACAATAATTCAGTGTGGACAAGCCATGTTAAGGCAATAGTTATGTCAGGTAAGGGATTCGAACCCTTGCTTCCTTGTACAGGAAATTTGATCTTAAGTCAAACACCTTAACCACTCGGCCAACCTGACAGTTACTAATTTAATTAGTCTTGTGGACTTGAGTGTTTACAAAACATTTCCCAGCATACATTGACTAAACCACTTGCTTGTTTTGAAATATAGATTTTGTTTTGTTTTACCATAACATTGCAGTAATGAATATTGTGAACTGGGTGTTTAATATAGGGTTAAAAGCATTTTAAAATAACTTTAGAAAAGCTCTTAGGTATCGTGTCATGGGTTTTAGTAATGCATTACTGTTCGTTGACTAATATTTACCGTTACATAACATTATTTTGGTGAGCTTACATGTTGTTAAAACTCAGCAATTCTTCTAGGTTTGTGCCGTGTCTTGTGTGGGGTTTCGCTTAGGACACCAAGCTTGGCTCATCGGCGGGCTCTTGGTGTCCCGGACCCCCACAGGAGTAACGAACTACGCGCTAGGGAGGTAGCGCGTAGTTCGTTACTCCTGTGGGGGTCCGGGCGGGGACAACAAGAGCCCGCCGATGAGCCAAGCTTGGTGTCCTAGGCGAAACCCCACACAAGACACGGCACAAACCTAGAAGAATTGCTGAGTTTTAATTCACCGACCGTGAAAGCCAATATACCATTACATGTTGTTGTTTGAGTCTTTAGTCGTTTGACTGGTTTGCTGCAGATCTCAATGCCCCTGTCTCGAGCTAATCGTTTCAACTCTATATAGCTACCACACCCTACAATTAAGACTATCTGTTTAACATATTCTAACCTTGGTCTCCCCCTACAAGCTCTTGGGTTCAATTCCTAGCTTAAGCACAAAATTTTAAAAGAGGTATGAGGATTAAAACAAGTATACTCAGTCTCGAGTGGTCCAAAATAAGTAGAGAGTGTTTGATTCACACCTCGACCATAAGGCACTGTGTTTCTTTTTATTTTTTTTTAAATAATGATAGCCATTTGTTCAATTTCACATTTCACACATTGCAATTTGTCAATTTTCCATTTGCATTTTTTAAAATGACAGTTTGATGTTTTTTTTCAATTTCATGATATTGAAACATGGATTTTCCATTTTCATATTTACACATTTGTCAATTTCCCATTTGTACATATATGTTTTTAAATGTTCGTTTAAGGTTTTTAAATTTTGTCTATATGGAAACATGGATTTTCCATTTTGCTGTTTACACGTTTTTTATCTATTTTGTGTCTGTTGAAAAACGATATTTCCAAAACAAGATTTTTTATTTTTCATTTCATGTTTTTGTAAATGATCTTAATGTGAGTGCTTGACCATGGCAATAGTACAGTCTGTCTATGTGTGTTAGCGGAACCGTAGAGGCTTATTACTACTGCAAGTAAGAATGTTTTACAAAATAAAGTATTTGAAAAACAAAACTATTGAAAACAAAAACAAAAATACTATTTACCATTCATATATAAGTGTTAATTCTCCCTCTCCCCACCCTACCTCACCGTATTTTCTCTGGTCAAACAATCAATGCTACCCATACATACACAAGCTTTCTATATATCTCTCTCTATATGTTTTCTCTGTTCCACAAGATAAAAATTATGGTTGCTGGATTGTATCCTGCACTGTTTATGCGACATACCATTGCCAGTTCATAAAACCGTTAGGTAGTTCTCTACACATAGCGATTTTACCACTGCTCTACCTACGCCTTTTGCTTGTCTGGCTTTCTGACAGGGTAGTATGCGATAGGCAGCATTAACTGTATATCAAACCCAGTCCACCTTTGTATTTGTAATCTATGTAATAATTTGAAAAGAGACAAGTGTAATCAGTTTTAAACATTATCTCCGCTTTTTTGTTTGTTTGTTTATGACATGCATATTAACCTAAAATCAAACCCTAGTCTACCTTAGTGAAAGGCTAACAGTTTAACCACTGCGTCACCATACCCTTCTTTCTTAGTTTGATTCGTTCTAGGCCTTAGAGCTAGAAATCGAGTTACGATCTCCAGTGCAAGAGGCACATGTACTCACCACTATAGCATGTAATGGTTAGCTGGTAACATTAGACAACCAAAAATGATTGTATTTCTGTTAGCCAAGCATTTCTGTCATTTGCCTACTGTGTGAGCACTGCCAGCAAGACAGTTTAGTTAAGAACAAGCAAGTGTGTGTGTGTGTGTGTGTGTGCGTGTGTATAGATTATTAGCCTCAAGCATTTAAAGCTTGTTGTGTGTAGCAACCATCTTGCTCAGTATCCACTGAGTAAGTTTTAACAGTCAACTCATAAAAACAGCATAGGATAGTTGTGTGTGTGGGTCATGAACTTGGGAATATGCATTAGCACCATGCGCTAGCTTTACCTTACCCTCTAGAGGTAGAGCGTTATCCCTTCCTTTGGACATTGCCAATGACTGCATTCCCCCACAAGTTTTACACTTAAGCCCTTGGCTTGTTCTTGATTAGGTTTGGTTTGCTTTAGGCTTGGTTTGGTTCAGTTGGGTTTGATTCGACTTGGTTCAGTTTGGTTTAATGTAGTCACCATTTTTTTATTTTTAGCTACATTCTTTAACCAATTAATTAATGATAGTCTACTCTTAATTCTTGAATCAATAAATTGAATTTTGTGTACACCGTTTGTCAAGCCATGCCTACAACCTATACTCCCTATGTACTACAGTCAGATCTGAAAACAAGTTCCAATGGCTAAAGACGTGTCAGTCACCATACATGTAGCCTACAATAATTCTTTCTTTACCTAGTTAGGTTTCGTCACTCACAGTAAACATCTAACATTATGGGTTTGCAATATATTAAGAAAATCAAAAGTCCATGATCTTGTTGTTTTGGGTCTTTTTTGGGGAAATTCATAAGCCATAAAAGAAAGACACCATTTCAAGTTCTGGGGGGGGGGGGGGGACCTTGTATGTCAAAATCCCATTATCAGTTTATAAAATCTCAAGGCCATGCCCTAGTAGTTTTGGATTATTTCAATCAATGAGTCCACCATAGGAAAGATCAAAAAAATAAATACCCATAAAACAAGTCGTCACATGACCCTCTCCGAACAATGCTTCGCAAAATATAAATTCATCCATTGAACATTGAACATGATCGGCGACATCATCCTCGCTTCCCCCTCCCACCATGGTTGCCATATCGTTTGACCTTCAAGTGTCCTCAGCATCTCTGTGTTTTTTTCATTGCCCTGTTGTCAAGTCAAGTCAATGCATTCCAATAAGCTCAAATAACATCCACATCCTGTCAGTCTGCCCCAGCAAGTTTGTTTTTTATACTCACTTCAAGCAACATATAACCAAGTTCTGTTTGTTCTATCTAAAGCCAACTTCATCTGATCAAGGAATTATCATTTGTCATGTCACTCATAATCGTTTACATGTTAAAGTCCCCCTTCAGGGGGTTTCGGAATTAGGAATTCCATCATAGGAAAAAATCGAAATCGAACCCTCATCGAAATAGCGAATACTGTATTGCTATATCACCACCGTGGCCAGTAATAGCCTTGTTGAAACACGTGTCCAGTGGTATCGTCTCTTTCTATCTACAACCACTCTTCATGACCATTTTAGACAGATTTAAAAAAAAAAGCTTTAAAAACTAAAATGTTTTCAACAGAAGTGTCGTTAGACCCTTTCGCATTTTTTTAAAACATAAATACTATATTGGAAAGGGGGGGAGGGGAGGGGCGTCACCCCGGGTCCTACGACCCCTCGTATACGTCTCTGGCGTTATTGGTTTGTGAGATATAACAGAAAGTCTAAAATCATAGTTTTACACCAAAAACTTCTGTTTCCCTCATTCTCAAAAACTTTAACCTATTACCAAAATAGAGAGGTTTTCGAGAGAAGCCATTTGACACGTCATAGGACCAAATCTGACCATGCAATCGTGAGATATCGGAAAACGTCTAAAATCATGGTTTTACCCCCAAAAAGCCTGTTTCCCTCATTCTCAAAACTTTAACCTATTAATAACATATATAGGGCTTCGAGAAAAGCGATTTGACACGTCACACGTCCAAATCCGACCTTGCCTTCGAGAGATATCGGCAAACTTCGTAGGAAAGTAGGCGACTATCTGGTTCTCTCCTCACCACCAAAACCCTTTCTTATCAATCTTTTTTTTTCAAAGAGCTCACCCTCTTACAAAAATCCCAAGTGCGCATGCGTAAAAAAAAAAAATATTGATCCATAGCGGCTTCCAGCAAAACGCATGCGCTATATGAGCAACAACCTTTAAGTTCATTTTAGCAGCGCACCTTATACATGTCGCATTTGAAATGAGACTTTCACTAAAATATTACAATTTCACCCCCTAGTAGGGGTAGGTTTTATTTAGGGGTTGAAATGAGTGGTCCATTGAAAAGAGGACGTCAACCCGAGTCCAACGGCACCTCATTTGTCAAAATTGGACCATGCGTTCGAGAGATATTGACTTTGCCCCTGAATGTATTGCGGGTTAGTATGTGACGTCAGAGGGTGAGGTGGTGGGGGGTAATAGAATCGGCCTTACTCCACTACTGCTGTATATTAACTGTCTGAAAGTATCAGGAATTAGTGACCATTCTGGGGTTGAATTAAATTTTAGATACGGTGGCATTACAAAATTAGACTCTGATGTAGCAAATACGATCATATTCCAGTATCGCAGGGCGGATCAGGGCAAATTTCAGGGGTATTTGAATGAGCTATTTGTAGGATGGGCATCGGAAGGAAATCACATTAATATCCTGTGAACTAACTCTTTGAAAATTTTAAATAGCGCTATCGATAAATTTGTTCCATTTAAATTACTGAAACAAAACCCAGATCCTGAGTATTACACACGGGAAATCAGGAGTCTTAGACGGAAAATTAGGAAATTATACAATAAAAGACATGATAGTGGCAAGCATATGTTGAAATTTAAGTCCTTATCAAGAGAGCTCGTCTTAAAAAAGAGGGCTGCTCATGACAATTATATGCAAGGTTTACTTGGTTCGGGAGGCGATGGGTGGGAAAAAAATTACAGTTATGTTAGGAGAAGAAAGGGAAATTCAAATAATTTGTCGATGATAATGTCCGGTGACGGTAAATTAATTACTGAGAAGCAGGCCATTGCTAATGAATTAAATGTCTTCTATGGCAGTGTGTCCAATAAATCCAATAGCTGTGTGTTGGACCTTAACGGTGAATCAGGGGCTCCACTTTTCCAAATAAACCAGTCAGCAATTGTAAAGCTAATACAAAAATTACGTTACAATATATCGAAGGGTCCTGATAATATTGTTAGTGAAGTACTTAAACTAGGAGGTAGGGCCGTGGCACGATACTTAGAGGTTTTATTTATTTATTCGTATCAGAAGCAATACATCATGTAAAATTAGCATAGATAACTTTTTTTAAATAAAAAACACACTAAAGGTACTTTCAAAATAACAATTAAATTACATCGCACCAAAATTTGGCAAGATCTCGTCCATTTGGTGTGGCCTGAACTACATCCTGCATAGTGCAAATGAGAGGGCAGGAGTTGCAATGGAGAAGGTGCACCATGGTTTGTTCTTCTCCGCAGGCGCAAAAGGTTGACTCATCGGAAAGGCCCCACTTCTTCATATTGGTCTTAGATCGACCGACCCCAGACCGCAGCCTGTTCAGACTCTTCCATGTAGGCCACGACTCTTCATAACCGGCAGGAAGAGTTTCAGATGGAACCATCCATCCGTTGAGATTATGGTTTCTGGATCTCCAGGAAGTTAGCCTTGATGATTGAGGTGAATACGACAGGCACTCAGTAGAGTGTAAGAAACTTCGCCTAGATTTCAATCGTTGTTGAGCAGGTTGATAATTATGTAGAGGATGTGTCTGGGAAACTTCTACTTTAGATTTTTCATGTTTGGCAGCTACTTCACGTCTAATATCTGGGGGAGCAATGCCAGCCAAGCAATATAACTTGTCACAAGGTGTAGATCTTAGGCAACCAGTTATAAGCCGACAAGTTTCATTTAAAGCAATATCTACCTGTTTGGCATGACATGATCTATACCAAACAGGGCATGCATATTCTGCTGCAGAGTAGCTCAGTGCTAAAGCAGTAGTTCTCATTGTTTGAGCTTGCATTCCCCAGTTGGTACCACATAACTTGCGAAGAATGGAATTTCGCGTAGATACTTTGTGCTTCGTGTTAACACAATGTTGTTCATACGTGAGTGCACGATCCAGAGTTACCCCTAGATATTTAGGTGTAGAGCAATGATCCAAAAGAGCACCCTCCCAGAAAATCTTCAGTTTTCTTCTTGCCTGCATATTCTTTAAGTGAAAAGCGCAAACTTGCGTCTTTGAGGTGTTAGGCTTTAGAAGGTTTTCTCTGTAGTATGGACTCAGTTCATCTAAGGCTGCCATTAATCTCCGTTCAACACTCTCAAACTGATCACCCTGGGGAGAATAGCTCGATCATCTGCATAGATGAAGCTTTTAGTTCCTTCTGGCAAGGGTTGATCATTCGTGTAAATATTAAATAATATTGGAGACAAAACACTACCTTGAGGTAGGCCATTCCGGAGATTCTTCCAACGACTATGTCGCCCTTGGAAATCTACAAAGAATCTTCGATTTTCAAGAAGACATCGAAGAAATTCAGTCAGCTTGTTGTCCTTGGTCATCTTATGAAATTTACTCAACAGAATTTGGTGGTTAACTGTGTCATAGGCCGCAGTTAGGTCGATGAAGACTGCCCCAGTTATTTTCCGATTTTCAAAACCATCTTCGATATATTGGGTCAAATGGAGTATTTGTGATGTAAAATTCTTCCCTCTTCTAAAACCAGCTTGCTCGGGGATCAAAAGTGGTTCAACTATTTTTACAAGCCTTACCAGAACCATTCGTTCTAAGATCTTGAATAAATGACAGAGCAAGGATATTGGTCTGTAATTTTTAGGATCATGGGGATCTTTTCCTGGTTTGAGGAATGCTATAACTCTAGATTTCCTCCAGATTTTGGGTATTCTGCAGGTTCGAATGCAATTGTTAAATAGATTGAGTACCCATTCTCTAGTAACAGGTCCAAAATTCTTGATTTGTTGAATACAGATTTCATCTACACCAGGAGCCTTTCCATTTTTGCTGATATTTATAGCGTCATTTAGTTCTGCCAAGGTAAAGGGATTAGAAAGTATACTGGTCTCTGGTCTGAATTTTGGCATGGTATCCACTTTTGTTCTAGAACTGGAGTTTATAGACTTGCCATTTTGGACGAGTTGGTGAGCAATTTGGTTTGCAGATACGTTATAAAGAGAAGATGATTTATTAGGATCATTACTGAGACGCCTGAGTAGCCTCCAGGCCTTATGGCTACTCCTATCCATGTTAACTTCTTCCATCAATTTTAACCACTGTTCTCGTTTAGACTCTGAAATAGCAGAGATAAGTTGTTGTCCGCTTGCAATAGTTTCAGTACTAAAAGGATCCCTTTCATACAAATTGAAGTAGTTTGTCAGTAAGGCAGATGTTTCCTGGGAAAGACCTTGTATGTAATTAGTTCTGCATCCTCTTGGAATGGCTTCTTTAGAACACGATCTAATGGCATCAATAAATTGATCATATGCCTCTGGTATGGAACTGATTGTACTCATCTTTGTATCTAAAGAGGAAGTGAAACATTCCCAGTTTGCCTTTTTGAAATTGTATCTTCTCTTAAAGTAAACACTCTGTGGCCTGACGGCTGCTACTATCTGGCACATTATTGGACGATGTTGTGAGTTAGGAATAGGAAGGCAAACAGATTTAATACACTGATGGGCAATCTGATCACTCACAAAAATAAGGTCTGGATTATATCCACGTTTCCACCTTCTACTGTTGAAGGATGAAGGAAGTTTGTTATCATGAATGAGGGACAGTTGGTGTGATTCCGCCCAGTGCATAACAGCTTCTCCATTCTCATCATCATGTGGATAACCCCATATAATGCTGTGGCTGTTGAAATCACCCACGAAGAAGGACACTTTCTCCAAATTCAGATTATCAGGTTGTCTGAATGAAAAGCTTACCTTTGGGGGTTTATAAATGGAAAAAATGATAGAGTTACTCAATTCTATCGCAATAATTTCTATGTCATTGTCAGCTGTGATGGAGGTTGCAAGAATCCTGATATCTGGTTTAGTGAAGATGGCACTTCCATATTGGCCATGGGGACGTTCGACTGCCAATCTCATTCCAGGGATTTTAGGACGTCGTTGATTAACATCCCTATGAGTTTCTTGTATACATAAAACATCACAATTATGTTTTAGGCATAATTCACGTAAAAGATCTTCTTTACAAGAAGACAGTCCTTCAATGTTAAAGGAAATAATTGTTAAATTGGGCTCTGATAAGAGCCTTTCCCTACTAGAATGAATCATTTCAGATAGTACTTTAATGATGCTTCTGGAATGCTGACGTTCAGTTCAGTAACGGAAATTCAAATTCCGACTACCTATGCAGGGGCACCACGAGCAGGAATCAGCTTCACCCCCTACTTAGAGGTGATGTTTAATGTGTCCATAAACAATGCGCAAATCCCGGATGACTGGGAAAGAGCTACGATAGTCCCAATATTTAAGGGAGGGAGCAGACTTGAATTGGGCAACTACAGGCCGGTTAGTCTTACGTCCATCGTTTGTAAACAGATGGAGAATCTCATTTGCGACTACTTGAGGGAACAGTGGGAATCATTATCATGGTTTAATGATAGGCAACATGGATTTCGGAAAGGTTACTCATGCGAGAGTCAAATGCTATCACTTTTTCAAGATATTAGCGAATCGTTAGACGATGGAGTTTCAGTCGACGCCGTAGTTATAGAATTTGCGAAGGCATTTGATGTCGTGCCGCATGACATGCTACTCCATAAATTAGCTTCGACGAAGATTGATAGACGAGTAATTTTATGGATCCAAGAATTGTTGATGGGTCGTTCCCAGGAAGTGAAAGTTGAAGGCCGATTCTCGGATGAAATTACCGTAACGTCGGGTATCCCTCAGGGTAGCGTAATCGGAACTTTGTTATTTTTGGCGTTTATAAATGACTTACCAAATGGGATTCGCAGTGACTGTCGATTGTTTGCGGATGATTGTGTAATATATCGAAAGATACATGACTCACAAGACAATGCAGTACTTCAAGATGACCTGAACCTGGTCTATAAGTGGGCGATTGAAAATAAAATGAATATAAACACAGGAAAATGTAGTCTAATAAAAATAGGGAAAGTGCGAAGGCAAGATTTTCAATATAATATTGGCTCGGAAATACTTGTAGAAGATGATTCCTGCAAATATTTGGGCGTTCACGTAAGAAATGATATGAAATGGAGTAGTCATATAAGATGTGTAGTTTCTAAAGCTTACAAATCCCTGCACTTTGTAATGAGGGTATTAAAAGGAAGTAGTACCTCTGCTAAAGAATTAGGATAGTTGTCACTTGTAAGACCTATTCTGGAGTACGCCTCGGCGGTTTGGGATCCATATCAAGTAGGGCTCATAAATGAGTTGGAAATGGTACATAGAAAGGCCGCTAGATTTGTGCTCAGTGACTTTAATCCCAGGAGCAGTGTGAGCCGTATGTTAAAGAAATTTGGGTGGGAATCACTTGAGGCTAGGAGGATGAAATGTAGACTGCGCTATGTACAACACGTATACAAATCAACCAGCATGGGGTGAGCTTAGCAAACGTATGGAAAAGCCTACTTACATGGGTAGGAGCGATCATCCTTTCAAAGTTAATGGCCGACCACAGCGAACAAATTATGGTAAATATTCTTTCGTAAACCGTGCCATTGATAATTGGAACTCTCTACCTGCCGCAGTCTTAGAGCCTTTTCCCAAACATATAGGTGTGTTTAAGAAAAGACTGACTATTTGTGTAAATACTCCAGTTTAATTGTTAGTGAATTGTTATGTACAATTATTTATTTGTTATATTTATCTAATTTGCCACCGGGGGCCACACCCCCAATTGCAAATAAACGAATGAATTAATGAACGTGCGATGTGCCACGCCCTCTTGGACCACGTGCGATGAGCCACGCCTTCTTGGACCACGTGCGATGTGCCACGCCCTATTAGACCATGTGCTAGGATGCTCAATCTAAGATGGCGGTGACATGCGACATGCCTCATGCGCCACAAAAAATGGCTAGCGCCCAACTCTTCTATTATATATTTTTTTGTTCAAATTGTGCAAGTGTTAATTTCACATGGAAATATTATTGTTGCTCTATGTAAGCATGCTTGGGAGCTGTATAGAATAAACGGATTGATTTAGTGGAATTAAGTCAAGATGTAAGTTCCAGACTTTTTTTGCTCAATTTTTTTAAAACAATTTCAAGATGTCACAAGGGTCCGTAGTACGGACAGTATATCTGGAATGCATTCCGAGACAGTATGTATCAATGAAATTGTTGTGAATTAAGTCAATCTGCTAAGGCTACTCCAAATTGGAGCGTCCTTGGGAGTTTGCTCAAAATTGTAACAATCTAACACGTTATTTGTGCTAAAATCCACATTATACGCGTAGGCTGCTATTTGGGCTTAATTATATCATGCTATTATAGGGCTTTATTAATTTTGCTAAAATCCTACTTTGTGACTCTTTTTTGAAAAGTGCTAATTCACATGGAAATATGTTTTGTTGCTCTATGAAAGATGTCACAATACTTCTACCCTACATAGAATGCATCCCGAGATACTATTTATCAATGAAATTACTAAAAATAAAACAATATGCAAGATGGGTGGGGGGAGGGGGAGGGGGCAGTTAGGTCCCTCTTTTTGAGGTTACTTAAAAACTAACAATTGACCACAGTATTTGTGGAAAAATCTGGTTTCTAAGTGTAACCATGTAACTGTATAAAGACTAGCTGTCTTGTACTCACTGCTATGTAGTCACCTTGTCTTAAATTTTGGTGTGCAAGTAACAAAAAGTCGAAAGTTAGTAGGTATACAGAACAATCGGTCTTGTAGTAGCTTGTTATATATAGAGAGTTTTTTGCAATATGTCTAACGGATCATCCTAACTGTGTGAAAAATGTGGAGCAGCTCTTAGTCGAGAATCCAATAGGAAATGCCACATGCATTCATGTGAAACCTTTTATCGGTGTAAAAAATGTGGCAAAAATAAATTAAACTCATACAACGGACAACGCCTTGAGGAGTCTTGTGGTTATGAATCACCTAACAAGCGTAGAAGGTGCGAGCCTACAAAGAGTGCTCTTCTGTTGACAGTTGCTGATGATGAGGGAGTTGTGGTCTATTTACAGGCCGAATGCGTTCTTACTTGATTCGATGTGAAACATGTGATGACGCAGAAGCATATCTGAAGGAAGCGAAAGGGCGAGATATTATTCTCCTTAAAAAACTAAATTTCCATAATTCCGTAAAGATAAATCTCATGCTCGAATGTTTGTTTATCAACGTTAACGAGGAGGTATGTGATCGAGCTTTTACTTATAAAAGAAAGAATGAGGTTGTTTTTAAGGGAACGGATCTAAATGAATTTGTTAGCAAACAGTTTGAGAAACTAATCTCAGAATTACATTTATCTGAGATGAAAGGCAGTGGGTGGTCTCTGTTGGGTGTAGATCGTTTGCGGGTTAGAATATACAAGTATAACCCACTGAAGAAATTAGCGCTTGAAAAGCGTGTATAAACGTTAAATATAATGATGACAGGTGCTTCTTCTTTGCAATGCTGTTAAAATTTGTTGAAAGGGATGCTGAGCGTGTTTACAAATACAAAGGTTTGAACGATATTGCATTCCCCATGGTTATTCATTCTATTAAAAAGTTTGAAAAGAAGAATTATACTTCTGAAAACGTTTTCTGTTTACCTACAAAAAGGGGCTAGGACACCATGTTTACATAAAAACTTTAACCACTTAGTTCGAAGTCAACTAACAAATCACCGTAATGCCTTGGCTATATGCATGCGCTGCTTTTCTCATTTTGATGATCGATTTGTACAAAGTGCTGCCGAGAAACTAAAAGAACATATAAGATACTGTCTTGACCAACAAATTGCTCGTGTAGAATTACCCGATGGCAGTTACAAATTGTGTTTTAGAAATGTACACGATAAGCTTAAAGTTCCTTTCGTGGCTTATGCCGACTTTGAATGCCTCTTGAAACCTAATCAATCTTGCCAGCCTAGCGACGAAGCGAGTTGGAATGTCTCATATCAGGAACATGAACCCACGAGTTTTAGTGTGTATTTAAAAGCAGATTCCTCAATTGAAGCTAAACCATTTGAATTACCTAGAGAGCCAAAACTATACCGTGGACCATAAGCAGTCAAGGAGTTTATTAATTATTTAACAAGCTTGGCCCACACATTAGGTTTAGTGTATGAAGAAGAAATGCCTTTGAACTTAACAGAGGAGCAAGAACGTGAATTCCAAGCGGCTAAGACTTGTTACATGTGTGGGAAAGAATTTTATCATGAAAATAATTACAAATTACTGCCATATCACAGGAATACCGTGGCTCGGCACATAACAATTGCAATTTGAAATGTAAAAGATCTCATTCTTACCTGTCTTTTTACATAATTTACAAAAATATGATATGCATTTTATTATAAAAGCACTAGGTTCAACACAGGGGAGAGCAACAGTTATTCCAAACTCTAGTGAAAAGTACATTTCCGCCACACTATATCTTCCAAATGAAACAGTGCGAATTACATTTGTAGACTCATTTAGGTTCTTGAGTAGCAATCTACAAAAACTAGCCGAGAACTTAGAACACTTTCCTGAAACTAACAAACACTTTGGAGAAGACAATGCTTTTTAAATGAGGAGAAAGGGTGATTTCCCTGTGACTACAGTGTCTGTTGGAGTAAATACGAAAAAACGAGTCTGCCTCCAAAACAAAAGCTCTTTAACAAATTAAAGGGGGAAAATATAAGTGATGTGGACCATGAACATGCAAAGAAAGTATGGAATCATTTTGGTGTTAAAACCTTGGGAGAATACAACGATCTATACTTGAATCAAGACGTGCTTCTCCTTGCAGATGTGGTCAAAACATTTCGCACGGCAACTATTCGAACACACAAACTCGATCAAGCTCATTTTGTTTCTCTTCCTTCTCTTACCTGGGAAGCTATGCTTCTTTATACAGACATTCTGCTCGATTACATAACAGACCCCGATCAACTGCTTTTCGTAGATCGTGGCATTCAAGGTGGTATGTTTCAAGTTTCACACTTCTTTGGAGTGGCAAATAATAATTACATGCCAAAATATGATCGCAATAATGCATCCCAGTTTATTATGTTTGTAGATACTAGCAATCTGTATTGTTGGGCCATGTCCTTACCACTAACTTACGGTGGATTTCGTCGGGTCCCTCCAGACACTGTTAATATTGAGGAACATGGCTACTTTTTCGAGGTGGATATCGTCTACCCGGTTGAGCTCCACAGCCTGCCGTTTCTTGCTGAATGAAGAAAACCACGCGAGTCATTTGTTGTGGAGAAACTGGTATTACATGTTGGAAGCCGTGAACGCTATGTTGTCCATTACATGGCTTTAAAACAGGCGATAGAACATGGTCTGGTGATAAAGAAGGTGCATCGAGTGTTAAGAAATGCTCAATGCCGTTGGTTAAAGAGTTATGTGGACTTGCAACACTGAACTTAGAACAAAAGCTAGGAACGACTTTGAAAAGGCCTTCTACAAGTTTTTTAATAATGCTATGCTTGTAAAGACCATGGAAAACTTTCGAAATCGCTCATACATTCGTCTTGTAACAACAGCGAAACAGCTTGAGAAAATTGTGGCAAAACCTAACTTCATTGATAGAAAGATCTTCGGAACTAACATTGTGGCTGTCCATTTAGCAAAACGTTTACAATATTTAGGCAAACCAGTGTACATCGGTATGTCTGCTCTGGATTTATCCAAAACGCTGATGTTTCAGCATCACTATGACGTTTTGCTTCCCTTCTACGGCAGTGGAAAGTTGAAATTAATGTACCAAGACACAGACTCATTTATACATTTGTTAACAACTGATGATGTTTACCAGGACATGGCGAGCCCTAACTTGAATGAGTATTTGGACACAAGCGACTACAAACCCGATCACCCTCTGTATTCAACCAAGAACAAGAAGGTTTTGGGTAACTTTAAAGACGGAGCATGCGGACAGCTTGTACAAAAATGTGTAGGGCTTAGACCAAAGATGTATGCTTTGGATATTAAAAAATGTTAAAAAATTAAGGGAGTTACACGAAGCGTTGTTAAAATTCTCACTAGTTTCCAGGACTTTGAGCGATGTAACTTCGAAGGCTGAATATTACGCGTGACAATTAACGTTTTCTGGTCCAGGTCGCATCGTGTAACTACTGACCGCTTGCACAAGATTGCTCTGAGTCAAGATGATGACAAGAGAGTGATCAAGTCTGATAATGTAGGCACGTTTGCTCTCAGTCATTATGCAGCTACTCATTTGTAACATGTTTAAAAGAATACACAAAACACATACAACAGTACTTAGATCTAAATCATAACGTAAGGTGACATTTTTGTTTGTTACAAGCAACAAGTTACCAGCCTACACGTATAACGTGGGTTTTTAGCACAAATAATGTTGTAAAATGTCAGTTTTAGAGTAAACTCGAAAGGATGAACGTGTTTGGTTCACCCTTTACATATTACCATAATTTCAGTAAATCATAACAAATATGCTGAAAAATTTGCGGTAATTGCCCAACGTCTCGCAATGACTATTTTAGCGTACTGCAGTTATTTCAAGTACACGCATAATAAGCTTTTTGCTACAAATAACGTATTAGATGGCTAATTTTAAGGCAAATTATCATTAGTGCCTGAGTTTTGGGTGCTAATTGCATAGTGCCTTAATTCCAGTAAATCAGTCGAAATATGTTGCTAACTTGCGGTAACTGCACAACGTATCTCGGGTTTCTTTGTTTCCATGATGAATGTCTATATACTAGTTTCTGACACAATTTAGGTGTTGCATTGTTAGTTTTTAGGGAAACATACAAGAGTTCGAGTGGCTCTCGCTCTCGCACCCTTTACATTTGGAATTAATTTCACGGAATTAAGCCATTTCGATTGACAAATTGTACTTTCTGTAAGATATGCCTATTGGGCTAAAAGGACAAGTTTTCTAACCATCAAGTTCTTGCTATTTCCAACAACGTCCTACCCGAATGGGATGACGTCATAATGGAAGAAAATTTCCGCCCTTTGTCAATATCAACAAATTTTCAGGAAATACTAGCAACGTAGCAACCTGCCATATTGCTCGTTTTGCAAGAAATACCGTCAGTGAGTAATATGATCTGAGAGAGGAGCGTATGCCGCCAACGCCCAGCCTAATATCTGACTAATGATTTCTGAACATAGTTTTTAAAATCTAAATTACCAATGACAAGGGGTGGGTGAAACGCCCAAACCTTGACCGAAAGCCTATAACTGGAAATTATATACTGAGATGATATCTGAACATATTTTTATAAATCTAAATTCCCAATGACTTAGCAGTTTAAGTTTCCGGTTCAAAGGTGTCCTTTGTATCTTGGATATAAAATTAGCAAAACACATATTTTCAAAGTATAAAATTAGCTACAAACCACGTATTGTTAATACCCTCGCGAAACGCGAGGGGTATAATGTATTACACACATTATTACACTACACGCATAATATGGTTTCTGCTACAAATAACATGTTAGAATGCCACGTTTTGAGAAAACTCACAAAGGCGTTCCAATTTGTAGTAGCCTTTGCATATTTGCTTAATTTCAGTAAATCAAGCCATTTTCACTGTTAAATTTAGCAACGTGGTGGAGTTTGCCCAAAAAATTCTCACTCATAGGGAGAACAGCTTCAAGCTTACGCTTGGGTAAATAGCACGTGTGAAAGAGTGAAAGACTGAAGAATATCGTAAGATGGGGCTTAGGGGTTTCACAACTGAACATATAAGATATAACAGATATACAATTTATTACATAAATGACCTGCATTAATAAATAACCACTTTGAAATTAAATACTTGATTAAAATTTTATTTATAATATTTGATAATAAAGTTCAACTTTATCCACTATAAAATTGCACTTGCAATTAAAACAGTTTTTTAAAAGTTTTTCTAAGATACCTTATGAATGTAACTTTGTGCGGAGAATTTCTTTCAATGTAATCATCACTCAAGATGAAGAAACGTAGCGAGGCATTGTCAGCTGTTTCCACTGAGGAACTTGTTTACTGCCTAGGGCAGTTTTGAAGATTAGATAGGAAGCCACAATATGCAACCCGCTTCAACACTTTGATCCGGTAATGCTGCCTTTGAAGGTAACTTATGCAGTTGATAGCGATTGTTGACAATCATTTGAAGAAACTACTGGCTACGGTGAAGCGTAATTCGTGATGCCTCTTCTGAACCATGCCACCTTCATGATGAAAGGTCTCTTTCCCAAGAAGTAGATTCTAAGAGGCATTCATGATGCCATGGACAGCGTTTCTTCCGAAGGGCCGCATACAAGTGCGGCGTCTTGAAGGAGAGAACCAGGGGGCAGCGACATCAACAGATGACAGCTGACAGACGATCAGTGATGACGAAAAGTGCCGAAGAGATGTGGTGAGCACCAGGAAGAAACCCGGAGCTTTATAGTGCCAGAGACCCGCCAGGAAGACGGGTGACCAGAAATAAGCTGCCATTGGCAGACCAAGGAGTATGACGTCACGAGTTCGTGGTGTCATGATACACACAGCAGGCAGAACCCAGTGTCGTTCTGATAGTGAAATGGTGCGGAGTCTCTATAACACTCAGGTATGAAACTTAATATCTAATACTAATAAGTGGTTATTCCAATATTTTAACATGTCGATAAATCAATTAATACATTCCATGGTAATATTTCTCGTTCGATGGTCTCGGATAAATCAAAACAATTTGACCGACAAATGGGCCGGAAAACTAACACGTAGGAAATATCACAAAAAATGATCATGCTCCGAGACCTCCGAATGAAAACTAACAAAAGAATCAGTCAAAACAAACATCGACAACAGACGAGGAGGAGTGAACTAAGACTCAAAGGGCAAAACAGAAATAGCAGAAATAGGTCTGGTATAATGACCTTTATTAGTCAAAACATCATCAACTCTAACGTGCTTATCACGACCTACGTGGCAGTGAGTTACACTAAAAAGATTCCATACGAGAGGGGGGATGGATCACGAAGCAGAACCATGTCTCCCACTCGTACATCTGGTTGGGGAAGCTGCCACTTCTCACGCCTATTGAGCAAGCTGAGATACTCCAATTTCCAACGGCGCCAAAAAGAACAACGCAAACATTCTATTTTTCTCCAGAAAATAGGTAAGCTAGGATCACAGCGTCGAACCGGCAAAGGAAGAGTGGCAGCTAAGGAACAGCCAATCAAGAAGTGACTGGGTGTTAAAGGCAAGAGATCATTAGGATCGTTAGAAAGAGGGGTCGGCGGTCTGGAATTCACGATACCTTCGACCTGAATAAGTAAAGAATGAAATTCCTCGTATTAAGGTATGGTGGGACCAAGAGTTTTCTTGAGCTGTCACTTACTAAGTTTTATACAAGACTCCCTTCGGCCCCCATGGTGTGGAGCATAAGGTGGATTGAAATGGCATATAAAACCTTTGGAATAAGAAAAGTTTGAAATATTTTCTTTAGCAGTAGGGGAGTTTAACGCCCTTTTCCAGAGATGAGAGGCACTTACAAAAAAGTTAGCATTGTCTGAAAAAATTTTAGATGGAACACCCCTTCTAGCAGCAAATCTAGAAAAGGCGGCCAAAATGTAAGATATAGAAGCATTCGTAGCCAACTCAAGGGGAATAGCTCCCGTCACCATACACTCGAATAACGAGATGTAAAGTTTGCCTACCCTCTTGCGCTTAGAAGAAGGGGATTTGGTCTGATAGGTATAGGGGCCAGCGTAATCAATCCCATTAAGAGAGACCAGGTTCTGAACGAAACGCATGTAAATTTCCCATAATCTGCATGACGGGACGGGGTTTAACCTTAAAACAAGGTATATACTTTCTAAGAACAGAGGAAACCTCATGAACGCCATCAATGAGCCAATAGTGTTCACGAATCAGACAAATCAAGGTGCAAGTGCCTGCATGAAAGTACTGATAACGAAACGTCTTTATTATAAGGGTAGTGATAGGATGTTCGAAGGAAGAATGATGGGATGTTTTTTCTCATCCTCACAACTAGAAATAGCTAATCTTCCACCCACTCGCATTATACCATATTTATCTAGAAAAGGAGTGAGTGGTGAAAGCCTGCTAGACTTGGGTAAGTCCACCGCTTAGAAGCGCTTGGTTTTCAAGAGCAAATACTTATAAGGGTAGTGATAGGATGCTTCGAAGGAAGAATGATGGAATGTTTCTTCTCATACTTCTGCATAAGCAACACAATTCTGCGAGTAGCAAAGTCTAACTCTATTCTGGTGAGAAAGCGTTGAGGCTTCACTGGTTGATCAATTACCAAATATTTTCACCGGAATATGTAAGATACCACGCGAATAAATTTATTGAATGAAACATAGCTCTGAAAAAGGCTAGTAGAAGTGCAAGTAAGATGCGACGAAGCGGAAAGAGCACGAGCATCAGGTACTTCCTCTGTAAATTGATCATATAAGCGAGGCCAGCAAGAAGATTCCTGACTGAGCCACGATGGACAATGCCAGTACAAGTCTGAAGAAATCAATTTTTAGGCGAGCAACCACGTGATATTAAGTCAGCGGGGTTTTCCCTGCTAGGAACATGTCTCCATTGTTCAGAATGAGAGACTTCGTGATTCCTAGAAACGCGGTTTGCCACAAACGTATTCCAATGCGAAGAAGACTTAGAAAGCCAGGCTAGCACAATAGAAGAATCGCTCCAAAAAATATGCGGGAAAATTTCAATTTTAAACTGACATTTAGTTTAGTAGCTAATTCTGCTGCCATCAAAGCAGAACATAATTCTAATCTAGGCAAAGATATAGCTCTAATTGGAGCAACTTTGGATTTTGCACCCACCAAATTAGAAAAATCGGGAAAGGTAGCTGAGGAACGTCCTACTATATATGCACAGCAACCACAGGCTTTTTCGGAATTGTCAGAAAATATATGCAGTTCATACTGCTGGCAGAGGGGATTAGAAATAAAAGGCGGGAAATAGAAACTTTAGAGAGATCCAATAAACTACTATGATATTCTAACCACTCTTCCAAAAGAGGGAAGGGTAATTTTTCATCCCACTCAGATTTTAATGACCAAAGCTTTTGCAAGAAAATTTTTGATATAATAACTATAGGAGCAATATACTGCAAAGGGTCAAAGATTTTGGCTATCTCTGACAGATCTTTCCTCTTAGAGGGTGAGAATCAGACAAGTGTTGCTGATAAGATAAAGTATCTGAGAAGGGAGACCAAAAACACCCAATACTTTGACAACCACTTCCTCAGTTGGAATTGCAACAAATTCACTGACAGGGACTTCCAGAGAAAATTTCGATACAAATTCAGTAGAATTTGAGGTCCATTTATGGAGCGGAAAACCACCTCCAATGAGCAGGGATTTTAAATCTTCACTCACAAGAAGTGCTTCAGAAATATTAGAGAATGAATAAAGTAAATCATCCACATAAAATGCTGTTTTCAATGCCTCAGAAGCTAAAGGATGAAACTGATGACCATCTTGTTCGGCTAACATGTGAAGAGACCGAATGGCGAGAAAGGCAGAAGGCTTAAGGCCATAGGTTACAGTTTTCAACCGAAATATCTTTATGGGTTTAGAATACTCGTCTCGCCACAAAATTCTTTGCAGATCCTGCTGCTCAGGATTTACAAGAAATTGCCGGAACATTTGCTTAATATCGGCGATTACAGCAATAGGAGAACGTCGAAAATTAAGTTAAACAGAGGTGAGATCTGTCTGAATAGCGGATCCACAATGCAATGTATCATTTAAAGAAATACCATTAGAATCTGGTGATGAGCCATTAAAAAACTACTCCTATGTGCTTTTGGGTTAAATAATTTTTCCATACTGGATGATGATTTAAAACCATCTCCTTAGAAGGATGGCTAACTTCTTCAGATTTTGAAATTACCTCCATGTGACTTGATGATTCATACTCTTCCATGAAGGAAGCATACTGAGTATTTACAGAAGCATCTTGTTTGAAACTATTTTCGATAGCAAATAACGCCTTGAAGGCTCTTGAATATGAGCCAGTAATAGCGGGAGGATTTGAAATACGCGGAAGGGTTACTATGAATCTGCCTTCAGCAGTGCAAACAGTGGTTTCTTTATACAACATGTCACAGATTTTGCTGTTAGGGGAAGAAGTCGAAATGGCTTGAACATTCTCAAGATCCCAAACCCTAGTCAACTCTTGACTTAAATCAGCACCAACGAAATAACAATTTGATACAGTTTGAATAGGATTACGATATATTTGCCCAGTAGCGATCCAACCAAAATCAGTTTTGCGGAAGAAAACATTAGGAGCAATCTTCATTTTATTGGAATGTAAACATTGCCAAAACACTCTAGAACTGAAAGAAGCTCTGCGGGCGAAGCCCTGTTGAAATGTGGGTCGGCAAGTTGAACAAAATTCGGAATATGCCAACTATGACTAGGAAAAGAAGTACTGGAACTATGGACTTAATAATTAAGCAATCCAATTGTAACTGGGTGCTAAGATTATTAGAATCCTTCAAATCAACTTTGGCATACCTTAATGAATGAGATTTAGAACAATTAATTCCGGTAACCTCCATCGAGGTAGGATGGAGACCTACCTTTTTCACCAATGATTCACTAATTAAATTATTAGTAGCGGCATTATCAAATAATCCCCTGACAGATATACACCTTCCGTGAGCATTTTTAATAGAACCTGAACAGTAGACAATAAAACTTGAATTTTGCCAAGCGAGGTAGACATTTGAGCAAAGGACTGCGCACTATTATGAGATGTCTTAGAATTAGTCGTGGCAGTAGAACTGCTGGGCACTGATGACCGTGACCTCTCATGTCTGTGCAGAAGAGAATGGTGCTTAGCCTTGCAGTGAAAACATAAACGTTGGGAACGACAATTGTTTAGCATATGTGTTCCTGAAAGACAGTTAAAACAATGTTTTTGACTTGTAATCAATTTTCGTCTTTCATCTACTGATAAAGAGTTAAATTGATCACAGTTATATGAATTATGTGATTGCTGACACAAACCGCAAGTTTGCATTTGATTAGGTGACCGAACATCAACAGAAAGAGCATGTGACCTAAAAGTTTTCTGATTGGAGTTGATGAGCTTGTTTTTTGAAAAAGCTTTTGAGTTAGAAATACTGGTCTTTTGATTAGCTATGGCAGAGAAGAGTTGAATTCTAGCCTTTAAGAAGTTGATAATTGCCGCATAAGTACATTGCAAATTTTGGGCGAGTTCTGTTTCCCAGGCTTTTCATGTCCTAGAATCTGATTTGGCAGAAATAAGGTGGACTAGAAATAAATCCCAGTAATCAACCGGTTGATTCAAATTGGAAAGAGCTCTAACATGAAGTTCTGCGATGTCAATCAAATTACGAAGCGAAAAACTTTTATCTTCTTGGACGCTAGGTAAATCAAATAGGCTTTTTATATGTCGCTGAATGCTCATACGAGTATTCCCAAATCTATCTTTAAGAAGATTCAAAGCTACGTCATAATCCTCACTTGTCAAGGCAAGTGCTTGAATCAGTTAAAGTGCGTGGCCTTGAACTGCCAGACGCAAGTAATGAAATTTTTGTATCGCGGGGATAGAAGTATTCTCGTGTACTAACAAATTAAATAATTCAAAAAATGGTTCCCATTCAGTATCATTACCAGAAAACTTGGGAATTTCTTTTTAGGTAGTATAATACGTGAGGAAGATGGAACAGATGCTGTAGAAATTTCATCCTCTTGTTTTTCTTTTAATGTTAAAGTCCTATGAAGCTGTTTTGCTTCAGCGAATCCCTGATAATATAGTTTTTCGACCTCTATTCTATCACTTAACTGGTTCGGAAACTGAGTTTCAATGATACATTGTACCTCATCATATTTCTCAAAGGCTTGCTCGTAATTTTTAAGCCTTTGAGAAATTATGTGAAGATTGCACTCCTGGTCTGTAAGTTCCGCGAATAAAGTGCGGAAACGCGTGAGTTTACCCTTACATGAAGCTCTTGCATTGCTAAGATTCTCATTGATAGTGGGCATGTTGATTTTGATGTGTACTCACGAACGTACTGTGACCTCGAATGCTTGGAGTTTGAAGTTGACAGCTTGCAAAGAAGTGAGCGTGCGGCTTATTCTGATGCGGGAAGTAAACAGCTATGATTACTTTATCTCCTCCCCTGCTAACCATGTGAGCTCCAAGCTGAAACTTTCAATGTGAATAGTATTTAGAATACAATAAACAATGGTACTCTTAATGTTCAGTGTGAAATATAAAGGGACCAAAATGTGGTAATGTGAAATTCACAGGGTAGAACCACAAAATATGTTTCCTCGGTTGAGGCACCAAAAAGATGGTGGAGTTTGCCCCCCCCCCCCCCCCCAAAAACACTCACTCATAGGGAGAACAGGTTCAAGCTTACCCTTGGGCAAATAGCACGTGTGAAAGAGTGATTAAGACCGAAGAATATCGTAAGTTGGGGCTTAGGGGTTTAACAACTGAACATATAAGATATAACAGATATATAATTTATTACATAAATGACCTGCATTAAAAATAACCACTTTGAATTAAAAAAATTCATTAAAAATTTATTTATAATATTTGATAATAAAGTTCAACATCATCCACTATAAAATGGCACTTGCAATTAAAACAGTTTATTTTAGTTTTTCTAAGATACTGTATGAATGTAATTTTGTGCGGAGAATTTCTTTCAATGTAATCATCACTCAAGATGAAGAAACGTAGCGAGGCACTGTCAGCTGTTTCCACTGAGGAGCTTGTTTACTGCCTGGGGCAGTTTGTAAAGAAGATAGGAAGGCACAATATGCAACCCGTTCCATCACCTCGAGCCGGTAATGCTGCCTTTGAAGGTAACTTATAGAGTTGATAGCGATTGTTTACAATCATTTGAAGAAACTACTGATTACGGCGAGGCGTAAATCGTGATGCCTCTTCTGAATCATGCCGCCTTCATGAAAAAGGTCTCTTTCCCAAGAAGTTGATTCTAAGTGGCATTCATGATGCCATGGACAGCGTTTCTTCCGTAGGGCCGCACACAAGTGCGGCGTCTTGAAGGAGAGAACCAGAGGGCAGCGACATCACCAGATGACAGCTGACAGACGATCAGTGATGACGAGAAGTGCCGAAGAGATGTGGTGAGCACCAGGAAGGAACCCGGAGCTTTATAGTGCCAGAGACCCGCCAGGAAGACAGGTGACCAGAAATAAGCTGCTATTGGCGGACCAAGGAGTATGACGTCATGAGCTCGTGGTGTCATGATGCACACAGCAGGCAGAACCCATTGTCGTTCTGATAGTGAAATGGTGCGGAGTCTCTATAACACTCTGGTATTGTACCCAACTAGGGTCGGTACAGGATATGAACATCTGATCTTTAAGATGAAAAGAGGTCCAGCTATGAGCTAGCAGTGAGGAAATAAGGAAGTGAGTCAGGCCATGACGCAGAACATTGACAGCTTTATCTGGAGATACGTGGTGCAAGCGATATGTGAATCACGAGAGCAGTCACGCTGGGATGAATCAGCCAGAGCAGATTAGCAGGGAAATCACCATTGAGTGCTCAGATTGGTATTTTTCTGGCAACATTGGATTGCGAATCAACACCGCAAAGTTGTGAAATAAGCCGTTTTCGCGGAAACGATGCAAAATTACAACATTAGGCCTACGGGGATCAGAATAATCCAGGAAATTATGAATTAAGCGAGGTTAAGAATGAATAATTTAGGCCCAGGAAAAAAGTACTTAGTCAGCAGTTACGTCATTAGGCGGAGCCAAGCGAAGGTAGTGGGAAGAAGAGAAAAAACTCAATCGCCCACGCAGCTGAGGAGCCTTGTCGATTTTATTAAAATTAATTAGACGATCGATTTTCAGGAAACGAAATGGTAATGAGACGTTTGAAATATAGGGAACATAATGATATATTTTTCTAAAACGTGCGACGTCTATTTCAGAAGTTAGCTCCAGGAAGAGGGCATAGGTAGTTTATTTTTGCAAGTTCCCAATAAATAGCCCAGGTTTCAAACAGAGAGCATGCAGTAACCGTCAGCCAAGTGAGGCTACAGGCTGTGTCAGAAGCAGTTCGCCAGAAGTAAGCGGGGAGAAGCTCCACGCTGTCTCATAAAATGCAGAAGCGCTGCATTATACTCGTCGCAGTTCAGTAAGCACGGGGAGGCTCAGCGCAATTCCGCACAGTATATAAGTATACCGTACACAGTATTATCAAGCTGTCGGGACGGAAGTCCGTCCTCACACTAGTAAAGACTCAGTGTACTCCAGTATGCAGAAGTCACAGCAAGTTACTCAGTTCGTTACCAACCGCAAAAAGTGGATCGTGTTAAGACGAATTAACAATCATCAGTATCCGCGGTAATAACAAAACGTTGTATGTGCGTGGTAAATTAAATCCGCTACGTTTGTTATCAGTGATCACTGAAGCACTTGTGCTAGATCAAAATTATTATACGCTACTCGAAAACCGTGACGAAGTAAAATTGCGCCGCGACAAATTCTAGAACAGTAATAAGCTAGAATACAGCAGTCCAGATTAGTAGAGACATTACGCTGGAGGTCATCGTTTTGAAATATACAGACAGGTCTCCGTGAAAGTTAAGTGAAAGACTATAGTATTGAGGGACCGATGTTGGACGAAATCCAATAATTCAAGTAAATGAACACGGGTTCGAGACCCAAGAACAAATATAGAGAACTTTAGCGAAGCTACAGTGTATAAAATAGCAACGTAGCAATAAAGACATTCTCGTAGGAGAAGTAAAGGAAAACTTGTCGCAAATAAGGACAAAATACGGTCACGAAGTACGTGGGCCATAGGTTCGATAGACCGCTACGTAAACGTAGAACAAGTACAAATTGAAAGTCGCTAATAAAAGACGATAATAGAAGTCAAAATAAGACTATCAAAAGGACAGGGCAGATACTAGGTCCAGTGAAGAATTAGGAGCCGTTCGGGTTTGCTTCACGTCCAATGCAGGGTCCGGGGATCTCATCAGGGCGTTGAACACCGATAAAACGTGCCAAGAGTCACTGAGAGGGGGTGAAAATTTATGCAGTGTAAATAACCTACAAGATATATGTGTTTTAGTGTTAATATAGTATTTTACAAATTAGTGATGTGTTTAAATTTAAGTGAAGGTCGATTGGATCTAAGTGAGGTGTCGCTCACAAAGGAAAGTGCCATGAAAGATTGCTAATTATGTCGTTAGGTGGGTGAATCCTTCCCAAAGATGGATCAGAAGACGGAGCACGCTGGTGAGTCATGATTTTTCATTAAAATTGCAGATGTACGATGTACTGGCCCGATGGGATCGGTCGTAACTGGGGAGTTTAACGATCGAACTCATCGGGTAGTTGAATGCACTTATATAACTGGAATGTTGAAATAATAATAATAATAATAAATAATTGCGAGAATGACCTCGCAAAATAATTATATGAATGGGATCAGTAATGTAAAGTAATAAAAACCCAAAAAATGCAATAATAAATGATTTGGAGGAAGGAACCGAAATTAATAATTTAAATGGCTTAAAATTTCGCCATAGTAAAAGCAGGTAATGAAACAAATGTGCATCATAATAAAATTGTTAAATTTAAATAATGAAAAGGAAAAATATAAATAGTTTGATCTTATTATTAAATGGCAAATGAGACAAAAGTTGAAATGAAAAAATAATTGAAAGTTCGAGATAAAAATTAATCACTTGGCATAGTCTCTTCAAGTGTCATTCAAACTAAAAATTATTCACTTGGCATAGTCTCTTAAAGTGCCATAAAAATCACTTTGCAAAATTTTATCAAGATCACTATAATGTCATTTCATTATTTTATGAACTTTATAACCACTTTATAATCACTTTGTAACCACATTGTCTTGCTTAAATCTAATTATAATTATTTGTAGTATATTTTACTAAGGCGTCAAGCGCGCCTATCACTCAAGTCATACAACTTTCCAAGGCTTTGGACATTTATATTCATTTCAAATCTTTACCCTTCTGATTTTTTTCATCGTTACATAATATTCATTTATCTATCACTTCTTTAGTCCTTTGGACCTGACTATTAATTCTCCACAAAGCCTTAGATTTTACACATTTAAAATACTGTACAAGAACATGCCATGTCCGTGAATCGAACCCTTGTTCTACCAGTTTCATTCTCATGCATCAGATGATCTTTCTTTGCAGCGTACCATGCACTGTTTTATTTATTTTTGTGGGATCTTTATTCATCTTTAAACTGTATTTTCCACAACCCGTTCTTTCATTCTTTTGAGGAAGGAATCCTTTTATTTTCAATAAAGGTGTTTGACAAAACCCGTAAAAATTCATGTAAATGCTTCAAACTTATATTCTGGAGAAATGGTCTCCATCCCAGCATTGTGATTTTATCAGTTAATTGCAGCTTGCATCTTTTAATAAAAACTTTTACATAATGGCCTTTTCATTGTTAGTCTTTTGACAGACCTTCACTTTACCGCAGAACCCATTAACTTTCTGTCTCACTCACACATTACGGTAGGTCGGGCGCTCACAGCTGCCTTGCCCCTCTGGAGATACTTTACTTGATTTATTGTGCCTGGCCAGCCACCACGCTTACACTTTGTTTATCTCTCTGACCATATGATTTACCAAGACTTTCGTTTCACTTCTAAAACAGCTATTTGTTCCTGCTTTTGGTTATTATTATTATTATTATTTATATTTCTTTTTACAGGATATTTATAACTTATTCCGGAGAGGATGCCTAATATAATAACAATTTGTATGACGCCTTCTATCAATATTATTTTATAACAACGCCGTTAATCGGTCTTACTTGCAAATTTTATTCGACGATTATTGCCTACAACAATTAGATATAACAATGCCTCATGGTCTCACAAGTATATTCACTTACAACGCGTTATTTCGACGATTTATTGCCTATAATAATTATAACAATGCTCTCATGGTCTTACATGTATATTTCATTCGACGATTTTTGACCTACAATATTATTTTAACACAGCCTGATCGGACTTACAATGTAACTATTATTTTTAACGCTTCAATATGGCAATACAATTTATGGGAATTTCACCTACCCATTACATCACGACGTTTACATACAACAACAATACAGAAAGGGGAATCATTCACCCACAACATTTCGATGAGGCTCTCCATCTCCCGAGTAATTATATCCTGATTAACGCACATTTATTACCTTTTAGCTTCATTTATTAATTACTTGGCCTTTTGGCAACAACGATTTCTTGCTTGGTTATTCGCGGTTTATTTCATATCTCAATTTATTATTTCATTTACATCGTTAAGACCTCGGCCTTCCTATGATTTAATTTTCATAATTCTGGCTCGCTAGCCGGTGATAATACATTTCTTTAGGGGTTTTTATTCACCAATTACCTTTAAAGATTTATAAAATTGATCATTTGACGACAATGCGTCAAGACATTTTAATTTATTTCGTTCTGTTTATCACTTGAGTTCCTTATTACAAATTTCATTTTCAATTTATTTTTAGTGCATAACAACTCGATAATATTTACTTTTATTATTTTCATCTCGAACTTTCAATTATTTTTTCATTTCAACTTTTGTCTTATTTGCCATTTAATAATAAGATCAAACTATTTATATTTTTCCCTTTCATTATTTAAATTTAACAATTTTATTATGATGCACATTTGTTTCATTATCTGCTTTTACTAAGGGGAAATTTTAAGCCATTTAAATTATTATTTTCGGTTCCTTCCTCCAAATCATTTATTATTGATTATTTCATTTCTTGGGTTTTTATTACTTTACATTACTGATCCCATTCATATAATTATTTTGCGAGGTCATTCTCGCAATTATTTATTATTATTATTTCAATATTCCAGTTATATAAGTTCATTCAACTACCCGATGAGTTCGATCGTTAAACTCCCCAGTTACGACCGATCCCATCGGGCCAGTACATCGTACATCTGCAATTTTAATGAAAAATCATGACTCACCAGCATGCTCCGTCTTCTTATCCATCTTTGGGAAGGATTCACCCACCTAACGACATAATTAGCACTCTTTCATGGCACTTTCCTTTGTGAGCGACAACTCACTTCGGTCCAATCGACCTTCACTTCAATTTAAACACATCACTAATTTGTAAAATACTATATTAACACTAAAACATATATATCTTGTAGCTTATTTACACTGCATAAATTTTCACCACCTCTCAGTGACTCTTGGCACGTTTTATCGGTGTTCAACGCCCTGATGAGATCCCCGGACCCTGCATTGGACGTGATGCAAATTCGAACGGCTCCTAATTCTTCACTGGACCTAGTCTCTGCCCTGTCCTTTAGATAGTCTATTTTGACTTCTATTATCGTCTTTACTAGCAACTTTCAATTTGTACTTGTTCTACGTTTACGTAGCGGTCTATCGAACCTATGGCCCGCGTACTTCGTGACCGTATTTTGTCCTTATTTGCGACAAGGTTTCCTTTACTTCTCCTTCGAGAATGTCTTTATTGCTACGTTCCTATTTGATACACTGTAGCTTCGCTGAAATTCACTATATTTGTTCTTGCGTCTCGAACCCGTGTTCATTTACTTGAATTATTGGATTTCGTCCAACATCGATCCCTCAATACTGTAGTCTTTCACTTAACTTTCACGGAGACCTGTCTGTATATTTCGAAACGATGACCTCCAGCGTAATGTCTCTACCAATCTGGACTGCTGTATTCTAGCTTATTACTGTTCTAGAATTTGTCACGGCGCAATTTTACTTCGTCACGGTTTTCGAGTAGCGTATAATAATTTTGATCAAGCACAAGAGCTTTAGTGATCACTGATAACAACCGTAGCGGATTTAATTTACCACGCACATACAACTTTTTGTTATTACCGCGGATACTGATGATTGTTAATTCGTCTTAACACGATCCACTTTTTGCGGTTGGTAACGAACTGCGTTACTTTCTGTGACTTCTCCATACTGGAGTACACTGAGTCTTTACTAGTGTGAGGACGGACTTTCGTCCCGACAGCTTGATAATACTGTGTACGGTATACTTATATACTGTGCGGAATTGCGCTGAGCCTCCCCGGGCTTATTGAACTGCGACGAGTATAATGCAGCGCTTCTGCATTTTATGAGACAGCGTGGAGCCTCTCCCCGCTTACTTCTGGCGAACTGCTTCTGACACAGCCTGTAGCCTCACTTGGCTGACGGTTACTGCATGCTCTCTGTTTGTAACCTGGGCTATTTATCGGGAACTTGCAAAAATAAACTACTTTTGCCCTCTTCCTGGAGCTAACTTCTGAAATAGATGTCGCACGTTTTTGAAAAGTATATCATTATGTTCCCTATATTTCAAACGTCTCATTACCATTTCGTTTCCTGAAAATCGATCGTCTAATTAATTTTAATAAAATCTACAAGGCTCCTCAGCTGCGTGGGCGATTGAGTTTTTTCTCTTCTTCCCACTACCTTCGCTTGGCTCCGCCTAATGACGTAACTGCTGACTAAGTACTCTTTTCCTGGGCCTAAATTATTCATTCTTAACCTCGCTTAATTCATAATTTCCTGGAAAATTCTGATCCCCGTAGGCCTATTGTTGTAATTTTGCATCGTTTCCACGAAAACGGCTTATTTCACAACTTTGCGGTGTTGATTCGCAATCCAATGTTGCCAGAAAAATGCCAATCTCAGCACTCAATGGTGATTTCCCTGCTAATCTGCTCTGGCTGATTCATCCCAGCGTGACTGCTCTCGTGATTCACATATCGCTTGCACCACGTATCTCCAGATAAAGCTGTCAATGTTCTGCGTCATGGCCTGACTCACTTCCTTATTTCCTCACTGCTAGCTCATAGCTGGACCTCTTTTCATCTTAAGGATCAGAAGTTTATGTCCTGTACCGACCCTAGTTGGGTACAGTATGAAACTTAATATCTAATACTAATAAGTGGTTATTCCAATATTTTAACATGTCGATAAAACAATTAATACATTCAATGGTAATATTTCTCGTTCGATGGTCTCGGATAAATCAAAACAATTTGACCAACAAATGGGCCGGAAAGCCAACACGTAGGAAATACTACGAAAAGTGATCAGAACGTATCCCAATGTCTACCTTAGCATTGCACTTTCTTTTCAAGTTATAGGTCTACACTTCCTCTAGGACCTACGTTTAAGTACAAACTAGTCTTCATGCAGTTACATGGTTAGGCGAATAAACTAGTTTCTCCTACAAATAACGTGTGAGATTACCATTTTTGAGCAAACGCACAAGAGTGCCCTAGTTACAGGACCCCTTTGTAGATTGGCTTGATTCTAGTAAAAAAATCCATTTTATTTAACAAATCGTACTTTCTGTAGGACTTGCGTTTAATCACAACCTAGTCTTTATGCAGTTACGCGTTACGTTTTAATATAAAAAAGAGACAAAATTAATACGGTTCATAATATTTTTTTAACTTCTTTATAATAAGCTTTCTTTACAATATCACTAAGTAGATGATAGATGAATTGTGTATCATAGATGATTAAACAATAAGCACTCGTATTAGCGGGCACATTGCCCATTTTTCATCAAAGTTCAAACGAATGTCTACGGTGACCTCTTTAATCGTTTCCTCCAAATGTGAGTAGTCAAAGATGGTTAAAGGCGAGAACAGTGGACGACACACCTTTTGGTATTAAGAGGACTGACACTTAACAAACATTTCGTACAGAGCTCCGAATTTATTCTTTTCAAAGTTCAAGTCTAGAGTTTCATAGGGAAAAGAGACGCCATTCAGGTAAAGACTCATGTTTCGCAGCTTTATGTGATCGAATTGCGAATCATCTTTAGCCTATTGGTACTTGCGATCGGCCTGAAACCCCACAATCACATACAGTGGTCGCTGTGCATAGCGAGAAGGCTTAACAGACCAGCTGTGCTTGTCGGAAGCGCTCAAGACGGGGAATTCATGTAGTTCCCAGCTCCTGAACTGAATGGTCATGGGAGTGTCTTTTTCTACTAGTATGAGCAGCATTAGCTTCCGCTGATCGGAGGGTGTTACGAGAGGCACCTTCCATAAGACGTGGTTTAGTCGTACCTTGGAATCAACAACACTGTCTGCTCCTTTTAGTGCGTTGTAGTCACCTCTATCACGACTGAGGACCAGTTCCTGCCTGACATTGACAATAATATGTTGATGATCCTCGGCAAAGCCCAGTTCGAACTTGAGTGGCAGGATTCCTCGGAAGGTGCCGTCTGTATTAACCATCCTGTCATTGTTCTCACTTACAGGATACAAGGCAGGCATGCGGAGCGCCTTTGTTTCCTCACTATCAAACGATGGATAGAGCTTCATGCAAGACGTTGTGCCACGTTTCTAACTCTGTCCACTTCGACGCTATTGATTAAGTACTGTACGCGTATATATATTTATATATATGAGCTTGGAAATATTCATATTCTCAAAGTTTTCTAACTAGCCAATGTTAAATTAAGTCGACACTGGAAACAAGCCACGAAACTGGTTTATACATCTCGCACAGTTAGCCAGTTAACCGAGCCGACCAATGAGGAAATTATTAGCAGACATGTAATCAACAATCCACAAAGGAGCCCAGCACAAAGGAACTATGGCGAAGCGAATGCGCGGAGATACCCGAAGACTTCCAACGAACCGATAGAGGCACGCGAGTGAATCGTGACTGCAGGCTAGGAGGAGGGAGACTCGAGCCCGGCGCGTGTCGAACGAAACCAATAAGAAGCGACCTTGCTTAGATAAAAGCAGATAGTGCAATTAGCATACCTAATTACCAGCAGGATTTTAACACTTCATAATATCATAGAAGTAGTTAAATAATAAATAAGAAGTATGTATTGTACCCGATTGTCACCATGTGGACCATGTGTTCGTATCCCAACTAGCTCACGGTCTTTCGAGGTATGGGACGTTCCTGCCCACAATACGACCACATGCTCAGGATTTGAGTCTACCAGGTAACTACTCCTACAGGAAATACACAACATTCCTAAAAATAAAACATTTACTGGTCTAAAATCATGGCTATACAATAATTACGAATCAAAGGACAAATTACATTTAATTCCCACAGATAAAATAGGGTTATTCTGTGAGCTTTCTTCTACATAATATTGCTACACTGCACTCAAACCTACTTCTAACATCCTGTCAATAATAGTTCAGATTACAAGGTTTCCATAGTGTTCATCATGTGACACAATTTTAGTTAATGGGAGTATCTTAACACGAAAATCACATGTCACATAAAAATGATATTAATAAGACATTATTCCGCCTCTTACGGCATTTACTTTAACTAGCAAACATTCATTACATTCTGCATTTTTAACAAATATTTGTTGTGTCGTGCGAATCATCTTCCTTCTTTCCATCCCTATGAACGATCTAGGACAGTGGTACATGCTCCTTAAAAAAATAAACATGGATAGAATATTTTATAGTTTCACCATATAACGATTTTTCTGGGTCTTGTCAGGCTTACCATAGTTACAACTGTGTCATGTTCTGGGAAAAACACATACCCGTTTGCATAAATTAGCATGAACTGGCAAAATGCACATTCAAGAAGATGCCTACATTATTTTTGTTCAGCTTTCCTCCTCAGAGGATAACTTCGCCAAATAGTATCTGATTTCTATGATCCAACAACGTATGTGACTTGCCATACACCATTTAATTCAATTGGCATCATTATAATACTCATATCTTAATTGCATATTTAAATACCGAGATTCCTCAGTGTCCTACTGTGACTGTAAATGACAAGGGATCGGTCGACGGACCTTTCTCCCCCTCAGCAGGTCATAAAATTCGTTCCAGCTGGCTAACCAAGATGGCCGCCACGGAAATGGTCTGCAATACCTTTCTCTCTCTATCGTCAAGGTCAAACTTGTTTACAATTATATAACAGTACAGATACGCTAGGCGTGATTCCTAAGTAATTGAGTCATTTAATTAATTAACACCTATCTTTATAGTGTATTTGGGCTCAAACTGGCTCCTTAATAAACATTCATGGCTGGGGTGGAATTTTAGTGATAGCCTTGCCGTTCTTTGGTGATTATGTGGCTTTAAGACGCGCATCAGAGTGAAACCCCACGGTTTTCACCAGCAGCTGTCAATAATATATCAGGAAACCTGCGTTCCTAGACGACGAATATGATCCTACCTCTCAGGGTAGACCATTGGTACAAATGCTCACTGCGTCTCGACGGACGTCAATAGTGGCTATAATTCATGCAAGCGTTGGAAATAGACAGGATCTATCCAAATCGCTGCGTATAATACAGTATGCACAAAGGCGATACTCCTCGAAGATTCAGCCAACTCTTCACCTAACGCGCAAGCTATACTAGTTAATCCCCGCGATTATCTTACGTAAATCACTGGATTCTACGTTAATCTGCACGCTAAACATGCGGCTCAAACAATATTTCACATAGATGACTCCATTATTATGGCACTTGCGTTCTCTCTGTCAAAGCTTTACATAGCTCCTAACATAAATGTATAAATTTACTGGCTTACTTTAATTTAATGGTCCTCAAACATAATCCTAAGGATTGACCATATCAAATATTCATTCAAATTTTCACTGACACTGAAAAAGCTCTCGTATTTCACTATATTCCACTTTACATTTTTTTACTGTTTACCAAATCACAGTATCTTTAAATTAGACATGACACTATTTGAACATTATTTAGGCCACATTTTCCCATTACTTTATTGTTGCCGACCCCAGTTTATTATTTTTATTATGCATTTACCGTTACCGTTAGATCCATCACTATTTTTGACCTAAAGGGTCCTAAACAAATCACCTTGAAAGCCATATTTTATTCAAGACGAGTGGTGAAAACTCGTTCAGTAAGTGACTATTACATCTTTTAATCTCAATGTGATAAATCGTTACATGGTGAACTATTCAGTTATAAGGATATAATTGCATGTGTACTCACTTTTTCCATCTTGCTGGAAAATACCAGCTCTTCAGCTTAAGCGCTACCATGATGTTTGGTTTAAGCCATCATGATATCCTTAACACAACACTGAGATTCACACACTTGCCACATGATACACATTTTTTTATAAGTGGCCTTTACCACTGCTATACACTGAATATTAACCATTAGACACATGAACACTTTAAATCATTATTTCACAATTTATGTACACTTCATCCATGACTTCACATGTTGATCCTTAATCCGGACTTCTCCTACGCTTGATCTCAGAGATGCGATGCAATTATGACAACCGCTGGTCTACGTGAAATCTAGTAGCGTTTTACGGATGTTCGATCCTCGTTCCCTGCAATCTCGTTCAGCTCACTATCCTGGTTAGGTGGCAATGACTTCCACGCTCCCATCACTGTAGTGATCCTGATGATAATGTCATACAATTCTGACAATACCTCCCGGTATAAGAAATGTTCGAAAACATTATAAGTTCTTTTTCGCTGTAGCGAATTTATATCTGCGTCAGATAATAGATAAATATCTGCATTACTTTACTTTCGACGCCCTTCATGATTATTTATGAAGCTTATAACTTGCTTCCATTGTCTTCAACTGCGGCACGTTGATATTTTAATACTTGGCGTGCTTACTGCAGATCAACTGCTTCTGACTACTTTCAACTGGCTCTTTCAACTGCTTGCTTTCAACTGATGCTTTCAACTCGAACGACTGTAGATCAACTGCTTTCAACTGCTTGCTTTCACTGACTTCACGTGGGCTGCTCCCAATTATAAAGGTTTCTTGCACAAAATAGTTCACGGGACACGTGAGAGCGACTCCCTTCTTGAAATAATCCCTCTTCAGCCGAAATGACATCTGCATCTTGTTTATTTAGGTGTGGAGGTTTCAAAAACATTCGCGTGCCGGCGATCGCTTCGGCCAATTAATTACAATTAATTGCCTTAGTTCAGCGCGTTATGACGCCACGGTGGGGGTTCCCCGCTGGCTGGTTACAATATCCCTGCTCTTGAGCGTGAGTTAGGTTGTAATGCGGTCATTTGGAGATATAGGCATAAATTTAGTTGAAAAACCACTCCTAAATTACTTCTCCGTAAATATATTCATCTGTGTGTATATTTCAATGCATTACAATGTTCCATTTAGCTGGAATTAATTAATTTCCTTGTGCATGCAGCTTGCCCCGTTGTCGAATGGTGGATTCCCGGGTCATTAATTTTGAGCTGTCTCTCCGCCCCAGACGTAAGTAGTGCGGTTGGCGCCTAGGCTACTCCGCCCACTCGCTAAGGGTCATTTGTAAACTGCCAAACTCGCCTTCTCTCGTTTTCGTATGCTCTGAAAACGTATATTTCCTATGCATTTGGCTACAATTCTTCCCTTAAATTGCTATGATTTTCACGTATCAATCGTGAAATCACGCTAGACTATTATATGTCATTATACCTCTCATTGCTCTGTGGATTCCCTATAATTGCTCCCCCTTAGAGACCAATGGTTCGACCCTAGGCATAACCATGTGCCTGGTCTTCTCTGATGAGACCTGAGTTCGATGCCATACTGCCGTGACTAATTGGGCACATCTTTCTCCTGCTAAGTTCGAAAAATTCATTTCATAAGTGAATTTTTCGGGCCTATCAGCTGGCATCAACTCCATGCAGTATTTACTTTAAGCGGTCATTGCTCTCGGCAATGGGCTTTCTCGTTCCCCACTCCATTCTGTCTGCTGCCTCGTAGACTCTCGTTCTCCCTTCTCAATTGTTCATTCATTCCCCTTAGCTCCACAGCGGCTTCCCTCAACTGGTCATAAAATTCCTGCAGTAGACAGCTGCATTCTTCCCTAGTGTCCGCTGGGTTGGCGAGCTGGTTGCTTCGCTTCGACCCTTCTTGAGCCTGCAAGCTTTTCTCCAGAATCTTTCCGTGCATACGTAATGATTCCCCGTTCACTTGGATGTGCATAGCTTGCTCCTCTCTCGCATCATAGTCTTCTGGTGGACTATATAACTTCAAGTTAGCTGCGTTTACCACAACTTCTCTACCCGTTGCTTCATCTTTGATCCGATATGCATTATTTTGCAGATCCCTTATAATCAGGTAGGGTCCGTGGTAAGCATGCTGGAATTTCTTATATTTCCTGCTCTCTGGATCTGAACTGGCGGGTTTCTTCAGTAAGACGTATTCTCCCACGAGTAACGGTCTGTGATAGCGTTTCCTCCTGTTTCTCCGCTGTCGTCTATCTGCTTGTTTCTTGAGATACTCGAACGTCCTCTGGATCCTCAACTCACGTCCAAGTTGTGCATCGATGGGTGTCTGGATGACATTATTCCACGGCCTCTCTGGTCTTCTATCGAGATGTAGGCTCACTGGGACCTCTCCTGTCGCTTCGTGCACGGTATTGTTGATACAATATTCAATAATCTCAAGTACGTCAATCCATCTCCAATTCTCATTAGAGCAATATATCTTCATGTATTTTTGCAGTTCCCTCATAACTCTCTCAGCGGAATTCGACTCTGGGTGTCGAACCGTGTACAAAATCTGTCTTATGCCCAGATTTTCCAACTCCCTGCGAAATTCTATGCTGGTAAAACAACTTCCATGATCAGATAAGATGTTTTCTGGCTGTCCTAATATAGGAATGATTCTTTCCTTCAGCCTCTTAAGTACCTGTTTTGTACTGGTTTTCTGAATTGGACACAGGACTACCATTTTGGAAAACACGTCTAGTGCAACTAGGATGTGTTTATTTCCTCTTCTAGCTCTAGGAAGGGGTCCAAAGTTGTCCAGCGCCAGGAGCTGACATGGCTTCTCTGGTAAGAGTGGTATAGGTTTCTGCCTCATTAAGTACGAGTTAGGCTTTACTCGTTGGCACATGTCACATGTCCTGATAGTATTTCTGACTGTTTCTCTAAGTTTTGGCCAAATAAATGCCTCTTTAAGCAGGGCAACAGTCTTATCTACACCGGAGTGTCCAAAAGCTCGGTGTGCTAGCCATACTAGCCTTCTCTGCAATGCTGGTGGTACAACAATCCTGGGTTTGGTGTGGTCAGAGTCGCTCCATTTATGTAGCATCTGGTTAAACCATAGATATTCCGCTGACAGTGCTTCAGCTTCCACATACATCGGGGTTCCTCTATCCAGTTTTCCCTCGAAGTAATTAATCATCAACCGTATCCAGGGATCTTCACGTTGAAAAACGGTGATGTTCCACAGATCATCTAAGGTCTTCTGATCTCTATCTTCTATCTCGATAGCTAGAGCTTCTTCTTCCTCTGCTGTAGGGTATCTGCTTAGCAAATCAGGTATGATATTGTCCTTCCCCGGGCAATATTCTATTTCCACTTGAAATTGTTGTATGTACAGCGACCACCTTGTCAGTCTTTGACTCGACAAGTCAGTTTTCAGCAGGAACGTTAGGGCTTTATGGTCTGTTCGCAATATAATTCTAAAACCATAAATCAGCTTGTGCCAATACTGTAAAGCATACAGTATCGCAAGTAGTTCGATCTCCGTGACCGTATAATTCTTTTCATTGGGCTTCAACCTTCTACTGATAAATGCAATATAAGTTTTCTCCTCTGGCCTGTCCATATTTTCCTGATATAACATAGCTCCAATGCCTATGAAGGATGCGTCAGTCTGGATAATAAATTTCTGAGTGTAGTCAGGATATCCCAATTTTACATAATCTAACAGCATCTGTTTAGATTTCACGAAGGCTTCCTCGCATTGCTCCGTCCATCGCCATCTTCCTCCCTTCTTAAGTAAGTCTTGGAGTGGTGCTACAGTCTCGGTATACTTCGGACAATGGTTTGAAAAGAATCCAATAACGCCTAGATATTGCCTGACGTTCTTTACCTTCGTTGGTCTCGGGAAACGCTTAATGACTTCCAATTTTCCCGGATTAGGTCTGACTCCTCGTGCATCTATTACGTGACCTAGAAATTTAACTTCTCTCTGAGCAAAGTTAGACTTCTTTATATTGACCTTAAAGTTAGCCTGACTTAGGTCATATAACAACTTGCGTAGATCTCTGACATGTTCTTCAACCGTTTCAGAGGTCAGTAGTATATCATCTACGTAGCATATGGTTGTAGCTTTTACTTCTTCGGATAGGTTCCTATCTAGCGCTCGTATCAACGCTGAACCTGCTGTTTTTTATTCCAAATGGAAGACGTACGTAAGAATACGTGTGCTGGTCAAATAAAAATCCGGTTAATAGACTTGTTTTCTCTTCCAGAGCAAGATGGTGAAAACTTGCCGTCAGGTCAAGATTTGAGAACACAGTCTTTCCTTTGAACCTCCTGAGTACCTCCTTAATGGGCGGCACTTTATCAAATTCCGGTATGACCTTGGAATTCAAATTTCGTAGGTCCAGGCATATCCTCACACTTCCATCCTGTTTCGGTACAACTACCAGTGGGCTAACATAAGGTGTGGCTGTCTTTACAATGACGCCTGCTTCTAGCATTTCCTGTATCGCTTCTTTGACCTTTAAATAATGTTTCTCAGCTACAGGATACGGCTTCTGTTTGAATGGCGTCCAATCGCTGACTTGGAATGCATACTGGAAATTCTTGATCCGGCCAGGTCTCGAATCGAAGACTCCTTTATACTCGAATAGCAGTTCCATTAGCATTTGTTTATACTCTGGACCAAATTTAGCTTCTTCAATCTTCTCTTCCAGGCATTCTTCAAATTTTGGTTCGAGATCCTTTTCAATGTCTGCGGCCAGTGTTGCCAACTCTTCCTCAATGTCTTCTATTGTCGACACTGCATCCCCAGTCATATCTCCGTATGTATGTCATACGTATTCTTCTTGTCTCGTTTCAATATGCCTTAATGAGAGTTCTAACTCTTCCTTTCCCTCACTTGCGCGAAACATCACAATGTTTTGCGAGAGATCTATAATAACTTTATACTCTCTTATGAAATCCATCCCAACAATGAGGTTATACGGCAGCTTATTCACAAGTAGGAAGCTCTGTGAGAATGTAGAGTTCCCTATCTGCAAATCTAAAAATACTTGGTATTTGCATATCATAACTTTATCTGGTATGACACCTTTTATTTTCACGCTTGAAATAGGTATTTTCAATACGTGGATTTTACTCTGGATTTCACTGTATAATGCCTGGGTTATCAAACTTACTGTTGACCCTGTATCAATGAGACTTCTTACTTTCATTCCCGCAATATTCACAATAATAATAGGTAGTTCCCTTCTTACATTGACCGTTCTTTCATCGAGATCTTCGATAAGCTCCTCAGGTCTGGCAATCCAGTTAACAACATTCACTGCATTCCATCCTGAACTTATCTCTCTTTGGTCATTTAAAATTGGTGTTTTTTTTCAATTGCTCCATTCTTTGTGGAGTTTTTCTGCCTGTCTTCATGCTGTTGAAGTTCCAGACTTTTGGCACCGTCATCATTTTGATATATGTCGGGTGACCTTCTATTCCGAATCGCTTCATCCCAATGAACTCGCGATTGTCTCGGATCATCTCCGCGCTCTTCCATGTATCTTAAAGATGCGTGATAACGTTCTTCCGCCTCTTCATCGAACCCGCGACTCTGCTCTTGGGATCTCCATCCTTGGTTGTTCCCATTTCGGCCGTAATTTCTTCTGTTATCCATCTGCTGGTCTCTGGTACCACGCTGATTCCAGTTTTTCCTTCCTCGGTTACCACGGTTCGAACCTCCTCGATACGCTGGCCTCCAATTTTGGTTTTCGCGTCCTTCGCGCTGCCAGTCGGATTTTTCTGTTTCGGTGCTTGTAGATTTGCTCTTTGTCTGCACCTTTGTTGGCTCAATCGGCGTATTCGTCATATTAACTTGTTCCACCTGTCGACTTTGCCTTGCGTGCTGCACTGTGGTTAGATCGAGTTGTCTCAGCACCTCCTCCATATCGATTGCAGTTTTGGCGTTTGCTGAGATTAGCAGACGCTGCACTTCATACGGCAGCTGCTTGGCTATTGCTATGCATAAATCTGACTCTTTAAGCCCTTCGTCAAGCTCGCGAAAACGGCATAATTGATTCACAAAAAACTCTCCGTACTTAGTCGGATTACTAGTACTGTAACGCCTGGAATACAAGTCCAGTCTGAGGTTTTGTTGTACGCTCGCGTTCCAATATCTGCTTAAAAATGCTTGGCGAAATTCATCAACGGTGTCGAACGTGTACCGAAAACTCCTAAACCATAGGGCGCACTCCCCTTCGGTTAGTTTTTCAATCGCTCTCAACCTGCGCTCTGGCGGTACTTTCGCATCATTCAAGTACTCGGAAACTTCTTTAAGCCAGTACTTGGGTGTCATATTAGAATTACTCCGAGAGTATTTCTTTGGTTTCTCATCACTAGCCCTTTCTCATCACTAGCCCTTATAACTGTGACTATTTGGTTTTGTACAGCATTTTCATGCGGTGTTGACATGGCCATTGGCATACCAGGTGTGGCATACGGGCTGTCACTTGGCATGGCTGCATTCTTTGGAGTAGGCTGTATTTCTATCTCTGCCCATTTATTTCTCCTATTCTCGTCTATACTTCCTTCGCTAGACCTAGGATTCCGCAACATGGATTCCTCCTGCGCTATCATTCTAGTCTCAATTTGGCTGTGCCTGTTTTCCGCCCTTTCCAAACGAGCTAATACCTCTCGTTCTACTTTCTCTAAGCGATCTCGGTTTCTTTCTGCCATAGAAAATACCTTTTCCTTATCATCCTTAAGGTTTTCCTTCAGGTGGATGATTTCCCCTGCTAGACTTTCTCTTACTTCGGCAAGAGTCTTGTCGCTGGCTTCAATCTTTAAGCCTTCTCGAAGCTCTAATTCTTCGCGTAAGCCTGTAACTTCCCTTTGAATGTGACCTTGTATATGAGAAATTTCAGTCCTTATTTTCGTGATTACTCCTTGGTCTTCGTCCTGTCTTTTATGGATAACTGCTAAGTCACTCTGAGTTTGTTCCAACTCTTTCTGCACTTTTCCGACTTGTCTCTTCATATTAGACATTATCTCCTTATTCTCTTGATCAGAAGTCTTTATTTCCTGAATTTCCTTACATTGGTCAAGGATATTCTGATCCTGTTTTCTTAAGGCTTCGTCTACTGCCTTGGCGTAACCTGCCATTCGCGTATTCCATTTTACGTCATTATCCTCGAACCTATGATCCACGGTCTGAGTGAACGTGTTAAATTGCTCTAACTGACGTTTAGTATTAGCTTCATTCTGACTTTGAATGTCTTTAAGCTCCCTGGACATACTGTTTAAATTATCGTTAATTTCACGCTGTGACTCTCTGCACATTTGCAGATTGCTCTCTAATTTTAATTCAATAGACTCAAAGCGTTTATCATTATCATCTTGCATTTCTGAGATCACGCTAACAATATTTTTAGTTACCTCACGCTGGACAGACTCTTTAACGTCGTCCATTTTCTTATTAACCTCTATTAGGTTTAATTCTAACTGCGTGTTTACTTCGGCTTGATTAGCCTCTAATCTAGTATTGACTGTAGCCAACATCTGGCTTACCTCAGTTTGACTAGCCTCTAGTCTATTGTTTATTTCGGTTTGATTGGCATCCAATCTATCCGCTATTTCATCTTTAAATGTCTTGGATTCTTCCTTACTCTTACATTAATAACATCGAAATGTTCCCTTAACTCAGCAATACACCTGAGTACTTCTTCCGTTCCGGCCATCCTGTATTACTTAATTTGAGATTCAGGTAGGCCGCAGCTGAATATGCTGGCACGTTCTATTGGAAAGAAAAGATTCCGATCCCGCGACAACAACAACAACATAATATAAAATGTCAAAACTAACTATGGAATGGGTATTGACCCTCGTACCCGTCGGACAACAATGTCTGACATCTGAACATCATCTAGAAAGACTCACAATCGCTCAAACAAAGTTTGAGGAAAAAATATTATTTCTATGGTTTTCCCCATGAAAACCATGCTATTATTATGGGGTTTTTCTGAATCCCATAAGCCACACGTACTGGGCGCCATGTTATATTGATGAGGGTAATATATATAGGGATAACACGCTTTGCCCCACACACCTGGGTGACATGATAAAGAAGGGGGTATTGTGTGTAGGTTATAATCATATTTAAGCATGTTTTATGGAGGATTATCAACAATTATTTTTAAACGTGATGGCTTATTAACAAATGGGACGCGGCCTTTCCTATTTTGTCCTAATATCTATGCTGTACTTGCTTCTACCATTAATATCTCGGCCGACTTTAAGCAATACCTGTGACTCAATCCAAGTACAGAGACAACTCCTCCATGTACCCGATTGTCACCATGTGGACCATGTGTTCGTATCCCAACTAGCTCACGGTCTTTCGAGGTATGGGACGTTCCTGCCCACAATACGACCACATGCTCAGGATTTGAGTCTACCAGGTAACTACTCCTACAGGAAATACACAACATTCCTAAAAATAAAACATTTACTGGTCTAAGATCATGGCTATACAATAATTACAAATCAAAGGACAAATTACATTTAATTCCCACAAATAAAATAGGGTTATTCTGTGAGCTTTCTTCTACATAATATTGCTACACTGCACTCAAACCTACTTCTAACATCCTGTCAATAATAGTTCAGATTACAAGGTTTCCATAGTGTTCATCATGTGACACAATTTTAGTTAATGGGAGTATCTTAACACGAAAATCACATGTCACATAAAAATGATATTACTAAGACATTATTCCGCCTCTTACGGCATTTACTTTAACTAGCAAACATTCATTACATTCTGCATTTTTTAACAAATATTTGTTGTGTCGTGCGAATCATCTTCCTTCTTTCCATCCCTATGAACGATCTAGGACAGTGGTACATGCTCCTTAAAAAAAATAAACATGGATAGAATATTTTATAGTTTCACCATATAACGATTTTTCTGGGTCTTGTCGGGCTTACCATAGTTACAACTGTGTCATGTTCTGGGAAAAACACATACCCGTTTGCATAAATTAGCATGAACTGGCAAAATGCACATTCAAGAAGATGCCTACATTATTTTTGTTCAGCTTTCCTCCTCAGAGGATAACTTCGCCAAATATTATCTGATTTCTATGATCCAACAACGTATGTGACTTGCCATACACCATTTAATTCAATTGGCATCATTATAATACTCATATCTTAATTGCATATTTAAATACCGAGATTCCTCAGTGTCCTACTGTGACTGTAAATGACAAGGGATCGGTCGACGGACCTTTCTCCCCCTCAGCAGGTCATAAAATTCGTTCCAGCTGGCTAACCAAGATGGCCGCCACGGAAATGGTCTGCAATACCTTTCTCTCTCTATCGTCAAGGTCAAACTTGTTTACAATTATATAACAGTACAGATACGCTAGGCGTGATTCCTAAGTAATTGAGTCATTTAATTAATTAACTCCTATCTCTATAGTGTATTTGGGCTCAAACTGGCTCCTTAATAAACATTCATGGCTGGGGTGGAATTTTAGTGATAGCCTTGCCGTTCTATGGTGATTATGTGGCTTTAAGACGCGCATCATAGTGAAACCCCACGGTTTTCACCAGCAGCTGTCAATAATATATCAGGAAACCTGCGTTCCTAGACGACGAATATGATCCTACCTCTCAGGGTAGACCATTGGTACAAATGCTCACTGCGTCTCGACGGACGTCAATAGTGGCTATAATTCATGCAAGCGTTGGAAATAGACAGGATCTATCCAAATCGCTGCGTATAATACAGTATGCACAAAGGCGATACTCCTCGAAGATTCAGCCAACTCTTCACCTAACGCGCAAGCTATACTAGTTAATCCCCGCGATTATCTTACGTTAATCACTGGATTCTACGTTAATCTGCACGCTAAACATGCGGCTCAAACAATATTTCACATAGATGACTCCATTATTATGGCACTTGCGTTCTCTCTGTTATACTACTTAAGCCAAAGCTTTACATAGCTCCTAACATAAATGTATAAATTTACTGGCTTACTTTAATTTAATGGTCCTCAAACATAATCCTAAGGATTGACCATATCAAATATTCATTCAAATTTTCACTGACACTGAAAAAGCTCTCGTATTTCACTATATTCCACGTTACATTTTTTTACTGTTTACCAAATCACAGTATCTTTAAATTAGACATGACACTATTTGAACATTATTTAGGCCACATTTTCCCATTACTTTATTGTTGCCGACCCCAGTTTATTATTATTATTATTCATTTACCGTTACCGTTAGATCCATCAATATTTTTGACCTAAAGGGTCCTAAACAAATCACCTTGCAAGCCATATTTTATTCAAGACGAGTGGTGAAAACTCGTTCAGTAAGTGACTATTACATCTTTTAATCTCAAAGTGATAAATCGTTACATGGTGAACTATTCAGTTATAAGGATATAATTGCATGTGTACTCACTTTTTCCTTCTTGCTGGAAAATACCAGCTCTTCAGCTTAAGCGCTACCATGATGTTTGGTTTAAGCCATCATGATATCCTTAACACAACACTGAGATTCACACACTTGCCACATGATACACATTTTTTTATAAGTGGCCTTTACCACTGCTATACACTGAATATTAACCATTAGACACATGAACACTTTAAATCATTATTTCACAATTTATGTACACTTCATCCATGACTTCACATGTTGATCCTTAATCCGGACTTCTCCTACGCTTGATCTCAGAGATGCGATGCAATTATGACAACCGCTGGTCTACGTGAAATCTAGTAGCGTTTTACGGATGTTCGATCCTCGTTCCCTGCAATCTCGTTCAGCTCACTATCCTGGTTAGGTGGCAATGACTTCCACGCTCCCATCACTGTAGTGATCCTGATGATAATGTCATACAATTCTGACAATACCTCCCGGTATAAGAAATGTTCGAAAACATTATAAGTTCTTTTTCGCTGTAGCGAATTTATATCTGCGTCAGATAATAGATAAATATCTGCATTACTTTACTTTCGACGCCCTTCATGATTATTTATGAAGCTTATAACTTGCTTCCATTGTCTTCAACGGCGGCGCGTTGATATTTTAATACTTGGCGTGCTTACTGCAGATCAACTGCTTCTGACTACTTTCAACTGGCTCTTTCAACTGCTTGCTTTCAACTGATGCTTTCAACTCGAACGACTGTAGATCAACTGCTTTCAACTGCTTGCTTTCACTGACTTCGCGTGGGCTGCTCCCCCTTATAAAGGTTTCTTGCACAAAATAATTCACGGGACACGTGAGAGCGACTCCCTTCTTGAAATAATCCCTCTTCAGCCGAAATGACATCTGCATCTTGTTTATTTAGGTGTGGAGGTTTCAAAAACATTCGCGTGCCGCCGATCGCTTCGGCCAATTAATTACAATTAATTGCCTTAGTTCAGCGCGTTATGACGCCACGGTGGGGGTTCCCCGCTGGCTGGTTACAATATCCCTGCTCTTGAGCGTGAGTTAGGTTGTAATGCGGTCATTTGGAGATATAGGCATAAATTTAGGTGAAAAACCACTCCTAAATTACTTCTCCGTAAATATATTCATCTGTGTGTATATTTCATTGCATTACAATGTTCCATTTAGCTGGAATTAATTAATTTCCTTGTGCATGCAGCTTGCCCCGTTGTCGAATGGTGGATTCCCGGGTCATTAATTTTGAGCTGTCTCTCCGCCCCAGACGTAAGTAGTGCGGTTGGCGCCTAGGCTACTCCGCCCACTCGCTAAGGGTCATTTGTAAACTGCCAAACTCGCCTTCTCTCGTTTTCGTATGCTCTGAAAACGTATATTTCCTATGCATTTGGCTACAATTCTTCCCTTAAATTGCTATGATTTTCACGTATCAATCGTGAAATCACGGTAGACTATTATATGTCATTATACCTCTCATTGCTCTGTGGGTTCCCTATAATTGCTCCCCCTTAGAGACCAATGGTTCGACCCTAGGCATAACCATGTGCCTGGTCTTCTCTGATGAGACCTGAGTTCGATGCCAGACTGCCGTGACTAATTGGGCACAGTATTAACATTGCGGCTATTAATATGCTTGATCAAGGATTATTATCATCATCGCTAATAAGGAATCAATCAGATCCATGTTCTGAAAGGTGACACTAACTTTATTGTTGGTGAGGGAATTCTGAGAGAGGAATCACGGCTCTTAATAATTACGACTTCGTAAGGAGAGGACGTCTTTACCAAATACTCAAGCTGATAGACATTATTATACCTTTGAAGAAGATGACTACTGCAAGTAAATGGCAATGACAACGACGGCAAGAATATTAAGTCGACATACAACTACATTTGAAGCATATTAAGAAATGATTCTACGTATTTCTATCATGTCGAAATTTCTGAAGTTGAGGGAGGTGCATACAACTGAATCTACAGAGATCGTAATGACGAACTAAAATATTAAAGGGAACATAACTATGATGGCAGCGAGAGTATTCTAAATAACATAATATCAGTATCGTGGGGGAGATAAACATCTCGTCTCTTCCACGTAAAGTTATTCTACGTCTACAAAAGTCATTTCACCGTCTACAATGACGAATACATATATCGGAACTTTGGCGAAGAAGACAGATGAATTTCACGAACGAGGGCAGCTAGGGTGGATCCCAGCGCCATCAAGAGAGAAAGGGTTTCCCATCTCATACAAGAAGATAGTCCAGCAGAAAGGACGGCCACACGAAGATGTTCGAGTTCGAATCCAGTTCCTGACAGCCAGGAAACTTCTGAAGGACATCGAGGAGAAGCCCACCAGACATCATGAAGCTTCAAGCTGTCAGAAACCATCTGTTTCTGAGGAACAGCGAGGAAAGCCCACTTCTAGTTAACTATAACGCAACACAAGGTAGTCTCATGACCAACGATATATCCCATTTTGTAGAATTGTAGATACTTTTGAGAATATCTGACAACTTTCTGTATTGATGCCAATTTTCTACATTTTCGTAATATCTTTATAGTTTTCGATTTTATATTTTCATACCTACGTCATGTAGATGTTTATTCTCGATTTTCGTCGATTTTGACAATTTAGAATTGTTATTTGGAATTTGGAATTTTGCGACTTTCGAATTTGAATGATGGAGATTTTACCGTTTAGCTCAGAATATTTTTAATGGTCAAGTTTAAGTGTGTTTAGATCACATTTTATTGGTTTTTGAATTGTATTATATCGTTCTTTGATAACGATGGAAGTAATGGAAATTTGTTCCAAGGATGTTATACAGAGGTATATTTTAGAGAATGCGATCCTTAAAGATCTTATTTGGAGATCAATGTAAAGTCACGATCTGATAACTTAGTAGACAGATCTGGTTATAAATATTTGTTGACGTAATTCACATACATAAGAGTATGGAAGTTCACAAGAATATATTAAAGAAAGAATTTATATGAGAATGTAATGTGATGTTAGTGAATACGAATTGCAGCGTATTATTGAAACAATAAGATATTGAAGAAATAGTTAAGTGAAATATCACAGATAATAGGAAGCTTGGTTGAAATGTGATTTATATGATAGAAATAATAATGTTATTTGAAGACTAGTATTTTATCGTATTACCCGTTAAATTAATTCATCCATAGAAACAGTATTTTTATTAGATATTTTATTAATGATGTTGAAACTGCTAGAATAATTTGTTAACGAGAAGTTAGTTGAGAATACTATGCTATTGGAAGAGGAACTGCGAAGTATCTGTACGAGAGATTTTTATTATTCCCGTGTTGATGGAGGTATTTGTTGGAAGTATGACAATGAAAATTGTGAAGCCATTGGTCAATTGTTGAAAGAATGTCCGCAGTGACAGATTTGCGCATGCTTTTGATGTTGAAAATAGGATGTGTTAAGAAGAAGCAGTATTGTTGGTGTTTATTAATATGTGAAGTTATTGGAATTGACTCATAGAGTTGAAACTCCTTGAAAGCAGTAGGACAGTGAATCCTAGTAAAGTTGTGTCTGTAAGAAATTATAGGATCAATGGATCTTTGTTGAAACTGAGAGTAAACTGAGTTCTATTTAAATGGTTCCAATCAGAGATTGAATTTACGGTAATTATTCAACGAATTGGAAGATTATATTTTTATTAAGTATTTTTATTTTGAGAGACAAGTTAGAAGAGGTCAATGAACAATGACTTTACTTAAATTGTACGGATTATAGAATCCAGAATTGTAATAGATCCCCGGATAAGACATAGTATGGCGAAATATATTTTCTAAAGTCTGTAGGAATTTAAGCGAAGAAATGGGGAGACAATTTATGTCTATTTTGTATGTGAAGAAGGCAGTTTGCCCATTGTAAATATTTTATTTTAACTTGAGTAGTTGATGAACTGCATCGCCGATATTTGTGTTGTATATAAATTATGTTTAGGATTTATAGAAAGGTTTATAGTCATATTTATGCGTGTTGTAACTTTTATGTTTAATTTCATTTTGAGTAGAGATTTTTATCGCTTCTGTGAGAAGAGTGAAAGGAGACGGGAGATAAATTGTATAGATTAATGAATAGTTTATGTAATGACGGAGATCTACGTCAGGGGTAAATTCATTTTTGATATTTTTTGAGCTTTATAACATTTTACTTTTGTGATGAAACTCCCGTTACCTAGGCCACAGGAGTTGTTTGCCACGATTTCATTCATAATTTTTATTTGAGCTTATGAAAGCTACTGTTAATATATTTATTGGTTTCTAGAAGAAACATATCTGTATAATGTAACAGAATTAATGACATTTGGTCATATTTGACACAGTTAAACGTTAGTAGTAAATATAATAAATGCAAGTAATAGGAGGCGTGTAATTTTTAACGTCAATAAATATGACAGGCACGTTTTTACGATTCCCTGATTTTTTATAGAAATCTGGCATTGTCTTTGTAGTTAAATGGTAGTGGAATGTGCTATAGGGTGAAAGTTTCCAAGCGACCTTATCCGCATCCTTACGCCCGAGATTTTCATGGATTCTCGTCTTTCTTGAGTAGTTTGAGAACCCTATTGTTCTGTAGTTTGTTTCTATAGCACATTCAGTTTGAAAAATCCCTGTTCCATATTCTAAGTGTATTCGCCAAGTAGCACTGCGTTGTTTTTATAGCCGGGACTGCAAGATGCTACAATCCTTTATTTTTCCGGCGTCGGTTTTTTTGGATCATCCAGAAATAAGGGTACAGTACCTAATCTCAGAAAATAAAAATGCTAATGCACAATTAGCTAGCTTTTATGTTGTAGATGTAGTACCATCAGCTTTCATGAGCTGGACCTTGATATGAAGGTAGATCTCGTGTGGTCAGGTGTAAATGTCTTGTTGGTTGATATCGATGTGGATTTCATCATTATTTTTATAATTTTGTGCCGAAGCCTGATAAGAATATAGCTCAAAGTAGTGTGGTAAGGCCGGTTCGGCTTACTAGCCTACTTTCCTATGAACTTTGCCTATATCTGCCGAACGCATGATCGGATTTTAACGAACTAGGTGTTGTTGGCGCTGGGGTGACGTCCTCTTTGATAAGAATGTGTGTTGGTATTTTTTTTGAAAATTGTTGATTTTGAAATTGGCACTATTTTGCAAACGGTGCAGATGAGAAAATAGTTTGATTGACGTTAATGAACAGTGGCTATGCCCTCTAGGCGGACAGCAAGTTTGAAGAGTGTAGGAGGAACAAAATGATAGCCTACTTTCTGGCGAACATTGGCGATTATTGGCGAACGGATGGTCGTATTTTAACGAATGAGGTATTGTTGGCGTTGGGTTGACGTCCTCTTTGCTAAGAATGTGTGTTGGTATTTTTTTTTTGAAAATTCTTGTTTATGACATTGGCGCTATTTTGGTAACGGTGAAGAAGAGAAAAAAAGTTTGTTTGACGTTAATGAAAGGTGGCTATGCCCTCTAGGCGGACAGCAAGCTTCAAGTGTGTAGGAGGAAAAAAATGATAGCCTACTTTCTGGCAAACATTGGCGATAATTGTCGAACGGATGGTCGGATTTTAACGAATGAGGTATTGTTGACGTTGGGGTGACGTCCTCTTTGCTAGGAATGTGTGTTGATATTTAAAAAAATTGAAAATTCTTGTTTTTGAATTTTTGATTATTTTGGAAACGGTGAAGATAAGAAAAAGGTTTCTATGACGTTAATGAAAGGTGTCTATGCCCTCTAGGTGGACAGCAAGTTTCAAGTCTTTACGGCAAAAGAAAAAAATAATTTTTAAAAATGGTCACTATTTTGGAAACGGTGAAGTTGACAAAAAAAGTTTTTTTTTACATGAATGGTTGGTATTTACCTCGTGTACCTGCACCATAAATTTGAAGGCGTTAGGTGAAAAACCTATGCATGTTTTTGGGGTTTAAACCTATTTTTTTGTCATAGTTGAGATATTTTTTGGAAAACGGGAATGTGTTATGGGTATGATGGAGATCATGTGGTCTTTAAGCCATGATGGATTGGATTGGATGGGGAGGGGAGTTATACACCTTTTTTTTTTGAAAAAAGGGGGTTTAGACTAAATAAATAAATAAATAAATAAATAGGGTTTTATTACAAAAAATCAAGTTTATTGACCCATGAATTAAACGTGGAAGGAAACCCTAACCAATTTACAAAATATTTTGCACCTTTGACTTTAATTACTCGTACAATGAGATAATCGTAGGGATATAATGTTTTTTGCACTTCTTCATAATAGAATCGTCCTTTGATGGGTTGACCGCTTTGATCTTCTAAGAAATAAGTCACTGGTTGACCTAGCTTGACTTGACGAATTTTAAAAATTTCTGTTGACCACTGTGGAGTGTACTATTTTGAAAACACACTTCTATGTTTACTGATGCGAACAAAATCTCCAATTTTAAGGTGATGTCGCTTAGGGTCAGCTCTTTTTATAGGGTTAAACAGTCTATTGAGTCTGGGTAGGCTCTTGGTGATGAGACGAGGTTTCATGCCAATGGTGGAATGAATGGTGTTGTTGTATCTTGACACAAGTTGAGGTAACCAGTCTATCCATAAATAGGAACCTTGTATTGTAAACTCTTTCCACATATAGCTTTTTAATGTTCGATTGAAGCGTTCAACTACGCTAGATTTGAGATTGCTATACGTGGTGTAATGGTGAATATCATTAGATTTGGGAAAACTGGAGAAATCCTTGTTGAAAAAATCTTTCCCCCGGTCGGTTTGTAACAAGTGAAGTTGACGTTTTGATTGCTCAATAATATGTTGAAAGGCCTTTGTGACTAAGACACCAGTTTTATTTTTTACTGGTTGAACAAAAGCCATTTTGGAATAGACATCAATGACGGTCAACATATAGCGTACACCATCGTTAACATTAGAATAAGGTATCATCTCAACCAAGTCTGCCTGTCAAATTTCATCGATTCCTTGGGAAATGACACGACGTCGTTCATAAATCCGTCGGGCTGGTTTATGCAATTCATGAGCGATGCCCACTTTGAAAGGGGATGGATTATAAGATAATTTTAGCATCTCGGAGTTGTTGTTCAATGTGGGTGGTTTCTGCCTCATGTCCTGTGTGCCCGGCTTGTTTTGATGTATGAAGCAAGTTTAAGCGCTCTATTAACTGATGGGGATTATTCCAATAGGTTATATCTATGTAGGGTTTTAATTTCTTAAACCTTACGCCAGAGGCAGAGTGGTGTTTTCGCTTACCAAACATGTTTGCAATGTTTTTGGGATATATTGGCATTGAGCTGCTGAGAGGGTTTATAGTTTCTTTTGTGAGCATTGGTGTCTAATAAAATGAATTTATATTTAGCAAGGTCCTCGGGCGTAAAATCTTGTAGAGAGGGGGTGCGAGAAAATAGCAGCTTTAACAGTCCTGGTGTTAATTTATAGTTGATCTTTTTAATGACAGCTTTCGTACGAGCAAATGTAATGGATGAATCCCCAATTTTAAAACTATCATTCTCATAGCGAACACCATACGTGGTATCTGTCTTTCCAATAAACAGAAGGGTCAAATACGGTTCCAGTGTTGCCCCATAATGTTTGATTAAAATGTTCTTGAGTTGAGCTTTATTTTGAGGGGTGGCCAAGACTTGTGAATACGGAGAGGATATGGATGAAGACGGTGTTCCTGCTATGACGGATGATTTTTGTTTTGTTTTCAGAAACTGTTGAAGGGGTGAGATTTTTTTCTTTCTTTCAGGACTAAATACGGTTTCGCTTTCACTTTCACTTTGTCCATGTTGTTATTCGTCTTCTTGTTCTTCTTGGTGTTCTTGTTCACGAACATTGGAAGAGGAGGAGGAATTTACCTGTCGTGTGGAATCTGTTTGAGTAAATTTTGAACTTGTTAAGGGGTTGGTTTGAGAGGTAGCAGCAGAAGCATCTGGCTTGAACCTGATGGGATCAACCGATGATGGAGCATGTTTTATCATGGGTAAAGGATTGACGTTTTTAAACGTTTTAATTCACGAAATTTATGTCGAATCGTTTTTCGTACCTCAATAATACGCTGCGTGATTTGAACAATTTTTTTGTACCCTATGGCGTTCGCCATGGTGAAGGTAAAGACACACTAACAAAAAATGTCAATCCCTGGGTCTTCTTAAACAGAAATAAAATTATCAAAACCCAAGCGATAACGTCCCTCACATCGTTCACTCTGTTAATTAATAACCAAACAGGCATGGGGTTTATGGTTCCAGCATGAGGTACACAATTGTTGTGAAAGCTGTATAGGACATATCTGGATTCAAATGATCTTGAAAAATATGATAGAGATTTTTAGAGTCTTGACAAAACAAAACGATGATATTGGCATTGTCACGGATTTCGGAATAGGTCTGAGCCAGATAAAAACAATCCACTTGTTTATGACGTCCCATACTAAAATACTCTTGAATAATGGCCAGTCGTTGAGTGGCAATATCATCAAAAATTATAATGGAATCTGGTTGAATGCGGTCTGGTTGAATGACATCTTGAGGTGGGGTGGGTGTAAAATAGCCCATGTCTTCTTTATTTAACGAAGACATAATTTGTTCCAGATACACGTACAGAGGATGGTACAAGGATTTGGCAAAAATATAAATATTTTGAAATCGTAGGCCTTAATGCGCGGTAATAATGTTCAGCAAAACATTGGTCTTTCCACAACCCAAAAGCCCTTCCATATTACATCGAACGGTAGATGGGAATAGGGTGCCATGACGTTTAGGTTCGCACATGGACAGTGATAGCTCTGAAACCAAATCAGAGACGGGCAAAGCATGAATGGGGTTGTTTCATTAATTCCATAGTGTTGAAGACTGAGGTTTTTCATGTGGGTATAAGGTTTATATATATAGGCAAGCGGTGAGTAGGATAGGTTAGTTAACGTCTATCACCATGGACGTGTTTGGGCGAGCTCGTGTAACCATGGCCACGGCCGCCTCTTTGTCAAAACAGTCTCGAGAAGTTGCTACAAAAAGCTATGTCTATCGCAAAGTGCAAAGTGTCTATCACATGGCCCCGAGACTAACCGCTGAGGGCTACTCAGCCAATCATCATCGAATTATTGATGTGTAAGAGCCTCGAGACGAAAATGATGTCTGCACGAAACGTTATGTGACCTTTCAAATGAAAGGGCTTTATAAATTTGTCCCATCTGTATTTTTAGTGTATCTGTCAAATCAAAAACTGGAGAATAACAGAAACCTTTCCCCACCACCACTGGTGAATGATGGACTTACCTATATCCTTGCTTCCGGTTTAAGTCATTATCGATTGCATTATGATGGCATGATTCATATTAAATATGCCATGCCTGATGAGCAACATTTACAAATACAAATAAACGGTGATAGACTGTTGGTCCACAACCATCAAAGAGTGAATGTTGGAGATGAATTATCCTTTCATCCTATGCTTACGTTTGAGGAAGAGTAGGCTGGGAAAACGGTGAATGATTTTCCGCTTTATATAGAATTGGAATATACTGCTATGAAATAAGGTTCTCTACGTTAGTTGTTATCGAATGTTTGCTGTGAAAGGTTCACCAAGTAGCAGCATGGTCAAAAAAGATATGCAATGAACATGAAATAAACAAATTTCAAAAAGAGAAAAAAGCCAGGTCGGAAACCAAGTCGATCTGCCTCGCACCCGGTGTTAAAACGTAAATATATATATATATATATATATATATATATATATATATATATATATAAAGAGTGGCTATCGAAAAAGCATTACAGGCAGTGCGATTGTCTACAGCACCAAAATCCCACCATAATGCATCGATAAAAAGAAAAGAATGAAAGAAATGAAAACGTGGGCGTGTTATTCCTGTTGCTAAGCGTGGGTTTTTTGCCGGCTTTGTTTGCGTGGTTGGCAGCTTTGGGATCGCTTTTGGGTGGTGCCACTGCTGTGGCAATAACCATAAAACCGTCGAACAAGGTAAGCAACAACTCAAAGAAAGCGAGCGACACAATAAAAAGTTAGAAGCCATTGCTATTTGAGCTCGAAACGGCAATCCTTTAAAGCCAGTCTTTTATCAACAAGGTAGTGGCCTATCGTCTAAGAAAAAAATGTCCATCTTAGATAAGCGCTTAAGGCAACTGCCTCATCATGCCATGACCCATGAACAAGTGGAAAGCTATGCCAAACAATTAAATTTTCTAATTTTCGAGGTGTATTTATGCGAAATGAATTACCCAAAGCAACGTGGAAAGAAAAACGAGCCATGATTAATTTAGGTGATGATGCAGGCCCAGGAACTCATTTTGTAGCCTATGTGAAACAAGGTTCCACAGTATGGTACTTTGACAGTTATGGAAATTTTCCAACCCCGATAGAGTTGCTACGTTGTTTGGGAAACCGGGTAAAGATATTCTATAATGTGAATCGTCAACAAACCTTTGAAATTCAAGAGTGAGGACGTTTGTGTTTACATTTTTTATATAAGAGGTCGCGTTAAGCCAGCAGTCTCAGCATTATGAATGTTAACGCCAAGACCATTACCGTGCACAGCCGCGGGCCAGAAGTGTCCCTGGATTTCCCCCCATTGAATTGCATCCCGAACAATCCCATGTGCTAGGATTAATTTCTTTGAAAGTTACAATAGAATTTACAATATACAACTGGATATTAATGACAAATTTTATTATGATGATTATGTGTTGAGACTACCCCCTGGAGGTTATACCATAGACGATGTGCACGAAGCCATTAGCGTGTCGATGATAAAACAATTTGGCGTCAAACCATTTGCGGATGGAACACACAAATTTGAACTTATAGCCAATACGATTACTCATCGCTGTCGTATTTTCTCTACGTTTAACATTGTTTTTGAAACACGAGTTCATTCTATTGGTCCTTTACTAGGATTTATACCAAGACTCTTGGCAGCTCACCAACCCCATGATTCATATTATCCAGTGAAATTCATCGAGGACCATCACATTTCTGTGACTTGCAATATTATTAGAGACGTATTTACGAATGAAGAACAAAGCCATTCCCTGTATGATTTTACTGTCACCTCCCCTTGTGGCTATCTTATTCGTGAAAACCCTTCAGTGGTTCTATATCATCCTGTGTGTGTCAGCGATATTAGTAAAATTACCTTACGCTTAGTTAATAGAAAACAACAATTGATTGCTTTGGACGCCAACACCCCTGTGACCTAAAAGTTGGTTTTAAAGACGCTATGACATTTATCTATAAAGCGACAACAGCGAACTACGAGGTCGGTTAGTTGCCCGCCGTACATGAAACGGTTGACACGAGTAAACCGACAACGATTACAACGCATTGGTTATACGTTACACCCCAATCATGAAAAAGGAGCTGTTGCAAGTGTTAAATCCCATACAAGTGGAAGATGGCGTCGTGCGCATTGATATGCATTCCTATCAACCTCAAGCAACAGGACTGAATAACAATGACGAGATTCAATTCATCATTAACAATCAAGATATTTTTACTCTACCTCATGAAAGGGTCCTTCAAATTGAAGGTAAATTGATAAAAGCAGAAGGCAGCACACCCACAACGTCTGCGTTGGCGAATCATGGTTTGGCTTTTCTGTTTTCTGAAGTACGTTATGTGATAAATGATATTGTCGTAGATATGACTCGAAATGTGGGCATGACTAGTCTTATGAAATAATATCCTTCCTATAGCGAGGAGGAAAGTAAAATGCTATGGCAGGATGGTGCCCCAACATTAGCAATGGCTGGCAAGTTCATAGCGATGGCACTTTTACAGGCTTCCTACCCTTAAAATTACTCCTTGGCTTTGCCGAAGATCACAAGCGTATTATTTTGAACGCAAGACAAAGTTTGTATCTGGTGAGAGATCGCAGTGATTAAAATGCACTAAAAGGAGCCTCGGACCAAGTGATATACACAAAAATTCAACTGCTTCGATTACTATGGAAAGTGCCACACGTGACGCTATCGGATCGTAAAAAGCTAAGCATGTTAAATTTGGTGCAAAAAGATAAAGCCTTGCCTATCGCCTTTCGAAGTTGTAGTCTACATGAGTACCCCTTGCTAACTACCACAGACACTCATATTTGGAGTGTAAAATCTGCTCGCTCTACTGAGACCCCTCTATGTTATTATTGGTTTTCAAACCAATAGAAAATACCAACAAAGCAAAGATATCACCCAGTTTGATCGCATTCACTTGTGAAATATACGACTATTTTTAAATAATGTTTGCTTTCCCTATGAGGGGTTGGGACTCAATTTTTCAAAAAATAAATTTGGTCCCCTTTATGATATGTTTGCTAAATTTCAATCATCTTATTATGAAAAACAGGATTGCCCTATGTTGTCGCCACAAGGGTTTAAAGCGAAAGCACCACTGATTGTTTTCGACTGTTCATATCTAGAAGAATCTATTAAAATCACCACCATTGATTTAAGAGTAGACTTTCAAACACAAGAAAATGTGCCAGACCATACCTGTGCCTACTGTTAGATTATTCATGCCAGACAAGTAAAATACCATCCTTTGTCCAATTATGTCACCAGCATGTAAGCCACCTGTGGTCAGGTGAAAACAATCATCATTCATAGGATTGATAAGCGTCTGCATACACACTATCTGTTGCGCTCTGGCACTGTGCACACATACAACAACAAACAGCATGTGTCCCTCAATATGCAACAACAACAACAACGTGACAGACAAACCATGGAATTTAAAATGTGAATTTAATCGTCTGAAAAAATTTGAAACATGGATAGTCCCCTTTATGGATTATGGAGAATTGGCAGCAAGCGGATTTTATTACTTAAACCGTGGGGATGAGGTCAAGTGTATTTTTTGCAAAATTGAAATTGGAAACTGTGAGACCATTTAGCGATCCATGGAGTCCTTACCTAAATCGCTATGATGAGGGCAATATTCCGTGGAGTTTGAATTACCCTGTTATTGTACCAGACCCTGCAAAACTAGGAGATATCTGTGGACCGTATGTGCAAACTGTTCATTTGAATGTTGTTCCAGATTAAAATTTAAAAAAAAGTAATACAATTGTAAGTGTTTTTTATGTCATGAATACTTCACAATTTCTCGTGATATACTGTACCCTTCAACGGTTTTCTAGGATGCCGACTCTAGCTCGGGGTAACGGTCTGTCCGGTGTGGCTCTAACTTAATCTAAACACCCTAGGAATATCGTCAAGGATCACAGGAGGCTTAACTTAAAATCAGTATGTCAGAGAACTCCTAATATAAAATAATGTATTCACAAAACATCATCTCCCATTTGCTCCCATCCATAGACAATAAAACAACAAAATATACTCCCTTAAATTATTCTAATCAACAAAATCAAAATGCAAAAGGTAAAATAATCACACTGGCTGAAACCAGGAAAAGAAAAATAATCTATTTCACTGCAGTCCACTGCTTCAAGTTCAAAATAAAACGTCAACAGACTTAATTCATCAAAACTATGGCCTGAATAACCCAGCCATTCTATCAAAAAAATGCGCACTCATGTTTATAAGTTGCAAAATTGGTTTCTGGGGTTCGGACATGTTCTCTCGTACAATCATCATTCTTCCTCACAAGAGTCAGACAATGAAGGCAATAGACTTATTCTAGGCCACAGGCATGTGTGTATGTTCTAGCTTATAAACAATTAATTCACTCAGAGCCATGACTCTGCTAATTACGGTAAAACAAACAAGTCAAATACATGAAGCATCAGATAAACACACTTCGGTGGCCAATGCCCCGTTACTCTTGATAAACAAACAACTATAATGAATGCACTCAAATGATATCACAATACATGACGTCGCTTCCTGAAGCGGTACAAAAAAGAAACAAATCCTGGGAAGCTATACTATCTTCCCTCAAAAGAAAACAATACCATCCAACGTGGTCCCTCGACCTTGTGACAGATATTCACACACCATAATAACCCAGCGGGCGAGCAACAACCTTCTCTGCTACTTTCAGAATTCAGACAGCTGGCCACAATTTTATACCTGCTTCCCTTGACTGCCTTGGGTTCGAGCTGTACAGTTACCTTTCCGACGGAGCTATAGCGCACTCTCATCAGACAATGAATTCAATCATTTCACTTACCAATTATATCATCGTAGACTTGCGGGAATTTCGCCTCCGCCTTAAATTCACTTACCATTTATATCATCGCAGACTCGCGGAAATTTCGCCTCCGCCTGAAATTCACTTACCATTTTATATCATCGTAGAACACGGGAATACCACCTCCGTTATTAATTTCAGCTCAACCCAGGATCAACTCTCAAACGTTCCTGAATATTATATTATCATCCAGCCATTTTGTCTTACCTTTCTTTACCTCGGTGTGATTATCAATTACCATACTTACTGTTCACATAATTTCAGTGTCACTACTGGTCTTTGTCACAATATCAAGCTGTCTCCCCCACATTAGCTTTTACGTTAATATCGTGCGTAAGCACTATCAACCCAATTATTCCCTTAATTGTGCATTCTGCAAAGTTACTGACACCCTTAAACAAAACACATTTAAACAAGATTTGATGCTCATATACTAATCTTACATTATAAAACACACACAAAAAATCATAAATGATAAACATACACAAATCTACACAAAACATGCCTGCTGTGCCCAAAATATCCATTTTATCATAATTGCTTATGATCGAGATAAACTTATCCGATTCCCATGATGGGATATGCTATGGCAAACATGCCCCATGCAATATCTACTTATCTCGTATACATCATGATGGTGATGCTCTGGTCCTTGATATCAGTCTTCTGGATCAATGGGTTCATCTTGCAAGGAGGATAATTTACACACGGTTTCCAAAAATTCACCAAAGCAAAGGTCCACTGTGAATTATTATCATTATTATTATCAAAATGCACGGTTCTCGCGTATGTAGCTCCTACCTCCTACAGCTATCATCAACCTACCCAATTCAGCTGATAGTTCATAGCTTTCTATATCACTGACTTTACTACTAATAGCACGTATGGCTATCTCTATCATATAACTGTGTCGTACTGTCACGGAATGCACACTCACGATACTTTTCCAATTCGCACTCGCGAACACTTAGCGATGTTCAAAATGTCCATAGATAGAACTGCTTCTACTTATAAAATTTGTCAATATTTCAGAATGCGGCGTTCATAGGCTCGCGTCTATGCAATGCTCAAAAAAGAACATGTAAAATTATTAATATTTCAGACCTCAACGAGCGTGGGCTAGCGCCTCATGCAGCGCCCGGATACGAACTTATAAAACTTTTAAATTTTGTTACTTTTCTTAATGCCACGAGCGGATACGAACTGTTTTCGCTGCGTCTCCAGCTATTATTTATATGATTTCTCGTAGAAGTATTTGGAGTGGGGAGCTTTTAGAATTTATTTCCATAATAACACTCGCATGAATATGCAAATTAGCTCCTTTGAACGTCCTCATTTCTAATGTCTCAATGGCTTCTTTTAATCCAAAATCCGATCGTTGGATCCTTATATAATGAGCTCCGTAATTCCCTTCATTGTTCCTGAATTTCGGCGGGATTTGGTCGCGTCTCGCGTCCCTCGCTGCTATTGGTAGTTTCAAATCCACCCCCTGATTTCATTTCAATTCAGGCAAAATTCACAGAATGATCCAATTTAAATTTTGAAGATACTTCTGAGAGGCTGGGATTGTCCCCTATACGATGGTGTAATTCCTGTTTCTGCATTTGAATTACTGCTCCAATTTCTCTCAAATGGGCGGGGTTTATCTCGTGAGTGATCGTTGAAATTTTCGTATTTACCCGCTTGGTTGAAATACCGTTTCGCGTTGTCTGAGCGCATGTGGTTACCAGTTGTTGGCTTTCTCTTCCTATCTTCATTGTCCGCGCTAGGTGAAAGTTACAGCAAAGCACGTAAGGGCCTCCCTTTGTTGTGCTCTGGTCTACAGGCAACGTCTTTTCTTACATCAGCTTTGAAACATGAATAAAATCTTGTTGAAATAAATATGTAGAATTTATGCAATCACAGATGCATATAGGTTACAATACTAAAGTAAAACAATATTTACCTATTGTTGAATTCATATTTTTTCCCCCTCAAGTCCTTTGACTTTTGCACTGTTAAACCATAAAATGAGTTAGTTGTTGATTAGACGTCAACGAGGTAACAAGTAAAAAATAAATAAAAAACATCATGCGTACACTTATCGTGGATTGTCAGGGGTTTAAAATTGCAGACAACAAATTTATATTTAAGGAAGTAGCTTTTATCGATTGTAGTACGTTTTGCGTGTCTAACCCTATTCATTTGGTGTTTAAAACCTCCCTATGCTTTTGAGTTGCTTAGTGAAAAAGATAAAAAGCAGAGCCAATGGATTGAAAATCATTTGCAATTAGTATGGAAACGGGGTGATATTTCTTACAAGTATCTTGACATAGTCATGAAAGCCCATTTGTCCTCGGCCAGTGTGTTATTTGTTAAAGGGGGTGAAAAACGCCAGTGGCTTCAACCATTTTTACCCTCTCACTGTCAATGTATTGACCCTTAAGATCTGGGTTGTCCATCCCTGCAAACGCTCATGGACACTTGTCCTTGCAACAATATTCAGAATAAAGACTTAGCGCATGCGTGGCAATTGTTTCATTGGCTCACCACCAGTGCATGTTGGGAGTTGTTTAATAAAATTAAAACTGAAAGTTTATCGTCCAATGATAGCAGTGAGACTTGTACACGTGAGATGATAACATCAACGCTATAAACATGGACGCCACTAAAATCGACAAGGCTATTGGAAAGTTCTTTGTGTGCAAGAAAAAAATTATTAGCTTTTCACATCATGAATTATTAGCACTACCTAAATCATTTCTTTTTTATGTTGCTGCCAACGCTGTGAAATAAATTTGGGAAAAGAAGCCTGTCGAGTGGACTACTGACCCTGTATTGAGTGAACTACAACCATGCAGTCATTTTTCCCATCACAAGCAATTAACCACGGCAAAAATACCTTCCATTCGACAGTGTGCCACATGCCAATTGATGAAATTATATCATGGTCATAAAACTCACTGTAAAGACATTGTTTCATCATTCTTGGGCTTTCATGGGGAAAAAAACCACCACCTACCCTGTTCGTCAGCAACCGCCGACAAACAACGACAACAACAACAACAAGAACAAGAAGAACAACAAAAAAAGTGTTTTTCACCGATTGAAACCTCTATGTCCCAGGTGTACTGGCCGTGGAATTATTGATAACATCACTAAAAACTTACCATTCGAAGCTCACCTACCTGCTTACAGCTTTTGCGGCCCTGGTACTCGTCTTCAAGATCGTTTGAGGAGAGGGGATATGTGAATTAATGCTTTGGATCATGCATGCCTTAATCATGATATAGCCTATGAAAACAGTGATCCCACACTAAGACGCATTGCCGACAAAGTCTTGTTAAGCATTGCCAAGCAACGATTAACAGCTACAGATGCCAGTCTCTAAGAACGAATGGCAGCATTTATGGTGATTGGTGCTATGAAGAGCAAATTACTTTTATCTAGATATGGACTTTAACATCAGGAATTTATTTTTAAAAATGTATAGTATCACTGTTATCATAAAAAAAAAAAAAAATAAACATGAGACCATGTTGTTTTTTTCCATTATCATTGACTAATAATATAAATCTTTTTTCAATTTAAAATTATAAACAATAAAAAAGGACGGCAATGTATTATTATTAACTAATAGTTTTAATATAATGATTATAAACAATAATATAAATGGTGCAAAAACAAAAGTTTATTTATTAATTTCATGTAAATTATTTCAGGATTAGACCATAACCCAGCTCTATTTTGGTACATTCGTGTTGACCGACTGAAAAGCACCAAACTTTTGTTTACTTAGGCAACACTGAAATATGGCTTCAAACCTATTAATATAAATGGTGTTTCAAAAAATTATAAACAATAAAAAAGAAATTACAATGCATTAATTTTAACTAGTATTTTCATTATGAACATTATAAATATTGCTATAAATGGTATTTGTACTATATAATATGGGCTTCAGGGTCGCTTGTTTATTAAACACCCTCCTCATGCACTGTAAGCACAAGTAAAAAAAATGTTTTAAATGTAGTCATAGTAGCATATAAAATAATTAACAAGATTCGGACTATGTTGTTTTTATTATTATTATTATTATCATTATTATTATTATTATTATTATTATTATTTACCATTATAAACCAGTTGGAAATGGTACAAAGAAAGGCCGCTAGATTTGTGCTCAGTGACTTTAATCCTAGGAGCAGTGTGAGCCGTATGTTAAAGAAACTTGGGTGGGAATCACTTGAGGCTAGGAGGATGAAATCTAGACTCTGCGCTATGTACATCACATATACAAATCAACCAGCATGGGGTGAGCTTAGCAAACGTATGGAAAAGCCTACTTACATGCGTAGGAGCGATCATCCTTTCAACGTTAAGGGCCGACCACAGCGAACAAATTATGGTAAATATTCTTTCGTAAACCGTGCCATTGATAATTGGAACTCTCTACCTGCCGCAGTCATAGAGCCTTTTCCCAAACATATAGGTGTGTTTAAGAAATGACTGACTATTTGTGTAAATACACCAGTTTAATTGTTAGTTAATTGTTATGTACAATTATTTATTTGTTATGTATATCTAATTTGCCACCGGGGGACACACCCCCAATTGCAAATAAACGAATGAATGAATGAATGAATGAATGAATAAATGAATGAATGAATGAGCAACAATTAATAAACGTCAAAACGGTTGAGCACCAAAAAAAATATTTTTTGTTTTAGTAAGACATCAATAAACAAATAAAAGTCATGGCTTGCGTACAATGATTATTCGTTTTCTAGTTTTACAAAACGAATCATGCAACGATTATTTTTTCACAGGAAGGATACTGGAATTGACATCTTCCATGACATTATCAGGTAGGTTATTAAATCGTGTGGGTAGAAATGTCTCAAAGTCTTGACAAACGCAAAGAGCTTGTTCACCAAATTTGGTTTTTAATTTTTGAATTTTATGAATGCGAAAGGGTGTTTGTGTAGGCAATTCACTCATTTTCTTGCGTGCAAGGCCGCAATCTTAGCCAATAGCGTTCAAGGCGCCCATGCTTGGCTATAGGGAAAGAAAAGAGTGTTATTTTTAAACACTCTGATTCTTATATAACAACAACATTGTCAATACATTAATGCGTGTTGCTTTTAAGCCTGAGCGATTAATGCCTAAAGTTGTAGATAGTATGGGATAAATAGACAAAAATATAATAATGTTTGTAAGAGGTACGCGATAACTGTTGAAACAACATCAACAGCCATTTTTTTGTGTTTCATGGTCCACATGACGTAAATAGGTATACTGTTGTAAATTGATAAGAAAATTTTTTTTTTTAGTGCGCATGACGTCCATTAATAGTGCTTGATGAATTTCTTGCCACGGACCGCGTCCGTCAAAACAAGTGGTTTTTAACACTGGAAGAAGCAACAACTGTGTTTGCTGAACATAAAGTAGGCTGTCTGCAATATGGTGATTCATATTATCATACATGCTCATGTTTTCGCAAAGAAAGAAAGAAAGAAAGAAAGAAAGAAAGAAAGAAGGAAAGAAAGAAAGAAAGAAAGAAACCAAGCTATCATTTTAAACTATTTTTACAGCTATAAATAAACCAAAACCTTGTTTTAAATTTTCTTTTAAATTGAAAAAAAAAAACCAATAGTTGATATCTACCATAGGGTAGAGGGTGGTTGTTAAATGACATTAATAACGTGCTAAAGCATCATTAGACAAATCAATTAAAATGTATTTATAGTGATAGGGTTCAATGACTTGCGCATCTGCTAATGAAGTGGCGCAAAACACTAACCATTGCCACTGTCGAAACGTATTTTCAAAATTTGGTAAATATGTAAATGGTATTAAATCACCACTATTTTTTACTAAAAATAGTGGAGCTCTGACATCTATAAAATCTAAAATAAGGTTTTGGTTTAAAGTTTATTACCACCTAAACCTGTTTCTTTGTATGGGTACAACTAAGACATGTTAAGTTGTATCATCGGTAACTGTTCCTCAACTTCTGAGCAAAGGGCGTCATACAGTTTTTCTAAAAAGATAAATAACAAAATTGGAAAGTTGTTATTATTATTATTATTATTATTATTATTAACATGTCATGATTCATATTATTTGTTATAAGGGTGGTTCGACAATTTGTGGCAACAGTTTCTTTGACAGATTAACATAAACATAGGCGTGTGAACAATGTTCACAAGACCACTGTATTACCTTTCGGTAAAACGCATGTAAAACAAACAAATGATTGTCCCACACTGTGTAGCCTACTTCTAAAAGTTGACATTCATTTTCATCGTTTTCAGACAAAACATGAATTTGAAAATTATTTAATAGAAAATGTTTTATGAAAATTAAGTGTGAATCATTTTCAAGATCGTTTGGAGGTAAATGTATGCCTCTGTTGTCCATAGGTATTAGTATATAATCTCCTTGTGAAATGAGTCGTATGCGATTCCCGTGTCGACGTGCAAATTCGCACTGAATACTGTTAACAAATAGTACGCACAGATACTATAAACAAACAACTGCATACTAATGGATGCATATAAAGGTAAAGTTTACATACCATGCAATTTATTAACCATGTCTATATCCAAGAAACAAAACAAATTTAAACCGGGGTATGTGTTATCAATAAACATAAATACACCATAAACTAAAAAAAATAGCCAAATGTCTTTTTGAGAGTAAAGTATGTTCCTAAAAGCCGAATCCAACAAAAAACATATGCACCACATATTGTTGTTGTTGTTAGTTTCTAATAGACCGTATTCTATGTGGTGAATATTGATTCATAGGTAATGTAAAATTAAGTTGACGAAATGCTTGTTGACGATATGAAGTGGTTCCTTCTTCAGCAGGGAATTTATAAAAGTGGAAACAAAACATATTTGACGTTACTGGAAAATAGACATTAAACAAGGGTTTAGTACATAGCGTACACCAAAAAATCTGGAAAATCATCCTCATGCGCTAATTTAACAATCACTTGTTTCATCGTTAAACCATACCATGAATTACTTCTGTAGATACATTATTTTGAAAACCAAAATTTAGCATACAGGATTTGCAATAGTGATGACTTGGATCATGAAACAAGACATCATCATCATCAGCAGTATGATCAATGATGCTCTTTTTAAAGTGGTATCAATGCGCACTTTAGTGTTTTATACTCTAAAGGATAAGCCACACGTTGTGCATTATAATTTACCATCGTTGCATATTCATTAAACGTAGTGTGTTTGGTAACAATAAAAGAATCTTCATCATGGTTCATCAGTGAATCTGAAAAGTAGTTATAGACGTTTTACTAAGTATGTATATTTTAAAAAATCCGTTAATTTATACACTGTCTGTCCCCCAAAAGAATAGCAAAAAGAAAATAAAAAAAAGCAAAACACAAAATAAATGAATAAATAAATAACCATCTGTCTGTTGACTTTTTTTATGCATTAGGTTTAAATAAAAATTTCTGTTCAGATATTCGTCTGGTGTTGTTTTGTAATACATCACCACTTATAACACTAGACATAAAGTGTGTTTGTCCACAATAAAAGCAAGATTTTTTGTTCTTTGCATCATGTCTATTAACCTAGTGAGACCTATTAAGCCTCACGTCTACTGAGGGAGGGTGGTCTGTTTGCTGAAACATGAGTCTTATTAAGCCAGCACCGAGTGAGGCCTATTAAGCCATATGTCTACATGAGGCCACTAGTTAAAACATGTTTTAATGTGGCCTGAGCGCCTCTCTTTATGCGTTGACAGGCAAATAGCACAAGACATACAGTTTATATATACAACTATTTACACGCATTCACACATCTTTGCATACATCCATGCACACAGGTTAAAAAACAAAAAATTATATGATAAACTACATTTTTTTATTCCATGGCATCACGCACTTCATAGCTGGCATTTGAGGGAGCCGTGTCAGTACATTCCGGCACCCCGGCGTCTCTAAAAGCCAGGGTAGTTAAAAGGGACGTAAAACCAATAACATTATTATTATTATTATTACTTCATAGCAACCAAACCAAACACTTGCCATATTGTACAATAACAATAGCAACAACCATTACTGGTTGTAACCAAAGCCTGTTATCATCCAACAAGGCGAGTGTTTGTTTCCGTTGTTTCATTAAAAATATATTATGGTTTTTGGACAGAATTCTAAGCTGACTATGTGGCATAGCTGTGTGGGTCTAAAGACATGTAAATAATCATCCACACAGAGTCGTTTAACCACGTGCTGGCTAATCTCTTGGACTCGCATAGATTCACATCGATCCACCTGCCGAAAAACTATATATTTTCGGTACAAGTCCAACAAACTCAGTCATCATGGTGTCTGAACACTCATCTTTCATTAAACCAATTTCTTTTTGTTCAGACGGGGGATATCGAACACGTTCTTCTCGCAAAACAAGGACGTGTCAAACCATTTTGGGTTTTCTTTGATAATGACATATGGATCACAGTCACGGATATGGTAAATAAAACTATCCGTGCCTGTATATAACAAGGAAATGCTACCAAATTGCCGCATTGCAAAACCGTAATGAAATTTATACATTTGCAATTTTGAAAAATCTAATAGACTTGGCCTAAATAGATAGGTTTATTCATGACCACTTTAGATTGGCAAGTTCAATAGTGACTAAATCATGGTCAATAACGTTCAAAGATTTGAAATTTGGTTTTGCAATGTATTTTTGCCCACCCCATCTGGCATGCCATGTGTTGACCAATTTTATGTCCCTATACTGCCGCACGTTTTCAAGACTGTTGTCATAAATACAATTATTCATCAGTTTAAAAAAATTATTTGAAATGGCTGAGTGGCACTCTGTCTGTGACTGGTATTTAAATCCATGTACGGTTTCAACCACGGTTTCTGATAGAAAGAGATACCTCTATGATTTTTTTTTCAGGATTAAGCCCTGGGCTAAACATTCTACCAGCATATCAATGTGCAATACATAAAGATTTTTGTCAAACAAGGTGCCCATCAATTTTTTATGATTACCCTTACTCTCGGGCGGCACCATTTTCTCTATACAAAAGGGGAAATCACCATGTCGCTGTCTGAAACCGGGGGAATAAGTTAAGTCAACGTCAAGGACATATCCTACGTCCTGTTGCTTGCTGGCGCCATGCACATTAAAATATTTAATTTCATCCTCAGACAGCCAGACAAAGTTTCTGTACGGCAGCGGTCTGCTCATAGCGAAACCGTATAAATTATTTACATCGAAATACATTAGGTAGGAATCTGGTTCTTCAGGACAATAATCAGGCATGTAATGATTATTTGCCTTGGCATGTCGCTGATTCAGCGATACGAACCCCCCACGAATCCCCTTTTCCATCATCAGTACCATATCGGGATCCGTCAGTAAATCAAGCTCTATTTGGGTGTATTTGAGCGCAGCGTCCCAACTTAACCCCGGACTGGTATAGTAGTGGGCGGGGTCGAGCCCGTATATCGAATGACATAGCTGACGAAACGTCTCAAATACGTCTGCCAAAAACAACACATCTAATTTTAAGTAGAGCATAGCATATTGACCCATGTTTTCTATGGCAAACGCTCGACAAACGTGGTGTGCGTGGGCATACTCTTCTTCACTGATGGTGCTTTGAGTTAACTGAGAAAAAAATACTCTAGGGGGCAAAGTCGTTTCTTTAAGCACCTCGTAACTTGCCACATGATCATAAGGAAAATGACCTTTACGAACACACAATTTAAATTGTTTTGTATCCATAAACTGGGATTGAGTATGTTTCAACCCATCCTCGCTTAAACCTTTCACGAGGCTATCCAGTGAACTAGACATAGACTTGAATGAGTCGAGAAAACGAATGCGCATTGTTCCTTTTTTCCATGAAAGAGAAATGAAGCTTTCATGGTTCTTAGCCAAAATGCTAAATTTGCTGTTATCTACATGAGCGAATCCTTTAACAATGAAGTGCAGATCGTAACGAGAGAAATTGTGTAAGAAGACAGGAAGGAAGAGCGGTGTAGAATACTTTAAATTGCATTCTCTATGAGCAGCACCTCTAAAATGGCATGTCCTGTGGCAGTGATCTCTTACTTTTGTTTCTCCGCATAAAATAGGCTTTTCGCATATGTGGCAGGTGATGGCTTGATCATATTCTTTTTGCTGTACGTCATTCATCTGAATTGGTACAGGGTTATCCAAATTTTTTCTACTTTGCCCGCTAAAGCCGCCATTTGATCAACAAACCACCGCGCACAATCCGAACCTTCGTGACTTGCATACTCACATTGGGATTTATCGTAGTGACAGACAACATAATAGCCTACAACAAAAGGCTCGTGTTTCTGCACTGGATAGGTCGAGCTTGTATGGGGGCTTGGTTCACATCCCTGAAGGGGAACAGTGAGGGCCTGAAAATCGGCATAAACAGTAAATGGTATCATATCTTGTTTATTAGTGGCCTTAAATTTCAAGACTGTGTCATTCCCTTCGGGCAAAACTAGCTTTACTGCCGTCGGCCCCTCACAGTCTGTTGTATGTCGTTCTAAAAGATCATCAATTCCAAAATACTGAAGGCAGCGCTCGCAAATGTGTTTTGCATGCTCCTTCTTGGACGCTTGGCTGCTTACCAATCTACTCAAATTTTTTACCCAACAATAATGGTTTTTATCCCCATGAGACAGGAAAAGCAAGTGAATGTGATGTTGCTTTACCTGTTTGGCGGCATACAAGGGGCCGACAATGTTGCTTCCCTCAACGCCATATATCATGAAGGAGAAATTTGGATTATCTTTCTCCAATAAATAAATTTTATCTAAAGGCATGGGAAATGGAACATGCTCCAGATTCAGAGTTTGCTTTAAGTGGTTAAACATAGCTTTGTACTTCCCTGGTGTATGACCATTTCTGTCTTCACAGGGTTGCAGACAACTAGCTACACTCCACAAAAAGCAATAATCATCTTTATTCCATACATTAATAATTGCATTTTTTGAAGCGATCCAGCTCGGAGTGGGAATATAGCTACTTCCTGCATTTAATGGATTGTATTTACAAATATTAATTTGTAAATATGCAATGCTATTCAGAGCCAGGCCACTGGGTCCGTCTTGTAACTTATCAAATTTACTGATAAGCCCATCAATTGCATTTTTGTGATACCAAATTTCTAAATTATCGGATATCAGTAATTTCTCCATTTTTGTACTAAGATTAAACATATGTTTCTCTTCAACATTATATTTTATCAAATAAATTCACATAATAATTCGAAATTTATTTTTAAGGCGTGATACGTTGTTAAGCCTTGCCTGCTTTCATTCACAAAAATAGACAAACACGATTCGACAAATTCTTTAGGGGATAGACAGTTTTTCACATTATACATTCGGCCCGAACATATTCTACTTTTAAAACATTTGGCTAATGGTTGCCATTCTAATTCTTGACACATAGACATAGACATAATTAAAAATCAGCAGTAAATGGAATGTTAACTCACCTTATAAATAGGATAATCCAAAAACCAGCGAATACGCATACTCACACACAATCACATACACACACACGAGGTTCCTTCAATGTTGGCCCCAGCGAGAGTCGACCGCCACGTGGATTTTTTTTACAACAAATTTATCTGAAATGCAAACCAATAAAACCCTTCATTAGTTGTGGTTATATATATATACATACAGTAAATACATTCATTCATTCATTCATTCATTCATTCATACCACTTTATAAAAAACAAACACAAAAGGTTTCAGGTCAGCACCAGGGTTAATCATGTAAGCACATCCAGCAATAGTGAGGTTATTTACAAAAAAATATCACCATAGCTCACCGTTTTTAATATTGCAAGCGTGGCCAATAAGCTGCTTACTACTAGTACCAGTAAACTCCTCCTGCTTTCCCACTAGTTTATAAACGTCTCAATTCTGAAACAAGCATAAATACATGGTATAAGTTTATGGATATTCCATTAAATAAACAGCTTTCATTTCACAAAACAAATCAAAAAAGTCATAAAACATCATGTACGCACCTTGTAATCAATAATTATTTTTGCGCCAAGGTGCTCCACCACCGTAGATGGCACTGCTTTTGTATAATAATAATGTTTTTTTACTAACACTCCCTCTCTCTCTGTCTCTGTCTTCTTTTTACGTTGGCAATGGTTTTTAATTTTTTCCTGATTTTTGCAAATCTGCAACAAAAAAATACCAAAAAAATCCAATAAGTCACTAAATCACTCTCCATGCATACACAACATGTTAATAAATCCAATAATATATAGCATGATTAAAATCATAAACCTACCTGTTGACTACATTAGACACTGTTTATGTAATAAATCAATAACAAGTGGATGCACACATACGTCCGTCCTCTTCAAAGATAATCACAAGAGTAATGGACCGCCTTGCACTCTGTCAAGTTGTAATGATAATACATAACGTTTTTGTTCACACGTGTGCGCGGTGTGAAAATCTCCAGTCAAAATCATTCTCACAATCAAGCAGCACTTGTCTGTGGGAAGCTGCCGTCAGCATATAACACACACACCACCTTACCCTTGAGACAAGAGCTCATTTTTCATTTCGGCGTTTGATAACAGCGAGTGTCTCTGCCAGGTCCACAGATGAATAGATGCCTGCCAACGCAATGATAAAAGAATCGAACTTCTATGATCCCCTCCCTGAACAGGCTCGATCTGTCAAATCTGGTTTTTTTTTTGTCAACGTGTATCAAGCAAGGGGCCATCAACTTAATATTTTTCCCCCGTTTTCCACAACTATCTTCTCCAAAAAACCATAGTTCCACTTTTTTCAACACCTACATTCCCTTAAAGAGGACAATCAAACAAAACATCATCATGAGCATCATACCCATAACTCACTCCGTTTTCCAAAATATTTAAATATTACAAAAACATAGGTTTAAACCCCAAAAGCGTGCATAGGTTTTTTACCTAGAGACTTCAAATTTATGGTGCAGGTACACGAGGTAAATACCAACCATTCATATCAAACAAACTCTTTTTGTCAACTTCACCGTTTCCAAAATAGTGACCATTTTTCAAAATTCTTTCTTTTCTTTTTCCCTAAAGACTTGAAACTTGCTGTCCTCCTAGAGGGCATAAACACCTTTCATTAACGTCAAACAAACGTTTTTCTTATCTTCACCGTTTCCAAAATAATCAAACATTCAAAAACAAGAATTTTCAAAAAAAATATCAACACACATTCTTAGCAAAGAGGACGTCACTCCAACGTACACAATACCTCATTCGTTAAAATCCGACCACCCGTTCGACAATTATCCTCAATGTTCGCCAGAAACTAGGCTATCATTTTTTTCCTCCTATACACCTGAAACTTGCTGTCCGCCTAGAGGGCATAGCACCCTTTCATTAACGTCAAACAAACTTTTTTCTCATCTTCACCGTTTCCAAAATAGCGCCAATTTCAAAATCAACAATTTTCATAATAAAATACCGACACACATCCTTAGCAAAGAGGACGTCATCCCAACGCCAACAACACCTCGTTCGTTAAAATCCGATCATGCGTTCGGCAGATATCTGCAAAGTTCGTAGGAAAGTAGGCTAGTAAGCAGAACCGGCCTTACCACACTACTGTTCAATCCTCACAACACCCTCAGAGGTTTCGATGGGACTCGTTACGTCAAGATAAGAATGTAATCGAATCGCTTCAAGGTTTTCTTACTTTTCGAGCTTAGCTTAGGCTTGCAAGATTATTTTCCAATTGGTTTCACTCCGTGTATAGTGTAATACAGTACCTATAGTGTGTGTAGTGTAGTACAGTACCTATAGTGTGTATAGTGTAGTACAGTACCTATAGTGTGTGTAGTGTAGTACAGTACCTATAGTGTGTGTAGTGTAGTACAGTACCTATAGTGTGTAGTGTAGTACAGTACCTATAGTGTGTGTAGTGTAGTACAGTACCTATAGTGTGTAAAGTGTAGTACAATACCTATAGCGTGTATAGTGTAGTACAGTACCTATAGTGTGTGTAGTGTAGTACAGTACCTATAGTGTGTGTAGTGTAGTACAGTACCTATAGTGTGTGTAGTGTAGTACAGTACCTATAGTGTGTGTAGTGTAGTACAGTACCTATAGTGTGTAGTGTAATACAGTACCTATAGTGTGTATAGTGTAGTACAGTACCTATAGTGTGTGTAGTGTAGTACAGTACCTATAGTGTGTGTAGTGTAGTACAGTACCTATAGTGTGTAGTGTAGTACAGTACCTATAGTGTGTGTAGTGTAGTACAGTACCTATAGTGTGTAAAGTGTAGTACAATACCTATAGGGTGTATAGTGTAGTACAGTACCTATAGTGTGTGTAGTGTAGTACAGTACCTATAGTGTGTGTAGTGTAGTACAGTACCTATAGTGTGTGTAGTGTAGTACAGTACCTATAGTGTGTATAGTGTAGTACAGTACCTATAGTGTGTATAGTGTAGTGCAGTACCTATAGTATGTGTAGTGTAGTACAGTACCTATAGTGTGTGTAGTGTAGTACAGTACCTAAAGTGTGTGTAGTGTAGTACAGTACCTATAGTGTGTGTAGTGTAGTACAGTACCTATAGTGTGTGTAGTGTAGTACAGTACCTATAGTGTGTGTAGTGTAGTACAGTACCTATAGTGTGTAGTGTAGTACAGTACCTATAGTGTGTAGTGTAGTACAGTACCTATAGTGTGTGTAGTGTAGTACAGTACCTATAGTGTGTGTAGTGTAGTACAGTACATATAGTGTGTATAGTGTAGTGCAGTACCTATAGTGTGTGTAGTGTAGTACAGTACCTATAGTGTGTGTAGTGTAGTACAGTACCTATAGTGTGTGTAGTGTTGTACAGTACCTATAGTGTGTAGTGTAGTACAGTACCTATAGTGTGTGTAGTGTAGTACAGTACCTATAGTGTGTATAGTGTAGTACAATACCTATAGTGTGTATAGTGTAGTACAGTACCTATAGTGTGTAGTGTAGTAGAGTACCTATAGTGTGTGTAGTGTAGTACAGTACCTATAGTGTGTGTAGTGTAGTACAGTACCTATAGTGTGTGTAGTGTAGTACAATACCTATAGTGTGTGTAGTGTAGTAGAGTACCTATAGTGTGTAGTGTAGTAGAGTACCTATAGTGTGTAGTGTAGTACAGTACCTACAGTGTGTGTAGTGTAGTACAGTACCTACAGTGTATGTAGTGTAGTACAGTACCTATAGTGTGTATAGTGTAGTACAATACCTATAGTGTGTGTAGTGTAGTACAGTACCTATAGTGTGTAGTGTAGTACAGTACCTATAGTGTGTGTAGTGTAGTACAGTACCTATAGTGTGTATAGTGTAGTACAATACATATACTGTGTATAGTGTAGTACAGTACTTATAGTGTGTGTAGTGTAGTACAGTACCTATAGTGTGTATAGTGTAGTACAGTACCTATAGTGTGTGTAGTGTAGTACAATACCTACAGTGTGTGTAGTGTAGTACAGTACCTATAGTGTGTAGTGTAGTACAGTACCTATAGTGTGTGTAGTGTAGTACAGTATCTATAGTGTGTGTAGTGTAGTACAGTACCTATAGTGTGTAGTGTAGTACAGTACCTATAGTGTGTATAGTGTAGTACAGTACCTATAGTGTAATAATAATGTTATTGGTGTTACGTCCCTTTTAAATACTCTGGCTTTTAGAGACGCCGGGGTGCCGGAATTTTGCCCCGAAGGGGATCTTTAACGTGCCAGTAAATCTACTGACACGGCTCCCTCGCATTTGCGCACCCACAAATGCCAGCTGACTGTGCCAGGATACGAACCTGCAACCATGGGCTTAGCAAGCGAGAACGTTACCGCTGAGCCACGCAGCCAGCCGTACCTATAGTGTGTGTAGTGTAGTACAGTACCTATAGTGTGTGTAGTGTAGTACAGTACCTATAGTGTGTGTAGTGTAGTACAGTACCTATAGTGTGTGTAGTGTAGTACAATACCTATAGTGTGTGTAGTGTAGTAGAGTACCTATAGTGTGTAGTGTAGTACAGTACCTATAGTGTGTAGTGTAGTACAGTACCTACAGTGTGTGTAGTGTAGTACAGTACCTACAGTGTATGTAGTGTAGTACAGTACCTATAGTGTGTATAGTGTAGTACAATACCTATAGTGTGTGTAGTGTAGTACAGTACCTATAGTGCGTAGTGTAGTACAGTACCTATAGTGTGTGTAGTGTAGTACAGTACCTATAGTGTGTATAGTGTAGTACAATACATATACTGTGTATAGTGTAGTACAGTACTTATAGTGTGTGTAGTGTAGTACAGTACCTATAGTGTGTATAGTGTAGTACAGTACCTATAGTGTGTGTAGTGTAGTACAGTACCTACAGTGTGTGTAGTGTAGTACAGTACCTATAGTGTGTAGTGTAGTACAGTACCTATAGTGTGTGTAGTGTAGTACAGTATCTATAGTGTGTGTAGTGTAGTACAGTACCTATAGTGTGTAGTGTAGTACAGTACCTATAGTGTGTATAGTGTAGTACAGTACCTATAGTGTAATAATAATGTTATTGGTGTTACGTCCCTTTTAACTACTCTGGATTTTAGAGACGCCGGGGTGCCGGAATTTTGCCCCGAAGGGGATCTTTAACGTGCCAGTAAATCTACTGACACGACTCCCTCGCATTTGCGCACCCACAAATGCCAGCTGACTGTGCCAGGATACGAACCTGCAACCTTGGGCTTAGCAAGCGAGAACGTTACCGCTGAGCCACGCAGCCAGCCGTACCTATAGTGTGTGTAGTGTAGTACAGTACCTATAGTGTGTGTAGTGTAGTACAGTACCTATAGTGTGTGTAGTGTAGTACAGTACCTATAGTGTGTGTAGTGTAGTACAGTACCTATAGTGTGTATAGTGTAGTACAGTACCTATAGTGTGTGTAGTGTAGTACAGTACCTATAGTGTGTAGTGTAGTACAGTACCTATAGTGTGTGGGTGTAGTACAGTACCTATAGTGTGTGTAGTGTAGTACAGTACCTATAGTGTGTGTAGTATAGTACAGTACCTATAGTGTGTATAGTGTAGTACAGTACCTATAGTGTGTGTAGTGTAGTACAGTACCTATAGTGTGTAGTGTAGTACAGTACCTATAGTGTGTATAGTGTAGTACTGTACCTACAGTGTGTGTAGTGTAGTACAGTACCTATAGTGTGTGTAGTGTAGTACAGTACCTATAGTGTGTATAGTGTAGTACAGTACCTATAGTGTGTGTAGTGTAGTACAGTACCTATAGTGTGTAGTGTAGTACAGTACTTATAGTATGTATAGTGTAGTACAGTACCTACAGTGTGTGTAGTGTAGTACAGTACCTACAGTGTGTGTAGTGTAGTACAGTACCTATAGTGTGTATAGTGTAGTACAATACCTATAGTGTGTGTAGTGTAGTACAGTACCTATAGTGTGTAGTGTAGTACAGTACCTATAGTGTGTGTAGTGTAGTACAGTACCTATAGTGTGTGTAGTGTAGTACAGTACCTATAGTGTGTGTAGTGTAGTACAGTACCTATAGTGTGTGTAGTGTAGTACAGTACCTATAGTGTGTATAGTGTAGTACAGTACCTATAGTGTGTGTAGTGTAGTACAGTACCTATAGTGTGTGTAGTGTAGTACAGTACCTATAGTGTGTGTAGTGTAGTACAGTACCTATAGTGTGTATAGTGTAGTACAGTACCTATAGTGTGTGTAGTGTAGTACAATACCTATAGTGTGTGTAGTGTAGTAGAGTACCTATAGTGTGTAGTGTAGTACAGTGCCTATAGTGTGTAGTGTAGTACAGTACCTACAGTGTATGTAGTGTAGTACAGTACCTACAGTGTGTGTAGTGTAGTACAGTACCTATAGTGTGTATAGTGTAGTACAATACCTATAGTGTGTGTAGTGTAGTACAGTACCTATAGTGTGTAGTGTAGTACAGTACCTACAGTGTGTGTAGTGTAGTACAGTACCTATAGTGTGTGTAGTGTAGTACAGTACCTATAGTGTGTGTAGTGTAGTACAGTACCTATAGTGTGTGTAGTGTAGTACAGTACCTATAGTGTGTAGTGTAGTACAGTACCTATAGTGTGTATAGTGTAGTACAGTACCTATAGTGTGTGTAGTGTAGTACAATACCTATAGTGTGTGTAGTGTAGTAGAGTACCTATAGTGTGTAGTGTAGTACAGTACCTATAGTGTGTAGTGTAGTACAGTACCTACAGTGTGTGTAGTGTAGTACAGTACCTACAGTGTGTGTAGTGTAGTACAGTACCTATAGTGTGTATAGTGTAGTACAATACCTATAGTGTGTGTAGTGTAGTACAGTACCTATAGTGTGTAGTGTAGTACAGTACCTACAGTGTGTGTAGTGTAGTACAGTACCTATAGTGTAATAATAATGTTATTGGTGTTACGTCCCTTTTAACTACTCTGGCTTTTAGAGACGCCGGGGTGCCGGAATTTTGCCCCGAAGGGGATCTTTAACGTGCCAGTAAATCTACTGACACGACTCCCTCGCATTTGCGCACCCACAAATGCCAGCTGACTGTGCCAGGATACGAACCTGCAACCTTGGGCTTAGCAAGCGAGAACGTTACCGCTGAGCCACGCAGCCAGCCGTACCTATAGTGTGTGTAGTGTAGTACAGTACCTATAGTGTGTGTAGTGTAGTACAGTACCTACAGTGTGTGTAGTGTAGTACAGTACCTATAGTGTGTAGTGTAGTACAGTACCTATAGTGTGTGTAGTGTAGTACAGTATCTATAGTGTGTGTAGTGTAGTACAGTACCTATAGTGTGTAGTGTAGTACAGTACCTATAGTGTGTATAGTGTAGTACAGTACCTATAGTGTAATAATAATGTTATTGGTGTTACGTCCCTTTTAACTACTCTGGCTTTTAGAGACGCCGGGGTGCCGGAATTTTGCCCCGAAGGGGATCTTTAACGTGCCAGTAAATCTACTGACACGACTCCCTCGCATTTGCGCACCCACAAATGCCAGCTGACTGTGCCAGGATACGAACCTGCAACCTTGGGCTTAGCAAGCGAGAACGTTACCGCTGAGCCACGCAGCCAGCCGTACCTATAGTGTGTGTAGTGTAGTACAGTACCTATAGTGTGTGTAGTGTAGTACAGTACCTATAGTGTGTGTAGTGTAGTACAGTACCTATAGTGTGTGTAGTGTAGTACAGTACCTATAGTGTGTATAGTGTAGTACAGTACCTATAGTGTGTGTAGTGTAGTACAGTACCTATAGTGTGTAGTGTAGTACAGTACCTATAGTGTGTGGGTGTAGTACAGTACCTATAGTGTGTGTAGTGTAGTACAGTACCTATAGTGTGTGTAGTATAGTACAGTACCTATAGTGTGTATAGTGTAGTACAGTACCTATAGTGTGTGTAGTGTAGTACAGTACCTATAGTGTGTAGTGTAGTACAGTACCTATAGTGTGTATAGTGTAGTACAGTACCTACAGTGTGTGTAGTGTAGTACAGTACCTATAGTGTGTGTAGTGTAGTACAGTACCTATAGTGTGTATAGTGTAGTACAGTACCTATAGTGTGTGTAGTGTAGTACAGTACCTATAGTGTGTAGTGTAGTACAGTACCTATAGTGTGTATAGTGTAGTACAGTACCTACAGTGTGTGTAGTGTAGTACAGTACCTACAGTGTGGGTAGTGTAGTACAGTACCTATAGTGTGTATAGTGTAGTACAATACCTATAGTGTGTGTAGTGTAGTACAGTACCTATAGTGTGTAGTGTAGTACAGTACCTATAGTGTGTGTAGTGTAGTACAGTACCTATAGTGTGTGTAGTGTAGTACAGTACCTATAGTGTGTGTAGTGTAGTACAGTACCTATAGTGTGTGTAGTGTAGTACAGTACCTATAGTGTGTATAGTGTAGTACAGTACCTATAGTGTGTGTAGTGTAGTACAGTACCTATAGTGTGTGTAGTGTAGTACAGTACCTATAGTGTGTGTAGTGTAGTACAGTACCTATAGTGTGTATAGTGTAGTACAGTACCTATAGTGTGTGTAGTGTAGTACAATACCTATAGTGTGTGTAGTGTAGTAGAGTACCTATAGTGTGTAGTGTAGTACAGTACCTATAGTGTGTAGTGTAGTACAGTACCTACAGTGTGTGTAGTGTAGTACAGTACCTACAGTGTGTGTAGTGTAGTACAGTACCTATAGTGTGTATAGTGTAGTACAATACCTATAGTGTGTGTAGTGTAGTACAGTACCTATAGTGTGTAGTGTAGTACAGTACCTACAGTGTGTGTAGTGTAGTACAGTACCTATAGTGTGTGTAGTGTAGTACAGTACCTATAGTGTGTGTAGTGTAGTACAGTACCTATAGTGTGTGTAGTGTAGTACAGTACCTATAGTGTGTAGTGTAGTACAGTACCTATAGTGTGTATAGTGTAGTACAGTACCTATAGTGTGTGTAGTGTAGTACAATACCTATAGTGTGTGTAGTGTAGTAGAGTACCTATAGTGTGTAGTGTAGTACAGTACCTATAGTGTGTAGTGTAGTACAGTACCTACAGTGTGTGTAGTGTAGTACAGTACCTACAGTGTGTGTAGTGTAGTACAGTACCTATAGTGTGTATAGTGTAGTACAATACCTATAGTGTGTGTAGTGTAGTACAGTACCTATAGTGTGTAGTGTAGTACAGTACCTACAGTGTGTGTAGTGTAGTACAGTACCTATAGTGTGTGTAGTGTAGTACAGTACCTATAGTGTGTGTAGTGTAGTACAGTACCTATAGTGTGTGTAGTGTAGTACAGTACCTATAGTGTGTAGTGTAGTACAGTACCTATAGTGTGTATAGTGTAGTACAGTACCTATAGTGTGTGTAGTGTAGTACAGTACCTATAGTGTGTGTATGTACAAACGCTTCATGCTTAAAAATGGCTATGCTGGTTTCAAGTAGAGCTTGCAAGTTACACGCGTGTGTTTGGTAAAGTCAATGAGCTGATTGTTCTTGTTTACCAGACTTAGGGGTTATTTCGTGAATGCAGTTCACATTTACAGGATGGTAAGAACTGAGGCTAATACCACTGGGCACTGTAACCATAAAGTCGGGTAGTGAGTGCGAAGCTTGCTGATTGTAGTACACGTCGGTGATAATGTTGCAGTTTATGAAAACATGGTGATTTTCCACCAATTTTATTGGCAAGTCGGAGTATTGGGTTTCGTTTGCCTCAAGTTCGCGTGGTGAGAAGCCTATCAGTGGGTCAATCGAGTCTGGCGGAATTAAGTTGATTTTAAAAATAGCGTATGGTTTTCAGAACTACGTAAATACCAGCCTCATTGACAAAAACCGTCTAAGGCTACATATTTCGATGGTATTTCTTGCAAATTGACGTCATTCCATGTTTGTCTAACACCTGGTTATAAAACTTAAAAGGTTCGTTAACAAAAAGTTTTTTAGGTTGCTTAAATGTCTGGAATATGTCAAAAGGGCCAAAACATTTGGCCCATTGTTATCTAACCATGTTTGCCTAGCACCTGGTTATAAAACTTAATGGATTTGTTAACAAAAAAAGTGTTTTGATGCTGTTATATTAATAATTTTTCCTGCAAATTGGGTAATAAGCTAAGGGGGTAGAAAGTTTCTACCCCTTGTTGAATTTTAGATGGCACGATAACAGTCCTCAATCTTGAACCCTTGGTAATTTGTATCGAAGCGTAAAAATTGTGTTTCGATACTATTATGATATGTAATTATCAGTTATTAGTTGTTTTGTCAAGAGTGTCGCGTTTTGCGATTCCCTTGTCATTAAGTGCTTTTCAGCTACTTTTATATTCTGAAAATACTTGTTTTGCTAGTGCATCGCCTTGACCGTCTAAAAATAATGTGTTTGGCTGGTTACATGAAGCGTCTGTAAAGGAGACGCTTCCTGTACCCATTAGTATAAAGTGTTTTTAGGTTGCTAAGTTGGCTGCAAATCAGGCAATATGTCAAAAGGGCCAAAACATTTGGTCCATTGTTATCTAACCATGTTTGTCTAGCACCTGGTAATAAAACTTAATGGTTTTGTTAACAAAATCAAAAGAAAGTGTTTTATGCTGTTAAATTGATAGTATTTCCTGCAAGTTGGGTCATATGACAACGGAATCAGAGATTTTGCCCCCCCGCCCCTCCCCTTGTTATGAAACCATTAACACATGGTTAGTAAAATTTAATAGATTTGTTAGCAAAAAGTGTTCTTAGGTTGCTAAGTTCCAGCAAATTAAGCAATATGTCATAACGTCCTGAAATGCTAACCAGGTTTAGCTTGCACATGGTTATAAAACTTAATGGATTTGTTAACAAAAAGTGTTTTTATGTTGCTATTTTCTGCAAATAATAGGTAATTATGGCAAGAGGTCCTATGATTTTGGACCCCTTGTTATCAGTCTGACACATGGTCGGCAGGCTTAATGGATTTGCTTTTTAAACTTTTTCAAAAATAAGACTAATCGATGAAACGATGACAGTAACAGGAGTTAATTACAAGTCCACGCCTGAGCTTCTAAAGCTCTTGTTGTCTAGAGCGCCAGACTAAGTTCATTACAATAAATATGACTTGATTACAAAAACAACTTGATAGCTTCGAGTGCACATCGCCGGAATTATAATTCATCAGAAGCCGTGAATGTAAATAAGAGCATTAAGTATAGAACCATTATTTCCAAGCAGGGCACGTACAGTCTCGGCTTCAGGCATTGCATTGAAAGAATTAAAGACACACGTCGACGCCTCTTATTGGAATAATCCCAATAAACTAGTCGATCGCTTGGAGCTCTTACAGGCATCTCAAGAGGCCGGGCACACAGGGCACGAAGCCGACATTCTGGAGATATAACAGGAGCTTCGTCATGCCAAAATCATTGTTTACCTCGCGAGTTGCACAGCCCTGCCATGTTACAACACCCAGTTATCTAAATCATGTCTAGGAGCAGGATGTGGCTTGTTTTCTAAATAATTGTTCAGATTAAGAAACAGCTCTGCTAAAACTAAATTATTGCGAACGGTTGATTTTAAAAAGCGATTACCTGTTATACAACAAATAAATATAACCTCCATGACAGAATAAAGTATCGTCGTCCTAATTGCGGCCTGTAACTGGTGCAATGGTGTTGAGTGTCCAAGACTCGTTGATTACACAGCTCACAGTTTATAGAATCCCCTGGGTTGAAGATTTGGGCTCGTAAGTGTGTGTTCATTGCTACTTTTTATTCAACTTGTGCAAACAGTAAAAATATGACTAAAACCAAATACATCTTAAACTCAGCACATAGCCAAAAATAATAGCGCCAGCATTGATAAATTGCACTTTGTGTAAGACAAACAAATTAGCAGCCTACACGTCTAATGTGAATGTAGCACAAACAACGTGCAAGGCTACCAACCCGTTTATTCTAGCAGCTCCCATGTGAAATGAACACTTGTACAGTTGTACAAAAAATAAAAAAATAAAAAATAATAAAAAATAATAATAAAAATAATATTAAAAAAAGTTGGGTGCTAGCCATTTTTTGTGGAACATGACGCATGACGCATATCACCGCCATCTTGGATTGAGGATCCTAGCACTTGGTCCAAGGCACATGGAACCACGTGCTCCAAGGTACATGGTCCAAAGGGGACGAGACCTGCCGTGAGGATTGAGGATCCTACATCTACTGTGTAGAACTGAAGGAGACCACATCCTGGCCTGGGAAAATCTGAAATCTGGAAAGTAAACTGGTAATATGTCACCTAAAGTACCAGACACTGCTGCTCAGTGTGACAAGTTACTCGGCAAGCAACTAGGCCTACTCAACGGTCGGTAATAATACGGGTTGTGTGATTGGTCGACATTAAATTCTGGCAGGTGAACGCACACTACTTTGTCATGCGAACTCTGGTTTCAACTGATTGAAACACAAACCACATGGTATCAGTCTTCGTATCAGTATTTAAATGATGATATACTTTAATATGAAACATTGCAACTAGTCGGCAATACCGGTATTGTTTCTGCACTAATGGCTACTCAGATACAGTACTACCACACATTGGGGCAATGCAGTTATCAACATAATATAGGCTACATCAGTGTGTTGATACGGGAATTGGGCTAGCCCTTCATCAACTACTGCCGGTACGTGAAAATAAGTTGCCGTCTTGTATTCAGCATTTACGTGATTGTAATAACCGTACTGATAGCGACTTGGTCTGTGAATGGAGAAGTTTCAGGTTCGAACACCAGTCTTGGTATTTTCTTTTTTCTTTCTACCAGATTATCGATTTAATTAATCATTTAACATATTAAAATGACTCATTAACAGAATGCACATCAAATTACGATTTATCTCTTTTTTATTACAATATTTTGCAACAAGCGGGATTTTGAGAAATGTGATTGTATTGGCTTCATCCTTCCTCTTTACGGTGTAAAATAATATGTGAAGTTAATTGAAACAAGTGTGAGAGTCATGGAAATGGCGCGGCGTTTCCCACTTCAATCTATTTAAAACAAGGTCAGTGAGAAACATTGAAAGTAAATACAGTAGCCTATAATAGGACTAGCAGAAGTACGGTCTTCGATATTAATAACCAGACGTTATCAATTGAGCTACTGTTGCAATGGTTAGGGGCTTGTCATTCCTTCATACGTTTTTCAGAGCGAAGTTAGTTTTCTGGGAATATCACAGACACTGTTAATTTAAGGGCCTTAAAAAAGCGGTTTCCGGAGACCCTTTATAGATTCCCGAATTTTGTGTCCCACATTGAGAAGCGCAACACATTGCTTTGGTCGTCCTTCTAGGATAATGTTTATATTTCACTGGGCTATATTGACCTAGTTTATATTTCGCCTGGGCTATATTGACCTAGTTTATATTTCGCCTGGGCTATATTGACCTAGTTTATATTTCGCCTGGGCTATATTGACCTAGTTTATATTTCGCCTGGGCTATATTGACCTAGTTTATATTTCGCCTGGGCTATATAGACCTAGTTTATATTTCGTCTGGGCTATATTGACCTAGTTTATATTTCGCCTGGGCTATATTGACCTAGTTTATATTTCGCCTGGGCTATATTGACCTAGTTTATATTTCACCTGGGCTATATTGACCTAGTTTATATTTCGCCTGGGCTATATTGACCTAGTTTATATTTCGCCTGGGCTATATTGACCTAGTTTATATTTCGCCTGGGCTATATTGACCTAGTTTATATTTCGCCTGGGCTATATTGACCTAGTTTATATATCGCCTGGGCTATATTGACCTAGTTTATATTTCGCTTGGGCTATATTGACCTAGTTTATATTTCACCTGGGCTATATTGACCTAGTTTATATTTCGCCTGGGCTATATTGACCTAGTTTATATTTCGCCTGGGCTATATTGACCTAGTTTATATTTCGCCTGGGCTATATTGACCTAGTTTATATTTCGCCTGGGCTATATTGACCTAGTTTATATTTCGCCTGGGCTATATTGACCTAGTTTATATTTCGCCTGGGCTATATTGACCTAGTTTATATTTCGCCTGGGCTATATTGACCTAGTTTATATTTCGCCTGGGCTATATTGACCTAGTTTATATTTCACCTGGGCTATATTGACCTAGTTTATATTTCACCTGGGCTATATTGACCTAGTTTATATTTCACCTGGGCTATATTGACCTAGTTTATATTTCGCCTGGGCTATATTGACCTAGTTTATATTTCGCCTGGGCTATATTGACCTAGTTTATATTTCGCCTGGGCTATATTGACCTAGTTTATATTTCACCTGGGCTATATTGACCTAGTTTATATTTCACCTGGGCTATATTGACCTAGTTTATATTTCGCCTGGGCTATATTGACCTAGTTTATATTTCGCCTGGGCTATATTGACCTAGTTTATATTTCGCCTGGGCTATATTGACCTAGTTTATATTTCGCCTGGGCTATATTGACCTAGTTTATATTTCGCCTGGGCTATATTGACCTAGTTTATATTTCGCCTGGGCTATATTGACCTAGTTTATATTTCGCCTGGGCTATATTGACCTAGTTTATATTTCGCCTGGGCTATATTGACCTAGTTTATATTTCGCCTGGGCTATATTGACCTAGTTTATATTTCGCCTGGGCTATATTGACCTAGTTTATATTTCGCCTGGGCTATATTGACCTAGTTTATATTTCACCTGGGCTATAGTGACCTAGTTTATATTTCATCTGGGCTATATTGACCTAGTTTATATTTCGCCTGGGCTATATTGACCTAGTTTATATTTCGCCTGGGCTATATTGACCTAGTTTATATTTCGCCTGGGCTATATTGACCTAGTTTATATTTCACCTGGGCTATATTGACCAAGTTTATATTTCACCTGGGCTATATTGACCTAGTTTATATTTCGCCTGGGCTATATTGACCTAGTTTATATTTCGCCTGGGCTATATTGACCTAGTTTATATTTCGCCTGGGCTATATTGACCTAGTTTATATTTCGCTTGGGCTATATTGACCTAGTTTATATTTCGCCTGGGCTATATTGACCTAGTTTATATTTCGCCTGGGCTATATTGACCTAGTTTATATTTCGCCTGGGCTATATTGACCTAGTTTATATTTCGCCTGGGCTATATTGACTTAGTTTATATTTCGCCTGGGCTATATTGACCTAGTTTATATTTCGCCTGGGCTATATTGACCTAGTTTATATTTCGCTTGGGCTATATTGACCTAGTTTATATTTTACCTGGGCTATATTGACCTAGTTTATATTTCGCCTGGGCTATATTGACCTAGTTTATATTTCGCCTGGGCTATATTGACCTAGTTTATATTTCACCTGGGCTATATTGACCTAGTTTATATTTCGCCTGGGCTATATTGACCTAGTTTATATTTCGCCTGGGCTATATTGACCTAGTTTATATTTCGCCTGGGCTATATTGACCTAGTTTATATTTCGCCTGGGCTATATTGACCTAGTTTATATTTCGCCTGGGCTATATTGACCTAGTTTATATTTCGCCTGGGCTATATTGACCTAGTTTATATTTCGCCTGGGCTATATTGACCTAGTTTATATTTCGCCTGGGCTATATTGACCTAGTTTATATTTCGCCTGGGCTATATTGACCTAGTTTATATTTCGCCTGGGCTATATTGACCTAGTTTATATTTCGCCTGGGCTATATTGACCTAGTTTATATTTCGCCTGGGCTATATTGACCTAGTTTATATTTCGCCTGGGCTATATTGACCTAGTTTATATTTCGCCTGGGCTATATTGACCTAGTTTATATTTCGCCTGGGCTATATTGACCTAGTTTATATTTCGCCTGGGCTATATTGACCTAGTTTATATTTCGCCTGGGCTATATTGACCTAGTTTATATTTCGCCTGGGCTATATTGACCTAGTTTATATTTCGCCTGGGCTATATTGACCTAGTTTATATTTCGCCTGGGCTATATTGACCTAGTTTATATTTCGCCTTGGCTATATTGACCTAGTTTATATTTCGCCTGGGCTATATTGACCTAGTTTATATTTCGCCTGGGCTATATTGACCTAGTTTATATTTCGCCTGGGCTATATTGACCTAGTTTATATTTCACCTGGGCTATATTGACCTAGTTTATATTTCGCCTGGGCTATATTGACCTAGTTTATATTTCGCCTGGGCTATATTGACCTAGTTTATATTTCACCTGGGCTATATTGACCTAGTTTATATTTCGCCTGGGCTATATTGACCTAGTTTATATTTCACCTGGGCTATATTGACCTAGTTTATATTTCGCCTGGGCTATATTGACCTAGTTTATATTTCGCCTGGGCTATATTGACCTAGTTTATATTTCGCCTGGGCTATATTGACCTAGTTTATATTTCACCTGGGCTATATTGACCTAGTTTATATTTCGCCTGGGCTATATTGACCTAGTTTATATTTCACCTGGGCTATATTGACCTAGTTTATATTTCGCCTGGGCTATATTGACCTAGTTTATATTTCGCCTGGGCTATATTGACCTAGTTTATATTTCGCCTGGGCTATATTGACCTAGTTTATATTTCGCCTGGGCTATATTGACCTAGTTTATATTTCGCCTGGGCTATATTGACCTAGTTTATATTTCCCTGGGCTATATTGACCTAGTTTATATTTCGCCTGGGCTATATTGACCTAGTTTATATTTCGCCTGGGCTATATTGACCTAGTTTATATTTCGCCTGGGCTATATTGACCTAGTTTGTATTTCGCCTGGGCTATATTGACCTAGTTTATATTTCACCTGGGCTATATTGACCTAGTTTATATTTCGCCTGGGCTATATTGACCTAGTTTATATTTCGCCTGGGCTATATTGACCTAGTTACATTTCGCCTGGGCTATATTGACCTAGTTTATATTTCGCCTGGGCTATATTGACCTAGTTTATATTTCGCCTGGGCTATATTGACCTAGTTTATATTTCGCCTGGGCTATATTGACCTAGTTTATATTTCGCCTGGGCTATATTGACCTAGTTTATATTTCGCCTGGGCTATATTGACCTAGTTTGACGATGCTCCACAGCGGCTTCGGTGGCGTAGTTGCTAGCATGCCCAACATCGTGGCTTCCGACGCGGTCGAAGTCGTCGGATTTTTTTAGAGCGTTGAAAATCCCTCAGTGTGCGCTCCTTCGTAGGGGAAGTAAAGCCGACGGGCCCATGTCATAGATTTATCGCATGTAAAAGAACCTTCCACTAACTACAATAGGGTGAAGCTAAATTTGTAGGTTTGATTTGATTAACGCTCTATTAGTTCCAACGTTTGCCGCCAGGTGCCGGTTGCGGTGGCATATAATAGCCAAGTTTACACCTAGGTGTCATTGGCGGTAGCATTTGGTAGCAAAAGTAGGAACTACTTGAAATGTATCGTCTGCAGTCCTTACCTGAAATACAGATAACACACACTAATACAGCCGTCACAATTAACACTGGTTATCAGACAGATTCTACACACACCAAAAGTACGCGAGGCTACATGACCACGTTGTCGCAGCCCCTAAACTGAGTAACCAACCAACCAACATACAACATATCACCCAGATGTCCAAATATGGATACATTAACCACACAGTATCTAACAAAATCATCCTTACGATGAACCCGACTGTCGACAAAATAAATGAGTTCGAATGTGCTCAAACTAAATTCACCTAACGTGTATTTCCTGACGTAAAAATAAAATTGAAAACCTCGTAGACGAAACGCAATACACCTCACATAAAACCTGACCCTCACCGTTGTGTTAAGTCCCTATCCACAGGAAGACCCCTTTAATAAATTATAAAGGCTTGTGGTGCATGAATATTCAGGTTTCTTAGCCTCCAATGGCCCAAATTCCCAAAAGCCCCAAATCGCGTAAATCGCGTGTAAATGGCGTGGCAAAAATCTAGCGTACCCCTTGATCCCCTTAAGCGCATTGATGAATGTTACAGTCTAAGTTGGTTCCGTGATAACCTTATAGCCATTTGAAAACTTTCACAGAAATGTAATAAATGGAGTGGCATTGCTTCTTACAGAAATAGATGGAATGTTGGATGTCACCTCTTGAGAACCTGTTGTCATGGTTACCGGCTTCCGTTCCTTCATTAGTTTATTAAATTAAATTAGTTTTCTGGGAATATCTCAGAAACTGTTGGTTTTAAAGCCTTAAAATGTAGTTTCCGGGATCCCTCGAGTTTTGTTTCTGACACCGAAGGGCTAAAGATGAGCTTTGTCTCATCGTTGTGTGCCAAAATTAAATAATAATAATAATAAAATATAATACAATATAGGGATATAATAGACCTTCCGTACCACACCCTCACGTGAAAATCGCGTGAAAAAATTCTAATGTACCCCTTGACCCCCTTAAGCGCATTATATGTATTGTTGTTTTTTACAGCTTAATTTGGTTCCGTGATAACCTTATAGCCGTTTGCAAACTTCACAGTAATTTAATAAATGGAATTGCATTGCGTCTTACAGAAATAGATGGACCACTGAGATTCTGTTCCCATGGTTACCGGCTTGCATTCTTTCATTAGTTTATTGAATGAAATTAGTTTTCTGGGAATATCTCAAAGACTGTTGGTTTTAGGGCATTAAAATGTGGTTTTCGAGGACCGAGGTTTGTTTCTCACATTGCGGAGCTGAAAATAAGCTTTCTCACGTCCTTCTACGCCTATTTCAGTATGTATCTTAAGGGGGTAGGCCCCTTTTATGAGAGATACGGAAAAGAGTTACATCAATGATTGGTGTCTTGTCTGTAATGGATATCTGTACCAAATTTTACGTTGATCCACCCAGCCGTTCTCGAGTTATAAGGACACAAAGTTGTCCACAAACAGACAGACATGCAGACGGTCAAAAAAATATTTTTGCATCCGTCATAAAACAGTCTGAAACGCGCAAATAACGCAAATTTCCGTGGAAGTTCATAAAAAAACAGACAAACTTTCAGGGATTCCAAAATGCATCGAAAGCAGATTTATTCAGTATAAAAAACATTAATAATTAACAAATCAATAAACTGCAAATTGAATTAATTCTCAAATGTATTTACGTTGTAAAATGCATGCATGAAAACTTGAAATGTTAAATTTGTTATGGCTGTTGTTAGATTTCATGATGGCACAGTAAAACGTCTTGTCTTGTACAGTCATATTGATTAATGTTTGTTTGGAATCATCCTGATGATGTTGTTTTAAGGTCGCAATCGTGACGATGAAATGATCTAAATTTAAAATCCAAAAATCAAGAATGCCTTTATTATTATTATTATTATTATTATTATTATTATTATTATTATTATTATTATTATTATTATTAATATTATTATTGTAACGGCTGTGAGTTCGTTTCATCGCTCGCCGCATGAGTCACAACTGCCCCAGGGCTGGGCTGCTCTGCCTCAGTATATTGCGTGCGCCTTATGCAACAGGACTACTAGGACAAAGGGATGGTCCAGAATATTCGTGACTCAGCCAGTGAAGGAAGCCTCGAGAAGCCGTGAACCCTGGATGGGTCTAGAAGCATTTATTGAGTCACCGGTCTGCTATATAAGAGCGACCTCTCAACCAGTGTGTGTGTTTTTTCGAGCTAGTTCGAGCGTTTATCCTGAGCGACAGAAGTGTGGTGACGTAACTTGCGAAACCCCTAGTGGAGCTGATTCTCTTGCCAGTGAAGGAGTGTGAATCATACGGAGAGGCTGGGTAATGAAGAGTGTGTGCTTACCTAGTGCGACAGAGGTCATTGTGGTGAGTTGCAAAACAGTGAGTGACAGACTTAGTGCAGCTATTTCCAGCCAGCGTACGGGACCGGACTCATTAGGAGGGATTAACTTCTGTGGCCCATCGACAAGTGAAAGGGTGAGTCAAGCCTCATGCTGAGGGAGCTTCTGTAAGACAGCTAATTGTTTCTATCTGCTTATTGTACGGTGTATATTTCTGACCTGCAAGCAATAAAGCTATTTTCTCTTTAAAGCAGTAATTGGTGTTGTGCTTTCTACCCACCGTAATCCAGTTAACGGAATTGCCACTAGGCGGTGGCACGTAACAACTGGTGTCAGAAGCCGGATAACGAACTCAAACACAAGCACAACACCTGACGGTCCTGGTTTCAAAACCCGAGCAGGTCATTTTTTAATTTTCCTGTGAGTGCATGCCCTTTACAAGACAAATAACCAAAATGGAAGCGCAATTGGCAGCATTGTTAGAAAAGTTAAGTGGCATGGAAACCAAATTAGAAGACGGCCAGAAAAAGATGGAAGACGGTCAAAATAAGTTAGCGGAGGACCTGAAGAAGATGGAGGACGGCCAGAAGAAGATGGAGGACGGCCAGAAGAAGTTAGCCGAGGACCTAACTGCCAAACTAGAAGACGGCCAGAAGAAGTTAGCCGAGGACCTAACTGCCAAACTAGAAGACGGCCAGAAGAAGTTAGCCGAGGACCTTACTGCCAAACTAGAAGACGGCCAGAAGAAGTTAGCCGAGGACCTAACTGCCAAACTAGAAGACGGCCAGAAGAAGATGGAAGACGTTCAAAATAAGCTAGCGGAGGACCTGAAGAGGATAGAGGACGGCCAGAAGACGATGGAAGCCGGTCGGAATAAGTTGACACAGGACCTGAAGAAATTAGAACTGGGTCTGCGTGAGGAAGTCACGGCAGTGGAAAAGAAGTTCGACGCCTTACAAGTGGAAGTTGCCGAGCTGCGCCAACGCCCGCTGATGGGTGTGGAGGAGAAATTCAACGCCTTACAAAAGGAAGTTGCCGAGCTGCGCCAACGCCCACTGACGGGGGTGGAAGAGAAATTCAACGCTTTACAAAAGGAAATTGCTGAGCTGAACCAACGCCCGCCGACGGGGATGGAAGCGAGATTCAACGCTCTTCAAGAGGAAGTTGCAGAGCTGCGCCGACGTCCGTCCACACAGGTACACCGGGAATATCAGGAACGAGACAGAAAAAAGTGACCCCCCCCCCCCAACCTTCGACGGAAAGGTCCCGTGGAGCACCTATTTACGTCAGTTCGAGGCAGCCTGTTCCATAAACAACTGGAACAGCACGGAAAAGGCTACAGCTCTCATTGTAGCGCTGAGAGGGGACGCCCTTAACGTCCTTCAGGCCATCCCGACTGGATCCCAGGACTACGCTTCACTAATCGCCCATATGGAGTCCCGATATGGAGATAGCCATCTTCAGCAGGCCTACCAGATGCAGCTCCGGACCCGGGTACAAAAGAACGCGGAAACCCTGCAGGAGTTCGAGATGGACATCGCACGGCTCGTAAGGCTCGCCTATCCAACAGCGCCGGCCGACTTTCTGGAACAGATTGCGACGCAGACCTTCACCGACGGGCTACGGGACTCGGACACTCAACAGGCGCTGCGACTCGCGCGCAATAAGACCCTGGCAGATGCGCTGAGCCACGCGCTTGAGTTCGAGACGGCAAAACAGGCATCTAGAATGCGCGCGCGGGTGCGTCAGGTGGACGACGACGAACCAGACAAAGCCGACAAGACCAAGCCCCTGGCCGATGTACTGATGGAGGCGCTAGGCCGGTTCTTCAAGAGTCGCAGAACCACCAACAAAAACGTAGCCGAAGGACATCCGGAGAGGCGGCCCGGAAGAGGACTACCGACCTGCTGGACCTGCCGTAAGAGAGGCCACCTGAGCAAGGACTGCGGTGATCGCCGCCGCCAAGGGTTTCCGTCGGAACAGTCAGTCGTAGGGAAACCGCGCGGCCCAGGAAAGCAAGTATCAGCCAGCCTTGGGGAGCAAAGGTTGGGTTGTGACAGTCGTCAAGGCCCGGCAGTCCAAGTGCGTGTGACGAAGTTACTGAGGGACAATAGTAGCCTGATGGTCGAAGGAGTCGTCAACGGAGAGAGCTGGCCCATGCTAATCAACACGGGAGCATCGAGGACCATCGTTAATCCCACCGTGATCTCGAAGTGGAGAGTGCAACCCACACAAAAGAACCTCCAGTTAATAACCGCGACAGGAGAGACCGCACCAGTACATGGCGAAGCGTCACTGGAGTTCGTCATTGGTCGACGGGCGGTGAAGCATCCAGTGCTTCTGGCTGACGTATCAAACGAAGTGATCATCGGACTGGACTTCCTGGACCAGAAAAACATCATCTTGGACCTGAGTACCAACACTCTGCACTTCGGAGGTGAGGAACTTGCTTTGCAACCAGCACACGAGGCCGTCACCGCACGACGAGTAAGGCTGAGAGAGGACGTCATCGTTCCTGCCAGGACGGAGGTCAGCGCCGCCGTAATTGTCGACGGAACTGCTGAGGGAGTGGCGGCTGTCATCGAGCCAAAATATGAGGATATCCAGACAAAAGGATTGCTAGTTGCCAAGACCCTCATCAACACGATGCCTCAGCCGTACGTCCGCCTGTCCAACCTGAACGACTACGATATTACGATTCACCGGGACACCAACCTAGGAGTCTGCGAGCCCGTTACATGGATTGCCCGCATCACAGACACGATGGACGGACACCTGCAGACGACCAACCGAAGAAGACGCGCCCTGTCAGAAGAACTACAGAAGCTGTACCAAGGATCCCAGGACCATTTAGACGAGGAGCAATCATGCCAACTTCAGGACCTGCCACGCGAATTCAAGGATGTCTTCTCCGTGGGGAGAAAAGACTTCGGTAGGACAAGCTTGGTCCAGCACAGAATCGACGTTGGGGACAGAGCACCGATTAGGGCCCCATTCCGACGTGTCCCGCTCGCCAAGCAAGCCGAAGTCGACCGGATGGTAGAAGAGATGAAGGAGCAAGGGGTGATCGAGCCATCACATAGTCCTTGGAGTTCTCCGGTCGTGCTAGTGAAGAAGAAGGACGGTTCCACCAAGTCCTGCGTGGACTACAGGCGGGTGAACGACGTCACAAAAAAGGACAGCTACCCTCTAACCCGGATCGACGACACGCTGGACACCATATCAGGATCAAGATGTTTCTCCACCTTGGATGTGAAGAGTGGCTACTGGCAGGTGGAGATCCACCCTAAGGACCGCGAGAAAACGACGTTCTCTTTGGGCAGCGGGCTCTGGCAGTTCACCGTCATGCCATTCGGTCTGTGCAACGCCCCTGCGACCTTCGAAAGGCTAATGGAGTCCATTCTGAGGGGACTACACTGGAAGACCTGCCTGGTCTACCTAGTCGACGTCATCGTTCTGGGAAAAAGCTTCGAGGAGCACTACAGCAACCTGAAGGAGATCTTGATGAAGCTACGGGATGCCCAGCTGAAGTTGAGCCCCAAGAAATGTCAGTTCTTCCAGAAGCAGGTCCAGTACCTTGGGCATATTGTCTCCGAGGAAGGGGTGCGCACCGACCCAGAAAAGACCGCAGCTGTGACGGAGTGGTCAGTTCCGAAGGACAAGTCCCAACTACGAAGCTTCCTGGGACTCTGCACTTATTACCGTCGCTTCGTGAGAGGATTCGCCGACATCGCCAAACCACTGCATCGACTGACTGAGAAGGACCAACTCTTCACATGGACAGCAGAATGCCACAGTGCCTTCGGACAACTCAAGCAAGTTCTGTGCACCGCGCCTATTCTGGCCTACCCCAGACCTGGAACAAGGTTCATCGTCGATACCGATGCCAGCGACTTTGGTATAGGGGGAATCCTGTCGCAAATAGTGGACGGCGAGGAGAGAGTAGTGGCCTACTTCAGCAAAGCCTTGTCAAAGCCAGAGAGGAACTACTGCGTCACCAGGAAGGAACTGCTCGCCATCGTGAAGACCATCGAACACTTCCACAAGTACCTGTACGGGCAAGAATTTCTCATCAGGACTGACCATGCACCCCTGCGGTGGCTCCTGAACTTCAAACAGCCCGAGGGTCAACTCGCGCGGTGGTTAGAGAGGCTTCAGCAGTTCAACTTCGAGATCCAGCACAGGAAAGGCCTACTGCATTCTAATGCCGACGCCCTGTCACGAAGACCGTGCCCCGAAGACTGCACCTTCTGTACTAGGAGGGAGGAGAACACCGGGATACAGTGCCGACGGACTACCGTGGAACTTCAAGGGAGCTGGAGCCGCGAATCTTTCACGCGGGCACAAGCAGAAGATGATGACCTGGGACTGATAGCCGAATGGAAGAGGGCCTGTGTCCCCAGACCCGGGTGGAACATTGTGAGTGACTGCAGCCCAAAGTTTAAGTCCTACTGGGCGCAGTGGGACTCGCTGATTGTAAGGGATGGCCTCATCTGCCGCGCCTGGGAGAGCACCGACGGGAAGACATCTCGGGAACAAGTCGTCGTTCCAAAGGCTATGACGGAGGAAGTCCTGACGGAAGTCCATGGAGGATCATCTGGTGGACACCTAGGGATAAAGAAGACCCTGGAGAAGCTGAGAGAGCGGTTCTACTGGATCGGATGCCGAAGTGACGTGGAGAACCACTGCACGAGGTGCCACGATTGCGCAGCCAGCAAGGGCCCAGGACGAAGACGACGGGGTCCACTGAAGACCTACAACGTGGGCGGCCCCATGGAGAGAGTGGCCATCGAAGTTCCTGGGCCATTCCCGTTAAGCGAGGCAGGGAACCGCTACATATTGGTCGTCAGCGACTACTTTACCAAATGGCCGGAGGCGTATGCGCTCCCTAACCAAGAAGCCGCGACGATCGCAGAGACCCTGGTGAAGGAATTCGTCAGCCGGTACGGAGTACCCCTGGAGCTGCACTCCGTCCAAGGGAGGAACTTCGAGTCGCAGGTGTTCCAGAACCTATGCCAGCTGCTGGGAATCCGGAAGACTAGGACAACGCCGCTACACCCTCAGTCTGACGGGATGGTAGAGCGATTCAATCGCACCATCGAGAACCATCTCCAAATAGTCGTCAGCGAGCACCAGAGGGATTGGGCAAACATCTTCCACTATTTCTCCTGGCCTACCGCGCCGCCGTGCATGAAGCCACCGGGTGCACACCAGCCCGGGCCATGTTTGGGAGGGAGTTCTGTCTACCTGTCGATCTTGCCTTCGGCCGACCTGGGAATGATCCGGTCCCGGTAAGCCAGTATTGTCAAGAACTGGTCGACCAACTGGAGGACGTGCACGCGTTCGCGAGGAGGAAACTGCGGATCGAGACCGACCGAATGAAGACCCGATACGACCAACAGACGGATGCCGGCGGATTCCACGAGGACGACCTGGTCTGGCTCTTCAACCCATTACGGAAGAAAGGCCTGTCACCCAAACTGCAGAAGTCCTGGGAGGGCCCGTACCGAGTCGTGAAACGGATCAACGATGTCGTCTACAGGATGCAGCGGAGCCCGTGGGCGAAGATGAAGATCGTACATCGAGATCGCCTGGCAGCCTACGTAGGGACACAGACGGACCAACGATTGATGGGGACGATCAGCCTTTTAGGAAGGGGGTGGTATTACGGCTGTGAGTTCGTTTCATCGCTCGCCGCATGAGTCAAAACTGCCCCAGGGCTGGGCTGCTCTGCTCAGTGTATTGCGTGCGCCTTATGCAACAGGACTACTAGGACAAAGGGATGGTCCAGAATATTCGTGACTCAGCCAGTGAAGAAATCCTCTAGAAGCCGTGAACCCTGGATGGGTTTAGAAGCATTTATTGAGTCACCGGCCTGCTATATAAGAGCGACCTCTCAACCAGTGTGTGTGTTTTCTCGAGCTAGTGCGAGCGTTTATCCTGAGCGACAGAAGTGTGGTGACGTAACTTGCGAAACCCCTAGTGAAGCTGATTCTCTTGCCAGTGAAGGAGTGTGAATCATACGGAGAGGCTGGGTATTGAAGAGTGTGTGCTTACCTAGTGCGACAGAGGTCATTGTGGTGAGTTGCAAAACAGTGAGTGACAGACTTAGTGCAGCTATTTCCAGCCAGCGTACGGGACCGGACTCATTAGGAGGGATTAACTTCTGTGGCCCATCGACAAGTGAAAGGGTGAGTCAAGCCTCATGCTGAGGGAGCTTCTGTAAGACAGCTAATTGTTTCTATCTGCTTATTGTACGGTGTATATTTCTGACCTGCAAGCAATAAAGCTAATTTCTCTTTAAAGCAGTAATTGGTGTTGTGCTTTCTACCCATCGTAATCCAGTTAACGGAATTGCCACTAGGGGGTGGCACGTAACATTATTATTATTATTATTATTATTATTATTATTATTATTATTATTATTATTATTATTATTCATTCATTCAATGTCGCTAATCGGCCAACTAGGGACCACGAAAAGCCTCATTTTACTTTCTGGCATTTGCTCATGTTTCGCTTGATCCACATTGTCTTCAGGAGCTCACTGTGTTTAGCACGACGTTCTTCTGTCCATTTCGCACCAGTTGTCCGTTTTTGGTCCCGAAGAGTCCCAAACGTCTTCATGGCTGCCCTATAAAGATTTCGGTCTTGTGCATCTTCTGCTCGTATCCCCATTTCTTTCAGATCTTTCTGGACATTAACATACCATGGCATTGTCGTTTTTTGTTTTGAGTCGAATATGCTGAAGATCCGTTTCGTTCATCGGGAGTCGATCATCTGTCGTATATGACCGTAGAAGCAAACTCTGCGTTTTCGCATTGTGTCTGTGATCTTCTCTATCCTCGAGTAAATTTCTTGCCTGGATTTTCTGATGTAGATGCCATTTTTGTAGTCCGGGCCTAGTATGAAGTGTAGGATCTTTCTTTCTTTCTTTTCTCTCTAACTTCGCGAGCAAACATTTTTCGGATAGGATAAGGCATTCAGATGCATACAGCAGTAATGGTTTGATGACAGTGTTGTAGTGACGAATTTTTGAGTTCATAGAAAATCACTTTTTGTTATATAAGTTGCGGGTGGTTTGAAAAGCGACTTCCATTTTCTTGATTCTTGCTTCTATGGCTCCCTTGTCAAGGCCATTTTGCTGGATCCATTCCCCAAGATATTTAAATTTATTAACACGGTTTATCGTTCCACATTTGGTGTTTAATTGTGCTGTATCATCCTTGATGTTCGACATTACTTCTGTCTTTTGAAAGGAAATTTGTAATGCTACTTCCTTCAATATATTGACCTGTTCTGTTGCACTTTCGAAATCTTCTTTCATCAGGGCTATATCATCAGCGAATGATAAGCAATCTATTTCCACTCCGTTTTTCTTTGTCCCGATCCTTAAAGGTTTGTAAAGGCCTTCTTCTTTTAACTTCTGTCGCCAATTCTGTATTACCTTTTCAAGCACGCAGTTCAACAGCAGAGTTACAGGCTATCTCCCTGTCGAACGCCTGTCTTGATTTCAAAGGGTTCAGAGATACATCCTTGGAATTTGACTTTGTATGTGGTATTAATTAGGGTTGCCCTTATTATCGCCAGCAGTTTCATATCGACTCCCATTTCTGCAAGTATGTTAATCAACAAATCACGGTCGATGCAGTCGTACGCTTTCTTAAAGTCTACAAATGTCTTTACTGTACCAATGTGAGTAATCTCGATGGAAAATATACTTTCGCCTCCAGCTAGCGTCAGGTCTCAGGCGTGTACCGTTCCCCCATTGAGCAGTTGCATATTTTGGATTTGAGACTAAAAGGTATCAACTCTACAATGATAAGGCACAACTCTATTCTAAGACTTTCATTCAGTACTAAAATCATGGCTTCAAACATATAGAAACAATCCCAACAAACATAAAACAAAATCAAACAAAATTTCTTCCATAATCCACTAATATTAACATAATATTATCATAATAAACTCTTATCATAACTCAAACCTTTACCCTTATATTGACTTCACACTTCACTCTAGTGCGCTGATGCACATCCAACTTTCATAAACAAACTGTACTTTTACTCTTCTGTCATCTAATGTGACTTCTTTACTTTCACAAAATTACTTGTTCCTTAAACCTCGTCTTACTTTGACAATTATGTGTACCGTGTGTGTTTGGTCTCTCTCTTCCCACCAAATGCTTTACATGCATTAGCCTATTCAGGTGTTGCACAACATACCTACGTGCAACTCCTGATTTATGTAAATATCCCCTACATTTCTCTCTATTTATGCATGCCGTTGTGATTTCATTTTCAAAACTTTCGTTATCGCTGTGTCGGATGGTATTATTAAGCTACCCTTGCGAGCGTAGCCTGTGGCGTCAAGTGCCCAACTTCTGAAATCCGTGTCAGTGACAGTAAAAATGCAACTTCCAACCATTCGTTAGATTGCTAAAATCATAAACCATCAGGGTGATCTATAATTATCAATGTCTTCTTAAACCACATAACTTCATTACTCAATATATCAATGTTTCCTTTCATGTTACTAACAGGGTCTTAAATCTGCCCTTTCTTAAACCTTAACTTTCACGGTTCGCTTGACAGCTCAGCCCCTTCCGAGCGGCTTGTATACAATGGAGTGGAGTGAGGTTACCGCAGTAAACCGTCCCACGCCTTCCTGTCTCATGGCTTATATCTCCCCAAGCAGTATAAGATTCTACAAGGCAATACCGTGGCCACAATGATGCACATATCCCAATGGACTTAAACTGAATGGTATGCAAATAGGTACCGGATTAGCTTAACATTTATTCCTACCCTGAGGATATAATAATAATAACTGGCACCAATAGGTCCATTTCAACATGAAGGCACGAGATTCATAAAAACATTGGTCGATCTGGATAACCGGTGTCTTAATAAATGCTGTGGTCAGCCACCTGCTGCCGTCCATAAGATTCGCTTCACAAGAGCCGAATCACTCAATAATAAGTTCTCGGGCGATCAGATAGGGTGCAGAGGTGTCCATTGTTCTCCTCTCACCTATCACAGGATTCGAACCCGGAACATTCCATATCCATCATCAGAGTTAGGGTCCAATCACTAAATACACTCTGGCACATAGTACACATCTCAGTATGCCCACGGCTATACGAGATTTCATACGTCGAATAGATTACCTGGCTCCCTGACCTGATATTATGATCTCGTCCTTTGATTATTAAGAGAAATCTATCAATTACTCTATAAGCTTTTACACAAGCTGCAAATTCAATTCACTCTTAAGCTCTTCCACTCCTTGCATAATTATATTCCCATTAATACAATATATTCTGATATTAAACTCTTTTCTCATCCCTTAATGTAATCTTACTGCTTAGATCGATAAGTCTTCCAATCAGCGTAAATATTCCTTGCTTACAACATTTTACCTGATGTATTCATTCATACCTTTTATTATTTATTATTATTATTAATATTCTTACTGACATAAATTACCATAATCCGACACAACATAACCATCTTAATAATCGAACATCCGTGTTCGTTACGTTAAGTTTACATAACTGATTTGCCATTTTATTAATAGTGGTAACGATTAATCCACTCACTGATGTATAACAACATCTCAACTCTACTAAAATCAACACAACAATAATTAAACGTGGAGGGTCTAATTCCTAATACTGATTCTTACTGGCATTTTTATAATTCTGAAATCACATTACATGCAGCGGGCTATACTTCTATATAATCATAATTTGTGGGGTACTCACATAAAGGCTTATCCTGGTGGCTCCAACCACTCATATACTCCAATGTCGCCTGCCATTTGTAGAGTTAGCGCGACATTTGCATATTGAATATACACATTTTATAATACATTTCTTTCACCAAGCACACGGCACTTTCCATTTCTATGATGAAGCTATTGCTTCCAAAACACATGACACTTTATGACACTTATTATACCATTAATTTAAAAGATATTTCACATATGATTTATACATAACACACGTCACTTTTTACACTTTTCATTGGTTGAAATTCCCTGGCAAAATATCAAAATTGCAGGTATCGACGGCATCCTCCATGCTCCTACCGACTCCTGATTGAACGTCTGGTTCATCTGCCTACGGATTCACCAACAGTCTATCAATTATCCTACGATAAACTTCCTGCTTTGCATAAATATGCTTACTTTCGTCCTGAGCGTTACTATTTGGTATTCTTAAGACATTTCACCAAATGCTTCATAAAGTTTCTCCCAGCGCAGTCCGGCGTAATAAGACATGTATAACCAATCCATATATTATACACTGCGCTCGACATTGTACATAGTCTTTACACAAATTATTACTTTCAATGTTCTGCAAGTTATATCACACGGTACTTCCTATGTGAACACTAACTAATGCTCGTACTGCTGACTACACATGCAGCACGACTGTCCTTAATAAAAGCCTTCTAAAAGTTTTACTGCACGGCTCCCCGAGTTGAAGTCCGGGCCTCCTTCCTTGACTTCGATAATACGCATTTCACACAATAAAGTTCGTTGATTACCGTACTTCTTATTACTTCCTGACTATGCATTATTATCTTATCACTTGGTGCATTACACTGCACGGCGAATATAATGATTAACACTAAAACGTTCAAGTCTTTGTGTGAGCGTCCTTTCTTGAGCCAGAGCGACATACGTTCCGCGCTCGAGTCTCTTCCAAAACTGCAAGTTCCAACAGCCTCTCTGACTGGGTCCACACCCTTATATCCGTTTCACACGAAAAAGTAGACCTAGAATTCCCGCGCTATATCATCTCCTCTCCCAGGATGGTTCTGGTCTCAAAACAATGCTCATCGGGTTCCTTTTTCTTCACTGGTCCTAGAACTATCTGCGTGCTGAAGGATCGATCGGCCAATTAATTAATATTAATTGCCTTTGCCATAGCGTGGGGACGCAGTTTCCAGTGGAAATCCCCGGTGACATGGTCAAACCATGCCGCGAACACCCATGGTCCTGTGTTCATGCGCTCTCCACTAAATATGCCTTGATTTCGCAGTTTAATGGCTCTAAAATTAGCCTCCTGGCTAAAGATTCACCTGTGTGCAACTCTCATGTCATTGCGTTGCTCCAATCACGAGTAATCAATGATTTTCCGTGGGATCTCTCCCCTCTCTTCTCGGTTTTATTCTCAAACGGGGAAGAACTGGGTCATTATTCAACCCCCCGACCTCTTCCAGACGACTTAACTAGGTCAACGAGATTGACAGGGCTCCATGGGTCTCCTCCCACAATTCTGGGGCAATTAGTAAACTGTCCAACTCTGCACTTCTGTGTTCCAAGTCCAGCAGGCTATGCTGGACTAGTAGTCCACTAATGCTGTAATCCACTCATTTTCCCTGCATTATTTCACTAAATAATGCCAGTATCAACTGATATCACACCAGTGATTAAACATATACTTTCCTCTAGGGGTTTTTTACAGCGAAACTCCCTCAACAGATCTCGGGTTCGTTCCCTGGTGGAATCTTCCTTCTGAGCTCAACTTATCTCCGAGATCCACGTTCAATATCAGTCAGCATGACCCCCTCGGGTTCATATTACCCTTGCAAAACTTATAGAAGTCAATTGCAAGTGACTTTCTTTAAGTAATCAGCTGACTGTCAATAACTGTCTGTGTTTACATTAGGGGTCCTTCACCTCGTCTGGCTGCGAGTAGGTTTGTCTGGCTCCCCCTTCCACACTGCCCTCAGCTCTAAGCTGTGTATTCTCTTGACGGAGGGCTTCATTCATTGCTTCGCCTCCCTGGCCGCTTCGACCATTTCTTTGTAAAATTCTTGCAGTCACTGGCATGCTGTCCGTCCGTTCCTTTCACTGGGCAAGCTGCTTGTTTCCCGTTCCGTCTCGCTACGCGAACTTTCAGGTCTGACTGCCTGGCTGACTTTGCCATCCACGTTCAGTTGGATGTGCGCTGCTAATACTTCTTCTTGTTCATCAAATTCTTCTGGCGAATAATAAATTTTTAAATTGGCTACATTCATAACGACCTCGTTTCCTGTTTCTAAATGCCTTATTCTGTATGCATTGTTCTGTAGGTCTCTGATCACCTCGAACGGGCCGTGATAACCGAAATTGAACTTTTTATACTTCCGTGCTTCTGGATCTGAACTGGCGGGTTTACGCACTAACACTTTTTCTCCGATGAGAAGCGATCTGTGATATCGCTTCGCACGATTTCTTCTCTGGCGTCTCTCCGCCTGTGCTTGGAGATATTCGAAGGTTCGTTGGATCCTCAATTCTCGTCCTGGCTGTGCGTCTACTGGTAATGGAATGACATCAGTCCACGGTCTCTCCGGTCTCTGATCCAAATGTAGTCACGGCCACCTGACCTGTCGCCTCATGCACAGTATTATTTATGCAGTATTCTATTACTTCTAGGAACTCAATCCATCTCCAATTCTCTTCAGAGCAGTAGATCTTCATGTACTTCTGGATCTCTCTCATTACTCTTTCAACTGGACTTGCCTCAGGATGGCGAATGGTAGATAAAATCTGCCTAATTCCTAGATTTTCCAGTTCCCGACGAAATTCTGCGCTTGTGAAGCAGCTTCCATGGTCTGAGAGTAGATTATCCGGTTTCCCAAGAATCGGAATAACTCTCTCTTTCAGGCGTTTCAATACCTGCTTTGAGCTGGTTTTCTGTATGGGGCATAATACTACCATTTTTGAGAATACATCCATGGCTACAAAAATGTGTCTATTGCCTCTACGTGCCCTAGGCAGTGGCCCAAAATTGTCTACGCTCATTAGCTGCCTTGGCTTCTCTGGTAACAACGGAATAGGTCGTTGCCTCATTAAAAAAGGATTTGGCTTTACCCTTTGGCACAAATCGCACGTTCTAATAGCATTTCTCACCGTTTCTCTCAACTTTGGCCAAGTAAATGCTTCTTTCAACAGAGCAGTAATCTTGTCTATCCCGGGATGTCCAAACGCTCTGTGTGCTAGCCATACCAATCTTCTCTGTAAAGATGCAGGAATAACAATCCTTTGACGTGTATGATCTACATCATCCCACTTGTGTAGTATCTGATTTTTTTAGCGTATGGCTTTTAGTGCCGGGAGTGTCCGAGGACATGTTCGGCTCGCCAAATTTGTAGCTGCTTTGAGACGGACACCCAATGGGTGAGCTACAAGTACCGTTGGGGAGGAATGTTGGATGGGAGGGTCGAGGAGTTGGAAGGTAGCGGCTGTGGCCTATAGTTAGGGACCAACCCCGGCATTTGCCTGGAAGGAAGATGGGAAACCACAGAAGACCATCTCCAAGGTTGCCGGTGGGGGGATTCGAACCTCCTCGCCTCCCGGATGTGAGCGACTGCCAACAGTCTTGCCGCAACGACCTCGGCTAACTCACCCGGTTAGTATCTGATTATGTATGGTATAAGTATCTGATTATACCATACATAATCTGTTGCCAATGCCTCTGCCTCTCTGTATATTGCAGTTCCCCTTGCTAAGCGTCCCTCGAAGTAATCGATCATCATCTTCAACCACGGGTCTTCGCGTTGTAGGTTGGTAAGATTCCTCAAGTCATCCAAGGTCTTCTGATCTCGATTCTCAATCTGGACAGCTAGCGTTTCCTCTTCTCTTGGGTAACGGCTTAATATGTCCGGTATTACATTTTCTTTCCCTGGACAGTATTCTATTTCCACATTGAATTGCTGAATATACAGGGACCATCTTGTCAACCTCTGGCTAGACAAGTCCGTCTTTAACAAAAATGTTAAAGCTTTATGGTCTGTTCTGAGGACTATTTGAAAGCCATACACGAGTTTACGCCAGTATTGCAACGCGTACAAAATTGCAAGTAACTCTATCTCTGTAATCGTGTAATTTTTCTCATGGGCTTTCAACCTCCTACTTATAAAGGCAATAAAAATTTCTCTTCAGGCTTGTCAACATTTTCTTGGAATAGCATCGCTCCTATCCCAACAAGTGATGCATCCGTGTGTATGATGAATTTCTGGGTATAATCAGGGTATCCCAGCTTCACATATTCCAAAAGCATTTGTTTTGACCTCACGAATGCTTCCTGACATTGCTCCGTCCAATTCCATCTGCCGCCTTTCTTCAATAGGTCCTGCAGGGGTGCTACTGTCGTAGTATAGTTTGGGCAGTGGTTCGAAAAGAATCCAATTACTCCCAAATACTGTCGGACGTGCTTAACTTTCGTGGGTCGAGGGAAATTCCGAATTACCTCCAATTTATCTGGGTTTGGCTTGACTCCATTTTCATCAATAACATGCCCTAGGAATTTAACTTCCCTCTGACAGAAGTGCGATTTCTTGATATTAACCTTAAAATTAGCTTCTCGAAGGTCATCTAGCAACTTCTTCAGGTCTCTCATGTGCTCCTCCAGAGATTCTGATGTGAGTAGAATATCGTCTACGTATCTGATGGTACTCTCTTTAACATCATCTGATAGATTGCGATCTAACGCTCTTATCAGGGCTGAACCAGCTGTTTTCAAACCAAAAGGTAGCCTTAAAAACGTGTATGTATGTTGATCAAACATGAATCCTGTCAACAGACTATTTTTCTTCTCTAATTCAAGATGGTGGAAACTTGATGTTATATCTAAATTTGTGAATATGGTCTTCCCTTTGAATTTCCTGAGGATTTCTTTAATAGGTGGCACTTGGTCGAATTCCGGAATAACCTTCAAATTTAAATGTCTCAGGTCCAGGCATATTCTGACAGTCCCGTCTGTCTTAGGTACGATTACCAATGGACTTACATACGGCGTAGGTGTTTTCTCAATAACACCGGCCTCCAGCATCTCCTGAATTGCCTCTTTCACCTTAGCATAATGCTTTTCGGCTATAGGGTAGGGTTTCTGCCTAAATGGTGTCCAATCACTGACTTGGAAAGCATAAGTGAAGTTCTTTATCCGACCAGGTCTCGAGTCAAAGACTTCCTTCTGTTCCAGTAATAATCTCTTTAAATTTTCTTTCCATTTGGGCCCAATTTTTGCTTCTTCAAGTTTTTCCGAAATATGTTCTTCCAGTTCGGGTTCCAGATCTTTCTCCATGTCTGTGGCTAGTGCTTTCAGCTCATCTTCTAACTGCTTAATAGCTAACACTTCTTCCTCCGCCACGTCTCTGTATGTATGCCATACTTGCTCATCAGACCCTGGTTCATTCTGATTGAGTGAGACCTCTAAGTCCTCGGCTTCCTCATTTACACGGAACATAACTCTGTCCTGTGATAGGTCTATTATCACTCTGTATTCCCTTATAAATTCTGCCCCAATAAGTAGGTTATAAGGCAGTTTGTTTACTAGTAGAAAACTCTGTGAGAAAATAGAGCCTCCTATCTGTAAATCTAGGAATACCTGATATTTACATATCATCGTTCTGTCTGGAATTACACCTTTTATTTTGACACTAGAGATCGGTATTTTCAAAACATTCTCTCTCTGGGCTATTTCATTATATAAAGCTTGTGTCATAAGGCACAATGTTGAACCCGTGTCTAACAGACTTCTTATTTTCAACCCTGCCACTCTTACTATTTTAATGGGCAAATCTCTCTTGACCATGACCTGTGATCCTCCTGTATCCTCGATTAGTTCTTCTGGTTTGGCTATCCAATTGATGATGTTAACTGACTTCCATCCATCATTTTCGAAATCTTCTAATTTTGGAGTTTTTTTTCTATAGCGCCTGTCCCCTTAGAATTTCTTCTCTCTTGTTCGCTGCGCTGTAACTCCGAACTATTAGCTCCATCTCCATATCTGTCTGGCGACGTCCTGTTCTGCATAACTTCTTGCCAACGGACTTGTTGCTTCTGGGGCTCATCTCCCCTTTCCTCGAGATATCGCAATGAAGCGTGATATCGTTCCTCTACCTCGTCATCGAAGTTACTTCTTCTTTCCTGGGGTCTCCAATTCCTATTGTTGCCTTCTTGGCCATTATTACCTCCAATGTTTTGGTACGGTCTACCCCTGGTATTCTGCTTATTCCACGAATTTCGGCCTCTTCCTCCTCTACCAGCATTCCCTTTGTACTTCGGCTGCCATCTTCTGGGTTCCTGTTCCCATTGACGTCCGTTGGAATCTAGCGTTTCAGTGCTAGTAACTTTGTTGTTCTTTGGAGCTTTGTACTGGACAGTCTGCGTGTTGGTCAGGTGTACCTATTCCACGGTTCGATTCTGACGCATAGTATTGGCTGTTGTGAGGTCCAGTTGTCTAAGAACTGTCTCCATTTCCATAGCAGTTTTTGCATTTGCCGAGATTAGCAGTCTTTGGATCTCGTATGGAAGCTGCTTGGCGATAGCAATACATAGCTCCAGCTCGCTAGGTTTTTGGTCAAGTTCTTTGAATCGACACATTTGAGAGATGAAGAATTCTGCGTACTTCGTTGGGTTGTTGGTGCTGTATCTTTTTGAATACAAATCCAATCGCAAATTCTGCTGGGTTGCTGGATCCCAGTACCGTTTCTAAAACGCCTCCCGAAACATCTCAACAGTATCGAAAGTGTAGCGGAAACTGCGAAACCATAATGCACATTCTCCCTCTGTTAGTTTCTCTATGGCTCGTAGCCTGCGCTCTTGTGGTATCCGCGCATCATTCAAATATTCAGACACTTCCTTCAGCCAATATTTAGGTGTCATATTACAGTGGCTACCTGAGAATTTCCTTGGTTTCTCTTCGCTTGCCCTGATTACATTTATCACCTGGGTGTGCATAGCATTTTCATGCGGCGTAGAGGCTGCAACTGGTGCACCTGGCGTCATATAAGTACTTTCGCCTGGGCCTGTAGCATTTCTTATTATTGGTTGGGTTTCTAAGTCTGCCCACCTTGTTTTCCTCATATCTTCCACACTGCCTTCACTTGACTTAGGATCTTTAATAAGGGTTTCCTCCTGTGCGATTATCCTAGTCTCCATTTGATTGTGGCGCATCTCTGCTCTTTCCAGTCGAGTAATTACCTCCTTCTCGATTCTGGTAAGCCTATCTCTATTTTCCTCGGCCACTTGAAATTTTTCTTCTTGTCTTCTTTCCTCATGTAATTTATTTCAGGATTAGGGCATAACCCATCTCTTTTGGGTACATTCGTGTTGACCGACTGAAAAGCACTAAACTCTTGTTTACTAAGGCAACACTGAAATTATGGCTTCAAACACCACAATGTTAATTTGAGCAAGGGTCTTGTCGCTTGCCTCTGTCTTCTGGCCTTCTCTTACTTCGAGTTCTTCTCTCAGTCCTTTAATTTCCTCTTGAATGTGTCCATTGACTTTTGACATTTCATTCCGGACCTTAACAATTTCTCCTCTGTTCTCCTCTTGCCTTTTGTTAACGATAATAATGTCACTGGGAATTTGGTCCAATTCTTGATGAACTTTGCTCATCTGACCTTTCATGTTGCCTACCAGCTCTTTACTTTCATTAGCGATAGCCTTAATCTCGCCTATTTCCTGACATTGATCTAATATGTTCTGATCCTGTTTCATAAGATCACCGTTAATTGCTCTAGCATAGCTTTTCAATTTCTCGTTCCATTTATTGTCGTTCTCTTCTAACCTCTGATCTACCGTTCTCCTAAATTCTGAAAACTGTTTCGCTTGGCGTTCGAGATTCGCCTCATTTTGGATTTGAATATCCTTAATGTCATTAGACAGCGCATCTAACCTAGTGTTGGTTTCATCCTGCGCATGCTTACACGCCTGTAAATTGCTTTCAAGCTTGGCTTCGATAGCCTCGAAACGTTTATCTGTCTTAACCTGCATTTCTGATATAATTCTTACAACAGTTTCTGTTACTTCGGTCTTAATCGTTTCCTGCATTTGACCTAGCTTATCATTTAATTCAACCTTATTTGCATCCAATCGGTTGTTTATTTCAACCCGATTAGCATCTAAACGGTTACTCAATTCAACCTGATTTGCATTAATTGCCAGCTGATTGGCATCTAACCAAGTGTTTATTCCATCCTGGAAAGCCTTGGCTTCCAGCTTATTCTGTTCATTCACAGCATCAAAATGCTGTCTCAACCCTGCAATCAACTGCACGATCTCCTCTGTACCAGACATTCTCACAATAATGCACTTTGAGATGCAGGCAGGCTTCCTGGAAACATGTGTGGATACGTTTTGAAGAGAGACACAAAACACTGTACACATATTGTAAGATTGTACTAAACCTGTGAATTTTATGATAAATTGTGGATTGGGTGTGTAGCGCTCGTACCCTTGGGTAATTCTCTTCTCAATAGAGAGATTCTGCGTCACATCAAAACCTACTGAACTCAAAAATCACTCAAACACAGTTTGAGGCAAAAAATATACTATGGTTTTCCCCATGAAATACCATAAAAAATCTATAGGGTTTCCCTAAATCCCATAAGCTCCACAAACCTGGGCGCCATGATAATTTATGTATCATATGGGAGAGTGTGTCCTTGTTAAGACATCGCAGCAACCATCCAAGGTCTCGGTTGTACTGTCGAATGCCCCTCTTGGGTCTCGCCATGATAATTTAAGTACACCTCTGCGCTTATGGTGACCTGTATTTAAAACTGGCCCCTCATACCAGCGCCATGATAAATGAAATTAACCATGCCATGATAATTAAATAAGAGCTTGTGCTATATAAAATGAAGGTCAGGTCTTGCAATTCCAAGATACACATATTGCTTTAATGAGGCGATTCCATGATAGAATAATACCGCCCCATGTTACCTGGATCATGGTAATTAAGGTGTTTATCAAAATTTATATTGTTTGTATCGGAGCTTAGCTAGGGTTAGGCGCGGTCATCCCCTAATTCATGTCAACTGTTACTTTAATAGAGTTGTGTGCACTAAATCTTTAATTTAATCGGTATTCTGCCCGAAGGCAGGTCCGAGCCTCCGAAGAGGCTTCCCCCAGCCGGAGATTACCTGCGGTAGGGTGGCCAGGGCCTTTCCGCTCCTCCTTATGTTGGCCAACAGCGCGCAGTGTCTAGAACCGGCACACCATCCAAGTTCCGACTACGCCCAATGTTGCTTAACTGCGGAGTTCCCATGGGATCCGGTGTTTCAACACGGCTATGCCGTTGGCCCGCACTAAATCTAGACCGACTTTAGTTGTACCTATAGCTCAAATCACTGTACAGGACATCAATTTCCATGTACCCATGTGAGTAATCTCGATGGAAAATATACTTCCGCCTCCAGCTAGCGTCAGGTCTCAGGCGTGTACCGTTCCCCAATTGAGCAGTTGTATATTTTGGATTTGAGACTAAAAGGTATCAACTCTACAATGATAAGGCACAACTCTATTCCAAGACTTTAATTCAGCACTAAAATCATGGCTTCAAACATATAAAAACAATCCCAACAAACATAAAACAAAATCAAACAAAATTACTTCCATAATCACCTAATATTAACATAATATTATCATAATAAACTCTTATCATAACTCAAACCTTTACCCTTATATTGACTTCACACTTCACTCTAGTGCGCTGATGCACATCCAACTTTCATAAACAAACTGTACTTTTACTCTTCTGTCATCTAATGTGACTTCTTTACTTTCACAAAATTACTTGTTCCTTAAACCTCGTCTTACTTTGACAATTATGTGTACCGTGTGTGTTTGGTCTCTCTCTTCCCACCAAATACTTTACATGCATTAGCCTATTCAGGTGTTGCACAACATACCTACGTGCAACTCCTGATTTATGTAAATATCCCCTACACTTCTCTCTAATTATGCATGCCGTTGTGATTTCATTTTCAAAACTTTCGTTATCGCTGTGTCGGATGGTATTATTAAGCTACCCTTGCGAGCGTAGCCTGTGGCGTTAAGTGCCCGACTTCTGAAATCCGTGTCAGTGACAGTAAAAATGCAACTTCCAACCATTCGTTAGATTGCTAAAATCATAAACCATCAGGGTGATCTATAATTACCAATGTCTTCTTAAACCACATAACTTCATTACTCAATATAACAATGTTTCCTTTCATGTTACTAACTGGGTCTTAAATCTGCCCTTTCTTAAACCTTAACTTTCACGGTTCGCTTGACAGCTCACCCCCTTCCGAGCGGCTTGTATACAATGGAGTGGAGTGAGGTTACCGCAGTAAACCGTCCCCCGCCTTCCTGTCTCAAGCTTATATCTCCCCAAGCAGTATAAGATTCTAAAAGGCAATACCGTGGTCACAATGACGCACATATCCCAATGGATTTAAACTGAATGGTATGCAAATATGTACTGGATGAGCTTAACATTTATTCCTACCCTGAGGATATAATAATAATAACTGGCACCAATAGGTCCATTTCAACATGAAGGCACGAGATTCATAAAAACATTGGTCGATCTGGATAACCGGTATCTTAATAAATGCTGTGGTCAGCCACCTGCTGCCGTCCATAAGATTCGCTTCACAAGAGCCGAATCACTCAATAATAAGTTCTCGGGCGATCAGATAGGGTGCAGAGGTGTCCATTGTTCTCCTCTCACCTATCACAGGATTCGAACCCGGAACATTCCATATCCATCATCAGAGTTAGGGTCCAATCACTAAATACACTCTGGCACAAAGTACATATCTCAGTATGCCCACGGCTATACGTGATTTCATACGTCGAGTAGATTACCTGGCTCCCTGACCTGATATTATGATCTCGTCCTTTGATTATTAAGAGAAATCTATCAATTACTCTATAAGCTTTTACACAAGCTGAAAATTCAATTCACTCTTAAGCTCTTCCACTCCTTGCATAATTATATTCCCATTAATACAATATATTCTGATATTAAACTCTTTTCTCATCCCTTAATGTAATCTTACTGCTTAGATCGATATGTCTTCCAATCAGAGTAAATATTTCTTGCTTACAACATTTTACCTGATGTATGCATTCATACCTTTTATTATTTATTATTATTATTATTATTATTATTATTATTCTTACTGACATAAATTACCATAATCCGACACAACATAACCATCTTAATAATCGAACATCCGTGTTCGTTACGTTAAGTTTACATAACTGATTTGCCATTTTATTAATAGTGGTAACGATTAATCCACTCACTGATGTATAACAACATCTCAACTCTACTAAAATCAACACAACAATAATTAAACGTGGAGGGTCTAATTCCTAATACTGATTCTTACTGGCATTTTTATAATTCTGAAATCACATTACATGCAGCGGGCTATACTTCTATATAATCATAATTTGTGGGGTACTCACATAAAGGCTTATCCTGGTGGCTCCAACCACTCATATACTCCAATGTCGCCTGCCATTTGTAGAGTTAGCGCGACATTTGCATATTGAATATACACATTTTATAATACATTTCTTTCACTTTCCATTTCTTTGATGAAGCTATTGCTTCCAAAACACATGACACTTTATGACACTTATTATACCATTAATTTAAAAGATAATTCACATATGATTTATACATAACACACGTCACTTTTTACACTTTTCATTGGTTGAAATTCCCTGGCAAAATATCAAAATTGCAGGTATCGACGGCATCCTCCATGCTCCTACCGACTCCTGATTGAACGTCTGGTTCATCTGCCTACGGATTCACCAACAGTCTATCAATTATCCTACGATTAACTTCCTGCTTTGCATAAATATGCTTACTTTCGTCCTGAGCGTTACTATTTGGTATTCTTAAGACATTTCACCAAATGCTTCATAAAGTTTCTCCCAGCGCAGTCCGGCGTAATAAGACATGTATAACCAATCCATATATTATACACTGCGCTCGACATTGTACATAGTCTTTACACAAATTATTACTTTCAATGTTCTGCAAGTTATATCACACGGTACTTCCAATGTGAACACTAACTAATGCTCGTACTGCTGACTACACATGCAGCACGACTGTCCTTAATAAAAGCCTTCTAAAAGTTTTACTGCACGGCTCCCCAAGTTGAAGTCCGGGCCTCCTTCCTTGACTTCGGTAATACGCATTTCACACAATAAAGTTCGTTGATTACCGTACTTCTTATTACTTCCTGACTATGCATTATTATCTTATCACTTGGTGCATTACACTGCACGGCGAATATAATGATTAACACTAAAACGTTCAAGTCTTTGTGTGAGCGTCCTTTCTTGAGCCAGAGCGACACACGTTCCGCGCTCGAGTCTCTTCCAAAACTGCAAGTTCCAACTGCCTCTCTGACTGGGTCCACACCCTTATATCCGTTCACACGAAAAAGTAAACCTAGAATTCCCGCGCTATATCATCTCCTCTCCCAGGATGATTCTGGTCTCGAAACAATGCTCATCGGGTTCCTTTTTCTTCACTGGTCCTAGAACTATCTGCGTGCTGAAGAATCGATCGGCCAATTAATTAATATTAATTGCCTTTGCCATAGCGTGGGGACGCGGTTTCCAGTGGAAATCCCCGGTGACATGGTCAAACCATGCCGCGAACACCCATGGTCCTGTGTTCATGCGCTCTCCACTAAATATGCCTTGATTTCGCAGTTTAATGGCTCTAAAATTAGCCTCCTGGCTAAAGATTCACCTGTGTGGAACTCTCATGTCATTGCGTTGCTCCAATCAAGAGTAATCAATGATTTCCCTTGGGATCTCTCCCCTCCCTTCTCGGTTTTATTCTCAAACGGGGAAGAACTGGGTCATTATTCAACCCCCCGACCTTTTCCAGACGACTTAACTAGGTCAACGAGATTGACAGGGCTCCATGGGTCTCCTCCCACAATTCTGGGGCAATTAGTAAACTGTCCAACTCTGCACTTCTGTGTTCCAAGTCCAGCATAGCCTACTCCCTGTAGTCCACTAATGCTGTAATCCACTCATTTTCCCTGCATTATTTTACTTAATAATGCCGGTATCAACTGATATCACACCAGTGATTAAACATATACTTTCCTCTAGGTGTTTTTACAGCGAAACTCCCTCAACAGATCTCGGGTTCGTTCCCTGGTGGAATCTTCCTTCTGAGCTCAACTTATCTCCGAGATCCACGTTCGATATCAGTCAGCATGACCCCCTCGGTTTCACTTCAATATATTGACCTGTTCTGTTGCACTTTCGAAATCTTCTGTCATCAGGGCTATATCATCAGCGAATGATAAGCAATCTATTTCCACTCCGTTGTTCTTTGTCCCGATCCTTAAAGGTTTGTAACGGCCTTCTTCTTTTAACTTCTGTCGTCAATTCTGTACTACCTTTTCAAGCACGCAGTTGAACAGCAGAAGTGACAGGCTATCTCCCTGTCGAACGCCTGTCTTGATTTCAAAGGGTTCAGAGATACATCCTTGGAATTTGACTTTGTATGTGGTATTAATTAGGGTTGCCCTTATTATCGCCAGCAGTTTCATATCGAATCCCATTTCTGCAAGTATGTTAATCAACAAATCACGGTCGATGCAGTCGTACGCTTTCTTAAAGTCTACAAATGTCGATACATACGTTCGACCTCTCAACACATAGTACCTAATTATGGTTTTTAGGTTAATGATTTGTTCTGCAGTCGATCGGCCTTTCCTAAAATCCCCTTGGTAGTCTCCGAATTTGTGTTCAACTTGATGTTCCAGTCTTTCAAGGATGGAAAGTAACAGGATCTTGTAAGCTACTGACAGAAAAGAAATACCACGGTAGTTGTTCACATCTCTTATATTTCCTATCTTGTGTAAAGGATGGATCAAAGCTAACTTCCAGTCCTCTGGGAGTTGTTCTGTCTCCCATATACCTACAATGGTTTGGTGTAGGATGTCAATTGCTTCTTCTAGGGCATGTTTCCACAGTTCTGCAATCATGGAGTCTTCACCAGGAGCCTTGTTATTTTTCAACCTCTTTATGTGGCGTTTGATTTCATCGCGATTTGGTGGAGAAGATGGCAAATTGTGGTTCATTTGTTTGTTTGTTTTGATGGGGTTGGGTGGCTTTTCACAATTTAGGAGGTCGTTAAAATACCCGGCTAAAATTTCGCAGTTTTCTTCGTTGGATGTTGCTAGAGTTCCATATTTTCTTAGAAAACAAAGGAAAGGTGCCTTGTATCCTTGTATCTTCATTTTAAAATCCCTGTAGTATTCACGGGTCTCATTTCTGTGAAAGGTTTGTTCAATTTTGTCCATTTGTTCTTTTTCATACTTGCGTTTCTCGCTGCGTATTATTTTTGCTGTTTGTGCTCGTTGGTCTGTATAGATGTTCCAATCTTCTTCCTCTTTGGAGGTGTAGTACTTTTTCCAAGCATTTAGACAATCCTTAAAGGTCTTCTGGCAGTTTTTGTTCCACCATGTGTGTTTCCTCCTCTTCATGGTTTCTGCTACTTCTTTTGCAGCGTTTATCATCGGCTTTCTCGTGCTGTTGAAGTCATTTTCCACTGGTTGGGCAAGTTCTTTGAATTCATTCTCCCTATCTCTGAGCATGTTTGTGTCGAAGCGGATTATGGTAGGTTTGTTTTTCTTTTTGTTTAGTGGAATGGGCCGGAACTTTATTACCGATACATAGTGATCTGAGTCTATGTTCATTCCCTTTTTTACGGTAACGTTCATGATTTCCGGATTATTATTATTATTATTATTATTATTATTTATTTATTTACATTGTTTAGACCCAAAGGATCACATTAAGCAAATTATGTTCTGGTGCTGTTCTTCTTGTTCTTCCAGAACTCCTTCATCATCTCACTGTGTCGGACTCGACGTTCCTCCGTCCATCCTTTCCCTGGTCTCCTTGGTCGATCTTCATGTTTGACTTCCCAACTGTGGATCTTATGTCGGAATGTCATTCGATCGTCTATGTCTATTGGTATGATGTTGGCACTTTCGAGATCAATTTGGACTTGGGTAACCCAGACTGTTGTCACTTTAAGTTTTCGTAAGTGAGTCAATATTCTCTTTGTTAGCCGGTCGTCATTCAGTCTCATAATGTGGCCGTAGAATCTCAGTCGTCGCTTGCGGAAATCTGACTCGATGTTAGAGTATCTCTCTGTGATTGTGTGTGATTGCAGACGATTTCCGTCATCTGTGAGTTTAGGGCCCAATATTTTACGGATGATTTTTCTCTCAGCCTTCTTGATGTTCTCAAGATCCCCTTTGTAGTTGAGGTTTAGTGTCTCGCTGGCGTAAAGTGTTTCAGGTTTGATGACAGTCGTGTAGTGTTGAATTTTGGTGTTGATGCTCATGCATTTCTTGTTGTAAATATGTGCGATGCTTTCCGCAATTTAAGTTCACGAGATTTTTGCGCCACTCTTTCCATACCTGTGGGTTCAATAATTTCACCCAAATACTTGAATTGATTAACCCTGTTTATCATACCGTACTCTGTGAGTAAATTTTGTGCTTGAATGTGTTTTGTCGATATAAACTCGGTCTTTGTGAAGGAAATTTGTAGTCCGACCTTTTCAGCACACTCTTTTAAGACCTCAATCTGAAGAATTGCCGTTCGTTCATCTGCGGAGAGGATTGCAAGATCATCCGCGAAAGCGAAGCATGTCACGTCGATATTATCCGTTTGCCTTCCTAGCATGACGGGCTTCCAGGTATTCCGACTCCTCAGTTCATTTCTCCATTCTTTCATGACCTTCTCTAGGACGATATTAAAGAGTAGAGGGGAGAGCCCATCACCCTGCCGTACACCTGTCCCGATGAGGAAAGGTTCAGATACTTCACCAAGGAACTTGTTTCAGATAGGGTCTGTTGGATGAGGCGTCGTGTTTTCGGGTCGAGCGTGTATTCTTCGAGTATATTAAAGAGGGATAGGCGGTCGACAGAGTCATAAGTTTTCTGAAAATCGACGAATACGCAGATGGTTGGGAGATTTCGTAAAGCTCGAAGTTTCAGTGTGGACTTGAGGTTGAAAATTTGTTCAGTACTTGATCTGTTTGGTCTGAACCCTGCCTGGTATTCACCAATGAGAGGCTCGAGCTGTTCTTGTGTGCGTTGTAGGAGGCAAGCAGAGAAGACTTTGTAAGGTACAGAAAGGAGGGATATCCCTCTATAGTTATTCACATCCAATCTGTCTCCTTTTTTGTAGAGTGGGTGAATGAGTGCGCATTTCCAATCATCAGGGAGTTTTTCACTTCGCCAGACTTCTTGGATGATCTGTGTAATTTCCTGCAGTGATCGTGGTCCAAGATTTTTCAGCAGTTCCGCGACAATTCCGCCTTCTCCTGCTGTCTTTCCATTCTTGAGTTTTTTGATATGGCGAGTGATTTCTTCTAGTGTTGGTGGATCAGCGTCTGGCTTGACGTGTTCTGAGGTCGTATGCAAGAAACGTTCAGGTGGTTCGGGACAGTTAAGGAGCCCAGAAAAGTAGCGTGCAAGTTCATCGCAATTTTCACGATTAATAAGTGCCAGTTTTCCATCCAGTTTCCTGAAGGTTAAATTTGGCGGTGCATAAACCTTAATTTTATTCGCGAAGGTCCTGTAGAAATTCCGACTATCTGAGTTTCTGAAATCATTCTCCATGGACTTAAGTTGCTCAGTGATATAATCACGCTTGAATTTCCTGATAGTCTTGTTTGTCTGTTTGCGGATGTCGAGGAAGTGTCCCAGGGTTCCTGGTGATCTACTGCTGTTGTATTTTTGGAATGCGATTCGGCGATTGGCAATGGCTTGATCACACTCAGAATTCCACCATGGATGTTTTGTCTTTCTTTTTAGCGGGATCAGTGCTTTAGCTTGTCCGATAATTTTGCTACGAAAGTCGTTCCAGTTATTCGCCGGTTCTTTTCCCATTCCTCTACAATATTTGTTTCTTGAATCATAGCTAAATCGAATTTCGGGATATGTGGTTTGCGACGGTGAACTCTCTTTGGGGTGAACTTTACTTTGATTCTTGTAAGGTAGTGATCCGAGTCGATATTCGCGTCTCGTCGGACTTGAACGTCGTGAATGGTTCTGTAGTGGGCATAGGAAATGGCGACGTGATCAATCTGATACTCACCGAGATGTTGGATCGGAGATCGCCATGTTTTCTGTTTATGTGGTGATTTTCTAAAGTGCGTGGACATAATTTTAAGGTTGAATTGGTGACAGATGTCAAACAGACGCGTGCCGTTAGTGTTCGTGTTTTGGTGTGCTGAATATTTACCGACGATTTTTCGATAGATTTTCTCTTTGCCAAGTTGAGCATTGAAATCTCCCATGAGGATTTTAACGTCTTCGCGGGAAATCTTGCTCATGATGTTCTCAAGTTTGTTCTAGAATTTTTCAACCGTTTCAGGGTTCTTCTTATTGTCAACATTGGTGGGGGCATGCGCATTGATGAGGGTGAAATTTTTGTTGGCGCATTTGATGCGCATGGTCATGAGCCGACTATTGACGGGTGTAATTTCCCTGACGGAGGTGATAATAGATCTGTGTACAAGAAACGCCATACCGAAAATTGGTGCACCCCTTGCGACTCTTTGTTGTGTTTTGCTTTTAAAGATGCGGTAGTTTCCGTAGTCCATAGTGTCGTTGTCTGTCATTCGTGTTTCTTGAAGAGCAAGGATGAGAATTTTTTGTCGATCAATTTCCTGCGTGAGGTCATGCAATTTTGCTACGAAAGTCGTTCCAGTTATTCGCCGGTTCTTTTCCCATTCCTCTACAATATTTGTTTCTTGAATCATAGCTAAATCGAATTTCGGGATATGTGGTTTGCGACGGTGAACTCTCTTTGGGGTGAACTTTACTTTGATTCTTGTAAGGTAGTGATCCGAGTCGATATTCGCGTCTCGTCGGACTTGAACGTCGTGAATGGTTCTGTAGTGGGCATAGGAAATGGCGACGTGATCAATCTGATACTCACCGAGATGTTGGATCGGAGATCGCCATGTTTTCTGTTTATGTGGTGATTTTCTAAAGTGCGTGGACATAATTTTAAGGTTGAATTGGTGACAGATGTCAAACAGACGCGTGCCGTTAGTGTTCGTGTTTTGGTGTGCTGAATATTTACCGACGATTTTTCGATAGATTTTCTCTTTGCCAAGTTGAGCATTGAAATCTCCCATGAGGATTTTAACGTCGTCGCGGGAAATCTTGCTCATGATGTTCTCAAGTTTGTTCCAGAATTTTTCAACCGTTTCAGGGTTCTTCTTATTGTCAACATTGGTGGGGGCATGCGCATTGATGAGGGTGAAATTTTTGTTGGCGCATTTGATGCGCATGGTCATGAGCCGACTATTGACGGGTGTAATTTCCCTGACGGAGGTGATAATAGATCTGTGTACAAGAAACGCCATACCGAAAATTGGTGCACCCCTTGCGACTCTTTGTTGTGTTTTGCTTTTAAAGATGCGGTAGTTTCCGTAGTCCATAGTGTCGTTGTCTGTCATTCGTGTTTCTTGAAGAGCAAGGATGAGAATTTTTTGTCGATCAATTTCCTGCGTGAGGTCATGCAATTTTGCTACGAAAGTCGTTCCAGTTATTCGCCGGTTCTTTTCCCATTCCTCTACAATATTTGTTTCTTGAATCATAGCTAAATCGAATTTCGGGATATGTGGTTTGCGACGGTGAACTCTCTTTGGGGTGAACTTTACTTTGATTCTTGTAAGGTAGTGATCCGAGTCGATATTCGCGTCTCGTCGGACTTGAACGTCGTGAATGGTTCTGTAGTGGGCATAGGAAATGGCGACGTGATCAATCTGATACTCACCGAGATGTTGGATCGGAGATCGCCATGTTTTCTGTTTATGTGGTGATTTTCTAAAGTGCGTGGACATAATTTTAAGGTTGAATTGGTGACAGATGTCAAACAGACGCGTGCCGTTAGTGTTCGTGTTTTGGTGTGCTGAATATTTACCGACGATTTTTCGATAGATTTTCTCTTTGCCAAGTTGAGCATTGAAATCTCCCATGAGGATTTTAACGTTGTCGCGGGAAATCTTGCTCATGATGTTCTCAAGTTTGTTCCAGAATTTTTCAACCGTTTCAGGGTTCTTCTTATTGTCAACATTGGTGGGGGCATGCGCATTGATGAGGGTGAAATTTTTGTTGGCGCATTTGATGCGCATGGTCATGAGCCGACTATTGACGGGTGTAATTTCCCTGACGGAGGTGATAATAGATCTGTGTACAAGAAACGCCATACCGAAAATTGGTGCACCCCTTGCGACTCTTTGTTGTGTTTTGCTTTTAAAGATGCGGTAGTTTCCGTAGTCCATTGTGTCGTTGTCTGTCATTCGTGTTTCTTGAAGAGCAAGGATGAGAATTTTTTGTCGATCAATTTCCTGCGTGAGGTCATGTAATTTACCTGTTTGGATCAATGTATTAATGTTTATCGTTCCAAGGAATGATTTCTGGTTGTAGGGAAGTTTACCAGAGATCTCCGATACTCTCTGTTGCGCACGTCTGAACTCCCCAGAATCCGAAAGTTCAGTGGCCGTCTGTTGACGGGTGGATTGTGTACCACCTGGGGTAAGATTGTATTTACTTGCACATTCCATATTTGCTTGTACTCAGTACTTGGCCTAGCAGATACCAGGACCATATAGGACCAGAGGTTGTTGAGGCCTTTGGAACTTAGATTTTCAGCCGAGCTCACTGAGCTAACAGACGCTGACCACTCGCCGCTGGATACCAGTACAGACGCTCATGGATTTAAGTAAAGCTGACATCTAACCAAATACTAGTATAGATGCCTTTTATACTATTAATCCCGGATACAAGGCCGCCTCGTCCGCCATTAACACTGTTCTATAGATCATCTATACCACCATCAATGCCGTTGAGGACTTCACCGTAACCCTGGCAAGGGACCCTTACAAGGTACTACCAGCCGGGTCAGCTGGACCTCGGTTTTTTAAAGAGGTGTTACTCCTCTATCACTCACCGCTTTGTCCTGGCTTGTGACAGGCAGAGCCTGGCTTCCCAAACATTGAGCCCAGGTTGGCGGGGTTATTATTATTATTATTATTATTATTATTATTATTATGTGTGTGAGAAGGGAACACCATAATTCCACTGGTTATATTTCATATTTTAAACATCTCCAGTACTTGAGCAGCTGTGAGTACGATGAGCTGTCACTTACCAGTGAACTGATATTTATGGGCACACGTGAGATGGATATCGGACCAACCTCTTCTGAGTACATTTGCCTACAGTGTCAAAGGAAAATAATCAAACAGGTGTGCTACAATACGGCAAGGTCTATTCCCTGGAACAACTTACTACAGTGCCGACCACTACCTGGGTTCGAAGACATCGGGATACCATTTCCCGGATTACAAATCATCTTAGAGCCGACCTCACCTGGATCCGATTTCAAAACTGCTATTATAACGTAAGGAACCATTCTGACATATACCTCCAACCTCACCAAGTGGGAAACATTAGCACACACACTTGACCACGCCCCTTCGATGGCATGACCTACCTTATTACCCGGTAGTCACGTGCCCACATGTCCCTATACTGTGGGCTCAAGTGACGAACAAAAATAAATCACAAACAAATTTATCTCACCAACTTGTGGATCGCTAACCATCAACTTCATATTATTATTATTATTATTATTATTATTATTATCTGTAGATCTTTCAGCATTAACTGAACTGTAATCATTTTAATCTTTCATAATTGTCAGGATTGCCATTATTATCGTATTCACTGTATTCTATCACTGTACCATTATGATCGTAATTATTATTATTATTATTATTATTATTATTATTATTATTATTATTATTATTATTATTATTATTATCTTGTCGGGTTTATGGGCATAGCCATGCTACCCGTATAAAATTCATGAGAGAAGGAAAAACATACAATTAAACAAATCCAGCTAACCCTTTCTCTGACTCAAGCCATTCTACACCCTAAATTTAAACACGACGTAAAAATCTCTTAGCAAATGGGCTAGCTATGTATTACAATGGATATGGCTGACAAAAAGGTTCGCCCCATCGTCTCCAGTTGGTCCATGATGATATTAGGCTCTTCTGCTGGATATGTTGCCATAGTAATAGGCTACATGGCTTAACATTAACATATTTAATTGCACTCATAACAACTCCGTGGCCTACCACATCGTATTCGCGGTTGCGCGAGTGTTCATGACACACGTCTTTGCACCGCACTCAGAATATCTTGTATTGTCCGTAACTGATTCGTCAAATACACTGATTGTACATAGATTATCTGTGCCAATTTACAAAGTTATGATGTATTTTCACAATTCTACTGATATGCAAATTATCGCTCGTCTCCCTTGTTTCGGAGAGCTACTACGTCACACTTCACACGTGATTCTATAATTATTATCTTATTATAATTTTCATTTCATTAACCCCCAAATTTCGTTCCATTCCTCATTTCTTACTTGCCTCGTGAAATTAATTACTTGGCTGCTCCTAAACTGTTGGCTACTTTATGGAAAGAATGGGAGGAATATTGTGTTTTGAGTTCAGAGTTTTTGTCCATTGAAGTTCGCTTATTTTATTTTGTGATTCATTTTCAAAATGATCAGTTCTTAAAAACAGGTAAAAATAGTGGCATCACCATGTATCGACAAAAGTAGTGGTATCACCATGTATCTACACTCTCTGTCTGAAAAGTTCGGTGAATGGGCTAGGCTATATTACGAACGGATTGTTGGCTTACCTGAAACAGCCGTTAATGTCCTTCGAAGTAATCCCCGTGGATGGTTATGCACTTCTGAGAACGACTGAACAAGTCCTGGAAACTCCTGGCATAGTCTTCTTAAGGAATAGCCTTCAGTTTGCGTCGTCAATACTCTAAATTGAAAGCAAGAGAGAAGCATGAATTTATGCAACCTGCCTTGCACACCTGATAGACGGGCGGCAGTGAGAAGGGTGAATTTATGCAACCTAACGTGCACACTTGTTCGACGGGTGGCAGTGAGAAGGGTGAATGTTCCGTGGAATGCAATGGTCCTGAAAACCATCGTCACGGGTGACGAGACCTGGTGCCTGAGGCACGACTTCGAAGGCAAACGTCAAAGTATGGAGTATCGGGGTCCAGGGTCGCCGAAAAGCCCTGAAGGGCCAAAGGTTTTAGGACATTTTGGACATCCAACGTAATGTGAGGACCCAACTGAAGGCTATCCCTCAGGAAGACTATGCCGGGAGTAGTGTGGTAACACGGGTTCTGCTTAAAAAAGCAAGTTGTGAGCCCCTGCGACCTTGGAAAGGAAGGAGCCATGCTAGGAGGGCGTGCTTGGATTCGTTTTTTCGTCTCGTTGTGCTCTTTACGGGAATGTAGGTGTCGAAAAGGTGAACCTAGGGTTTTGGGTCTAAAAATGCGTTTTTCACATTTTTTGCCGATTTTTGGAAAACGGGCCATGCTAGGAGGGCGTGCTTGGATTCGTTTTTTTTTTTCGTCTCGTTGTGCTCTTTACGGGAATGTAGGTGTCGAAAAGGTGAAATTAGGGTTTTGGGTCTAAAATGCGTTTTCACATTTTTTGCCGATACTATCTCGCTAACCAATAATCGGATTTAAACCTATGATGTGTCGTAGGAATCGTGGTGAACTCTCCTTTTCTATGGACGGGGTATATTCACCCCAAAATAAAAACTACCCTTACCCGGGGGGGGGGTTAAATTTTTGTATGTGCGCGCACGGACGGCTTTTGTCAAAGGGACCTAACTACACGTTTGTTAATATTTTCTGAACCCCTCATGGGATTTTGCCATAGGCAGTATCCTAGCCCTGGGGGTGACACCCCGTTTTTGAATGTATGATTCATTTTTGTCAAAAGGGCCTAACTACACTTTTGTTCATATCTCGCGAACCAATCATGCTAGGGACTTGTATGAGGGGTCCTAGCACTTGGGCCGACGTCCCCCGTTTGGGGTGGAACTACCCCCCCAAAATTGAAAAATCCATATCTCGGAAACGAAGAACCCTAAAATTAGGTGTGATAGCTTAAAAAATAGGGGATGATATAGGCTTTTACCTCGATTGGTCATTTCACCCCTAAATCAGTAAATAGTCATGTTATGGGGAAAAAAAGTTGTTAAACGGGTAAAAATGATAATTGAACATATGATCTTTTGTTTTTGATGAAAAATAGCAGGGGGTGGAAACCACCCCCAAAATTGAAAAATCCATATCTCGGAAACAAAGAACCCTAAAATTAGGTGTTATAGCTTAAAACATAGGGGATGATTAGGGCTTTTACCTCGATTGGTCATTTCACCCCTAAATCAGTAAATAGTCTTGTTATGGGGAAAAAAGCTGTTAAACGGGTAAAAATGATAATTGAACCTAAGATCTTTTGTTTTTGATGAAAAATAGCAGGGGGTGGAAACCAACCACCCCCAAAATTGAAAAATCAATATCTTGAAAACGAAGAACCCTAAAAATAGGTGTAATGGCTTAAAAAATAGGTCATGACATACGCTTTTACCTGGATAGGTCATTTCACCCCTAAAACAGTAAATAGTGATTTTACAGGGGGGTAAAAAGGTGTTAAACGGATAAAAATTATAATTGAACCTAAGTTCTTTTTTTTTTAAGAAAAATAGTAGGGGGTGTGAAAACAACCCTCAAATTGAAAAATCAATATCTTGAAAACGAAGAACCCTAAAATTAGGTGTGATAGCTTAAAAAATAGGTCATGACATATGCTTTTACATGGATAGGTCGTTTCAACCCTAAAACAGTAAATATAGATTTTACAAGGGGGTAAAAAGGTGTTAAACGGGAAAAAATGATAATTGAACCTAAGATCTTTTGTTTTTGATGAAATATCGCAGGGGAGTGTAAACAACCCCCAAATTGATAAATCGAGAGCTTGGAAACGAAGAACCCTAAAATTAGGTGTGAAAGCTCAAAAAATAGGTCATGACATAGGTTTTACCTGGATAGGTCATTTCACTCTTAAAACAGGGAATAGTCATGTTACTGGAGAAAAAGGTATCAAACACCTAAAAGCATAAGCGTTTTGTGAAACCATGCTATAATGGACATGTGTATGGAGGATGATGGTTATTATTATTATTATTAGGTAATTATGGATTAATGTGTGTATAGATACCTAACCAGTGGCGAGCGTGATGGCGCAGGTGCTTAGCTGCTCGTCTTTACACGGACAGCTGGGATTCAAATCCCGGTGACAGCGGGGGTTGGAATTTCCAGCTGAAAAAACACGTGGCGTCAGGAAGAGCATTCGGCCTTAAATCCCCGGCCAAAACCAAAATGAGCCTGGTTGGCTCCGGCGACTCATACTAATAGGGAAAAGCCGAAGAAAGAAAAATGGTAACTCACCAGTAATAGTAAACATTGGTTTGAGGTGTTGAAGAAGTCAGGATGGCCAACCCCAAAACGTTTTACCTGTCAAGACTCAGTCTACCCTGTTGCAGCCTTTAGAAAAAAATCGAATCGGGGCCTCTGTGGTGACAGTGGACTTATATTCATGATGCTTTTTAAGCAAACATACGCTTGCATACTACCGCTGGGTTGAATCTGCACAGAGACACTGGCTTTGGTTTGTGTAGTGTGCCTTGGTGACAACAGCACTGCGATCTTGTCAGCAAGTTTCATATTACTCGTCTACTTGATAGTGGACGTGCTCTGCACCGTGTTATCATACAGGACATGACTAGATCGTTGTTAGGTTTGACAAAGGCTTAGTGAAGCTTATTGCAACCTTGAAATGAATGTCTTGCTATAGTCGGGATTGGAAGCCAAGACCTTAGGGTTGACAACCAAGTAGGTTAACCACTACACGGTGAGATGGTCAAATAATAATGTAACAGAACATATAGAAACGTTTTCCATAGTTTAACGAATTGGCTAAGAGCCATACCATGAGAGGAGTAGGTAATGGAAATTGAATCCTTAGCTGATGATTATACTACTTGTAATCTAAAGCCATGCCCACGTATAAGCTATCATGTTAGAAAAAGAATTGTATGGCTTGTTTTAAACGGAGAATAATTGTGTTTACTGTGAAACACAAATCTGAATTTAAAATTAGTTTATGTCCTACATAATGTTTGAACTCTTTTTTATTTATACTTTAGTCAAACGCTAACATAGTAGTCATTCAGAAGCCATGGCCGCCTCTTTTCCAACCCTACACCATACGCAGCAGTTAAAATGAATAATGATCACGTTACAGACAGCCAGTTTCAAAGCCATGAGAACTAAGAGAACAAAGAATAAAATTCATGAGCCAGTGAGGAATTCAACATGCTGTCCTTTGGACAAAAGAGAAGCGTTCTACAAACTTAACCACTAAGCTGTCCTATCGACCCTCAATGGTTTGGGTCATCGTAAAGATGAAAATTAAATCTAAGCTATAACTAAAACTAACTACACTCTTATATACTAAAAGAAGAAATGGAGAACAAAAGGACAAATAAAGGACAGAAAGATTAAAAAATGGCCCTCAACCTCAAGCATGTGGATTGAGGGAGTTGGAAGGAAGGAGAGCCATGAAAGGCAGATAAAAAGTATAATAGGAGAGGCTCTGCCCCAGAGGTAATGGATAAAGAGGTGGAAAACTGGACTCAGCCCAGAAATCCCTTGGGGTCGCCAACTTCCAAACTGATCAGCCGTAAGCCCCTTGAGGGTGTAGCCATATGCAGAGTGCATCGCAAGTGGTGGGGCTATATACACCCTACCTTCTTGAGGGGGCTTGAGCAAAAGACAGGAAATAACATGGAAATAAAAACAAGGCTGCCTCCTGACACTAGTAGGATATCAGAAAAAATAAATAAACAAGGGCCAATGAAGTTGCAAAAGGAAGAGACTCCCTAGGCCTCGGATACCCTAATCATGTTGAGGTCGGTAGAGAACAAGAGTTGAGCAAGTGTGGTCGACAGGAAATAAGACAGAGAGGAGCCTAGCACAAGTTAGTGGAAGCAATGACGGTCTCAGCTGGGACTCCGTGATCGTCAACTTACATGACACTAGATATGACGCCCAGGGGTGGAATTAAAGACCTCTTTTGTTTTATATCACTGGCTTTTAAGAACGCTAACACATGGCATGCCTTATAATGCAATACTGGTCCTAGGGTATGCAAAATTGTATTAGAAACTCAGCTAATAATAGTGTGCTTGCCCATGATTATTTTCCCAAGATTAGTACATGGGACTGATAACCATGATTTCCAAGCCCGTAAGTAAGACAAAAACAAATGATTTTCATTTTCCAATGAGTTGGGGTGAGGTGAGGTGAGTTTTCTATACACCAAACTGATGTGGTTTCCCACTTCTACTCCAGGCAAATGCACATTTGATGTTAAGAATAGTGAAATGGTTTGCAAGTGCCCAATGCTAGGACCTGATTAGTGGCTTTTAAAAAATGGAATGGAATGGAGTACACTTACCCCAAAACAAACAAGAGGAGTGTTCGATCCCCCACAACAACCATTCTTAAAGTCAATATAAATGACTATGCACTTCAGCTCATGACGGTCTCCTCTCTCCAATCCTACCCCTTGGTGGTGAAAGGCACACTCTAATACAACCATCATAGTGACAGTTTGTCTGTTAAATATCTAACTATCTCCAGATTTACCTTAAATTTTCCTAAAATCCACTACATTTTCCGCAAATTGACCAAATGACACAACATTCCAGCAAAATTCAACAAATGACTACCAGATTTATTTAAATTCCATTCATTTACCTAAGCATGGTTTAAACTACCTCAAATTCATATAAAATTAGACGAATATAGATGAAAATTCACTAAAATTTACCAAACTTACCCAAAGTGGGCTACAAACCATGAAATTTATCCATTTTTTTGTAAATTCACTATATGTACTCGAAAATTCCATAATATTGCCTTTACAAGTATGCTTTTATTGTTGTTGTTTCGTTTACCACACTCCCTGCAGACAAATACCTCAACATGACTTTCTCCTAGACTAGGAGCTCCACATTCAACATGATAGCTGAGTTTCATTTCCCATAAACTTGTCTCTGAGGTGGGTGTCAGGAAGAGGCATTCAGCTGTAAAAACCACACCCTCACATAGACGTTCATAACCTCTTACGTTGAGGTTGTTAACACTAACGACATTGAATGATTGAACGGTTTCCTTTTCACAATTCCTGTCTATACTTTCCTCTTGAAGGTTGCTAAAATGCAATTAAATTTAATAAATACCTTAAGATGGTTTCATTTGTTTAATGATATGGTGTTGATGATGGATATATACGTTAAGACTATTTTTTGTTAGGTCTTAACTGGCCTTGCAATTAGAAATTGACAAACCAAACATGGGTTATCTACCAGGGGAACACTTTGACCACTATGTTGGTTATTGACCAGTAAGTACAGTTCTAGTAATGAGACAGAAATCCAACACAAACAAAGAGCGCGCAATGCGGTGGAGATTGGTACCACGATGTACTGTCAGTTATGTAGCTATGTGGAATGTACATCACATATGGTTTACTTGAAGGTTTGGAGGTTCCATTAATGATATTTCTACAATAAACCATTTTCAAATGGTCATTCGTTGGTGTGAAAATATTTATTATATGGTATTTTATGTAAACAATTATGATTTATAAACATTTTATACGTTTACTGTATTCATATTTAATGTAAGCACTGGAGGCACTATCGACCAAAATACAGCACTATCTGGAATGTATATTGCATACTTGAAGGTTTGGTGATCCCATTAAAGGTATTCCTACAATAAATGATTTTTAAGTTCTCGTTTTATGGCATGATTATTTAATATATGCTATTTGCTATTAGGATTTGACACTGGAATTATTTTACAAGTAGTTATTTTAATGACCAACAGAGTTTAATGTTAACAAGGCACAACTCTACTTGAAATTTTGAATAACATGTTGCATGTTATACATCATATGCAACTACTGTAAGGCTTGTGATTTATTTAATGCCTTTAACCCTATATTAAACACTCAGTTTGCAATACTGATAACTGCAATGTTACTGAAAAAAATTGAAACAAAATAAAAATCAGCATTGAAAAACCAAAAAGTGGTTGAGCATATATATAGTGGGGAAAAGAAAAGTTTTGTAAATTCTAATGTCCAACAAGACTAATTAAATCAGTAACTGTCAGGGTGGCCGAGTGGTTAAGGCGTTTGACTTAAGATCAAATTTCCAAATATATAAGGAAGCAAGGGTTCGAATCCCTTCCCTGACATAACTATTGCTTGAACATGCAAGAAAACAAGAAATATACACAAACTATGTTTATCAATTTAATCAATTTTTTATTATTTTTTACAAGAGATAGACACACAGAATACAGCTCTTTTTGTTTATCATTTCTTTTAAACCTAACACTTGAGGAAAATTATTTTTTAGGGGATGGGGGTGTTGCTACGTTGACCCATCACACAATAATAGCAGCTTTACGAAGTTCATTTTCTATATTTAATAGCTCTTTCTCATAACCAATATGACCAACCTGTTTACAGGCATGCAAGAGCTGTAGACGTTCGACTAATATATTAGGATCGTTCCATTTGCAATTTTTTATGAATGGTTTCAGAATCTCGGGAAGCAGTTCATCATTATCACCATCATTATGATTATCATCGTCATTATTGTAATCATTTTCATAATGATGATCATTATCATCGTTATCATTACCATCATAATTTCCACCTGTGTCCACAGTCTGTTCAATGGTTTGAGTTGCCTTTGATAGTGTTGAAAGCTTCTTTTTAGATGAGCTAGAATGCTTTAACATTGTTATGTTATTATTACCACTATTACCTTTCCCCACTAACTTCTTGATGGGGTATATTGTCTCTGATAGGGTTGAGGGCTTTTGAGATGTGGGTGCGTGTCTGAACATGGGTTTCACAGGAGGTGTTAAAGATTTCTCATTAATCAACTCGCTAACAGCATGAGTGCGTTGTAGTGTATTAAACTTGAGGTTAATATTATCTTGAGCAGCACTATCTTTCTCTTGGACTTGGTTTCTTGCTTTGGTTTGGGTTTTCCTTACATTTAGACTAGCGTGATTAGTAAGTTTACATTCATGATTGTTTGAAGAAAGTACGTCCAATTCTTTTGTTTTAAGCATTCCTCGACACTGTTTCGATCGTTGCTTTGAACAGCGCCAAATAACAGTTCCATTTTTATTGCTTCGTTTCACAATATATGAATATCCTTTATAGTATGCATAAGGCTTACCATACCTAGTCACTGATACTTCCATATCAACTTTCAAGCACAAACTAATCTCTAGTAAAGACAACTTGGTAATAACAACAATAGTTTAATGTGGGAGCATATATACATGCAAGAAGTGGGAGCAAAGGTGGGGGGTAAAAAGTAGGAGAAAAGTGGCAGCAAATGAGGGAGAAAAAAATTACTCTGAGCAAAAAGTGGGAGCAAATATGGGATCAAATGTGGGAGCAAAGCAAATATAAAAAGTGGGAGCAAATATGCTAACAAATATGTCAACAAATATACCAGCAAAAGTAAATACACAAGTCAAGATAGATTTAAGTGCAAAGAAAATATGGAAGCAAATATGAGAGCAAAAATTGTGTTTTTCTAAAACAACTAGACATAACAAACTTAGTCATAACCTAACGTAACCTAACCTCACCTAACCTAACCTAACCTAACCTCACCTAACCTCACCTCACCTAACTTCACCTAACCTAACCTAACTTCACCTAACCTAACTTGACTGAACTTTACCTAACATAACCCATCATAACTTCACCTAACCTAACTTTACCTAATCTAACTTCACCTAACCTAACTTTCAACTCTCAGATCAAAATTAAATTCTAGGCATAGTTGAGTTGGAACCCAAGACTTCAGGGATAACACACAAGTATACTAGCCACTACACCGCAAAATGGGCAAATTATCATGCAACACAACATAAAGTAAAAGTTTCCTGTAGTGTAACTCATTGGCTGACAACCATAGTTTGGGAATTCAAACCCAAGGCCTCAGGACTTTTGTTTTGAACATTATCAGAAATATTATTCCATTTACATTTTGCTGCTGCTTATAGTTATAGGAGTTGGCATTAATATGGGAAGCAAAAAAGTGGGAGCAAATGTGGGAGCCAATATGGGAGCCAATATGGGAGCAAATATGGGAGCCAATATGAGGCAAAAGTGGGAGCAAATATGGGAGCAAATGTGGGAGCCAGTATGAGAGTCAATATGGAGGCAAATATGGGAGCAAATGTGTGAGCTAATCATCTCACCTCGGATATCGCCAGAGAGTACTCATATCCACCGCTAGGTAGCGGAAACTTACTTTGTGTGTTGTATGTAACTATCTTACAAAGTTTAACCGCATGCAAAACGTCCTTGTATAAGCTGTGCATATAATTTTCATATACAATTAAGACTAAGTGTTCAGAACTCATTGGAACTCAATCCGGAAAGCATGAATTTGGAACAGCATTCCTCATATCAAAGGAATGTGTTGAAACAGTAATCCGGTTTGAGGCAATCAATGAAAGAATGTGCTACATACGAGTGAAAGGCCGATGGTTTAATATATCCATTATCAATGTGCATGCACCTACAAATGGTAAAGAAGATGTGGTGAAAGACAGCTTTTATGAATAGCTGGAGAGGGTGTATGAAGGCCTACCACAACATGATATCAAGATAGTACTAGAAGACTTTAATGCCAAGGTAGGAAAAGAAAAGCACCTACAACCGACGATAGGTAATGAAAGCTTTCATGAGGAAACCTCTGAAAATGGGCTTAGAATGATCTCATTTGCAGAATCAGAAAGCATGCATGTCAGGAGTACGACGTTCCCACACAAGGATATACATAAGGAAACATGGTATTCAGCAGATGGAAAGACGGCAAACCAAATTGACCATATACTAATTTCAAATCGACACAGAAGCGCCATCACTGATATTCGTGCTTACCGGGGAGCTGACATAGGCTCTGACCACAAATTGCTGGTTGCATCCATGGAGGTGAAACTGAAAACTCACCACAAACAACAACAAGGGCGCGCAATACAATATGATCTACAAGCATTAAAGGAAACTCCTCAAACTTGTCAGTACCAAGTGGAAGTGAGCAACAGGTTTGGCGTACTTGATGAAGTAGGAGAAGAAGTGGATGAAAGTGGAACTACAGATATTAATAGATTGTGGAAGGGTATCAAGAAGGTGATTCAAGAATCAGCTAAAAACGCATTACCAAAAGTGGAACGAAAGAAGAAATGGTTTAATGGTACATGCAAAACAGCAGTAGCAGCTAGCATCTCAGCAAGGAAAGCATGGCTACAGGACAGGAGAAATGAAGAATTGGAACAGCACTACAGGGAAACACGAAGAGAAACAAGCATAACCTTACGGAAAGAAAAGAAAAGAAGCTTTACCTTAAACATATGTTAGAGAGTATTGAGAATGACCAGAAGGAGAACAACATCCGTAAAGTATATGGGACGGTGAATAACATTAAGAAAGGTTACCAACCGCGATCAGCAGTTCTCCACGACAACAATGGTAACATCATTGCAGGAACAACCCACATATTACAGGCTTGGAAAGAGTACTTTGACCACTTACTGAACTGCCCTGAACCAGACAACAAATTGAAGAGAACCACTCTTTCAACGGTAGAACCTTTCATAAATGATCCTTCATATGAAGAGGTAACCAGCAGTCTGAAGAAACTGAAAAACCACAAAGCTGCTGGATCTGACGGTATACCAGTTGAATTGCTGAAATATGGGGGTGAGAAGCTTCATGAAAAACTGCATAAACTTATCCTGAAAATATGGCGCGAGGAACAAATACCGGATGAATGGAAGGAAGCAATTATTGTTCCAATACATAAGAAAGGAGATAAACATAACTGCGGAAATTACAGAGGAATATCCCTACTTGTCACAGCTTACAAATTACTGTCGCACATATTATTACAACGTCTAATTCCATACACCGAAGATATAATAGGAGACTATCAGAATGGTGTCCGTAAAAACAGATCAACAACAGACAATATATTTTGTATTAAGACAATCAATGAAAAAGTTTGGGAATATAACAAAAACGTCCATTACCTATTTATTGACGTCCAAAAGGCCTATGACTCAGTCCACAGAGAAACGGTGTGGGAAATTATGGCAGAATACGGAATCCCACAGAAACTTATCAGCCTGGTCAAAATGTGTATGGAGGAGACAGTGAGCAAAGTGACACACTGTGGATCCGTATCAGACGGTTTTGAAAACAGAACAGGACTAAAACAAGGTGATGCGCTCTCCCCATTTCTCTTCAACATCGTTATGGAAAAAGTAATTCGGGAAACCAAAGAAGCTGCAACTGGAGACCTAGCAGATAACAAACACAACATCCTGGCATATGCAGATGACATTGTATTAATAGGAAATAATGGAGGAGAAATTGAAGCTTTATTCAGGAAATTGAATGAAACTGCTGCAAAAATAGGTCTAAAGATTAATGAAGAGAAGACAGAATACATGATCATACAGAGAGGAAACATGACTACAGACCAACGCAACAACCTTCATATAGGCAATTTTACCTTTAAGAACACGCCAAACTTCAAATACCTTGGGGTAAATATAAATGACTGCAATAGAAGACAAGTTGAACACCAAATTAGATTACGTAATGCAAACAAAGTTTACTTTTCCCTGCATAAATTACTTTCCTCCAAACTTTTGACCAGGAAAACAAAACTAAAACTATACAACACGATCATCAGGCCGGTACTGCTATACGGAGCCGAAACATGGAGTGTGACCAAAAGGGAGCAACGCCAACTTACAGTCTTCGAAAACAAGATATATAGAAAAATTTTCGGACCCATATTTGACCAGGAAACACAAAGATGGGTTCTCAGATCAAATCATGACCTGTACAAGTTGGCTAATCAACCCGGAGTAGTGGACGTCATGAAAGCGAAACGGCTGCAATGGGCAGGGCATGTTATCAGAATGGACGCTGCCAGAATAGTTCGCCAGGTGTATGAGAAGAAGATCGAAGGCTCAAGACCCCCTGGAAGACCTAGGAGTAGATGGCAAGATGAGGTGACCTCTGACTGCAGACAAATGGGTATTACTGTATGGGAGAATACTACGCTGGATAGGAGGAAATGGAGGCAGATAGTGAGAGCGGCACGGGATCGTCACGTCCCAGAAAAGCCAACGGAGTGAGTGAGTGTGTGAGTGAGTGTTCAGAACTAACATGTATAGCCCTTCTAGGGTATGTAGAGGATCCTTAGCAAGAAAGACTGACTAACCCAGGAGTGTAAAGCCTTGCCATATGCAGTAAGCATCTGTTGGCAGAAATGGTTCCTAATAATAACGGACTTAATGAATATGAAACGTGTTTTGAGTGTCGTCTTCAATCCTATTTTATACGTTGTGATACGTGTATGGATTTAAGACGACACACAAAAGACAACACCCAGAAACCTTCAAGTAAACCATATGTGATGTACATTCCACATAGCTACATAACTGACAATACATCGTGGTACCAATCTCCACCGCATTGCGCGCTCTTTGTTTGTGTTGGATTTCTGTCTCATTACTAGAACTGTACTTACTGGTCATTAACCAACATATTGGTCAAAGTGTTCCCCTGGTAGATAACCCATGTTTGGTTTGTCAATTTCTAATTGCAAGGCCAGTTAAGACCTAACAAAAATTAGTCTTAACGTATATATCCATCATCAACACCATATCATTAAACAAATGAAACCATCCTAAGGTATTTATTAAATTTAATTGCATTTTAGCAACCTTCAAGAGGAAAGTATAGACAGGAATTGTGAAAAGGAAACCGTTCAATCATTCAATGTCGTTAGTGTTAACAACCTGAACGTAAGAGGTTATGAACGTCTATGTGAGGGTGTGGTTTTTACAGCTGAATGCCTCTTCCTGACACCCACCTCAGAGACAAGTTTATGGGAAATGAAACTCAGCTATCATGTTGAATGTGGAGCTCCTAGTCTAGGAGAAAGTCATGTTGAGGTATTTGTCTGCAGGGAGTGTGGTAAACGAAACAACAACAATAAAAGCATACTTGTAAAGGCAATATTATGGAATTTTCGAGTACATATAGTGAATTTACAAAAGAAATGGATAAATTTCATGATTTGTAGCCCACTTTGGGTAAGTTTGGTAAATTGTAGCGAATTTTCATCTATATTCGTCTAATTTTATATGAATTTGAGGTAGTTTAAACCATGCTTAGGTAAATGAATGGAATTTAAATAAATCTGGTAGTCATTTGTTGAATTTTGCTGGAATGTTGTGTCATTTGGTCAATTTGCGGAAAATGTAGTGGATTTTAGGAAAATTTAAGGTAAATCTGGGGATAGATAGGTATTTAACAGATAACCTGTCACTATGATGGTTGTATTAGAGTGTGCCTTTCACCACCAAGGGGTAGGATTGGAGAGAGGAGACCGTCATGAGCTGAAGTGCATAGTCATTTATATTGACTTTAAGAATGGTTGTTGTGGGGGATCGAACACTCCTCTTGTTTGTTTTGGGGTAAGTGTACTCCATTCCATTCCATTTTTTAAAAGCCACTAATCAGGTCCTAGCATTGGGCACTTGCAAACCATTTCACTATTCTTAACATCAAATGTGCATTTGCCTGGAGTAGAAGAGGGAGACCACATCAGTTTGGAGTATAGAAAACTCACCTCATCTCACCCCAACTCATTGGAAAATGAAAATCATTTGTTTTTGTCTTACTTACGGGCTTGGAAATCATGGTTATCAGTCCCATGTACTAATCTTGGGAAAATAATCATGGGCAAGCACACTATTATTAGCTGAGTTTCTAATACAATTTTGCATACCCTAGGACCAGTATTGCATTATAAGGCATGCCATGTGTTAGCGTTCTTAAAAGCCAGTGATATAAACCAATGAGGTCTTTAATTCCACCCCTGGGCGTCATATCTAGTGTCATGTAGGTTGACGATCACGGAGTCCCTGCTGAGACCGTTATTGCTTCCACTAACTTGTGCTAGGCTCCTCTCTGTATTATTTCCTGTCGACCACACATGCTCAACTCTTGTTCTCTACCGACCCCAACATGATTAGGGTATCCGAGGCCTAGGGAGTCTCTTCCTTTTGTAACTTCATTGGCCCTTGTTTATTTATTTTTTCTGATATCCTACTAGTGTGAGGAGGCAGCCTTGTTTTTATTTTCATGTTATTTCCTGTCTTTTGCTCAAGCCCCCTCAAGAAGGTAGGGTGTATATAGCCCCACCACTTGCGATGCACTCTGCATATGGCTACACCCTCAAGGGGCTTACGGCTGATCAGTTTGGAAGTTGGCGACCCCAAGGGATTTCTGAGCTGAGTCCAGTTTCCTCCTCTTTATCCATTACCTCTGGGGCAGAGCCTCTCCTATTATACTTTTTATCTGCCTTTCATGGCTCTCCTTCCTTCCAACTCCCTCAATCCACACGCTTGAGGTTGAGGGACATTTTTTAATCCTTCTGTCCTTTATTTGTCCTTTTGTTTTCCATTTCTTCTTTTAGTATATAAGAGTGTAGTTAGTTTTAGTTATAGCTTAGATTTAATTTTCATCTTTACGATGACCCAAACCATTGAGGGTCGATAGGACAGCTTAGTGGTTAAGTTTGTAGAACGCTTCTCTTTTGTCCAAAGGACAGTATGTTGAATTCCTCACTGGCTTATGAATTTTATTCTTTGTTCACTAGTTCTCATGGCTTTGAAACTGGCTGTCTGTAACGTGATCATTATTCATTTTAACTTCAGCGTATGGTGTAGGATTGGAAAAGAGGCGGCCATGGCTTCTGAATGACAACTATGTTAGCGTTTGTCTAAAGTATTAAAAAAAAAGAGTTCAAACATTATGTAGGACATAAACTAATTTTAAATTCAGATTTGTGTTTCACAGTAAACACAATTATTCTCCGTTTAAAACAAGCCATACAATTCTTTTTCTAACATGATAGCTTATACGTGGTCATGGCTATAGATTACAAGTAGTATAATCATCAGCTAAGGATTCAATTTCCATTACCTTCTCCTCTCATGGTATGGCTCTTAGCCAATTCGTTATACTATGGAAAACGTTTCTATATGTTCTGTTACATTATTATTTGACCATCTCACCGTGTAGTGGTTAACCTACTTGGTTGTCAACCCTAAGGTCTTGGCTTCCAACCCCGACTATAGCAAGACATTCATTTCAAGGTTGCAATAAGCTTCACTAAGCCTTTGTCAAACCTAACAACGATCTAGTCATGTCCTGTATGATAACACGGTGCAGAGCACGTCCACTATCAAGCAGACGAGTAATATGAAACTTGCTGACAAGATCGCTGTGCTGTTATCACCAAGGCACACTACACAAACCAAAGCCAGTGTCTCTGTGCAGATTCAACCCAGCGGTTGTATGCAAGCGTATGTTTGTTTAAAAATCATCATGAATATAAGTCCACTGTCACCACAGAGGCCCCGGTTCGATTTTTTTTTCTAAAGACTGCAACAGGGTAGACTGAGTCTTGACAGGTAAAACGTTTTGGGGTCCATTCGTGAAGCATGGCAAAGGGTTGGCCATCCTGACTTCTTCAACACCTCAAACCAATGTTTACTATTACTGGTGAGTTACCATTTTTCTTTCTTCGGCTTTTCCCTATTAGTATGAGTCGCCGGAGCCAACCAGGCTCATTTTGGTTTTGGCCGGGGAATTAAGGCCGAATGCCCTTCCTGACGCCACGTGTTTTTCCAGGTGAAAATTCCAACCCCCGCTGTCACCGGGATTTGAATCCCAGCTGTCCGTGTAAAGACGAGCAGCTAAGCACCTGCGCCATCACGCTCCCCACTGGTTAGTTATCTATACACACATTAATCCATAATTACCTAATAATAATAATAATAACCATCATCCTCCATACACATGTCCATTAAAGCATGGTTTCACAAAACTCTTATGCTTTTAGGTGTTTGATACCTTTTTCCCCTGTAACATGACTGTTCCCTGTTTTTAGAGTGAAATGACCTATCCAGGTAAAAGCCTATGTCATGACCAATTTTTTAAGCTTTCACACCTAATTTTAGGGTTCTTCGTTTTCAAGATATTGATTTTTCAATTTGGGGGTTGTTTTCACACCCCCTACTATTTTTCTTCTAAAACAAAAGATCTTAGGTTCAATTATCATTTTTTCCCGTTTAACACCTTTTTACCCCCTTGTAAAATCTATATTTACTGTTTTAGGGTTGAAACGACCTATCCATGTAAAAGCATATGTCATGACCTATTTTTTAAGCTATCACACCTAATTTTAGGGTTCTTCGTTTTCAAGATATTGATTTTTCAATTTGGAGGTTGTTTTCACACCCCCTACTATTTTTCTTCAAAAACAAAAGATCTTAGGTTCAATTATCATTTTTACCCGTTTAACACCTTTTTACCCCCCTGTAAAATCACTATTTACTGTTTTATGGGTGACATGACCTATCCAGGTAAAAGCGTATGTCATGACCAATTTTTAAGCCATTATACCTATTTTTAGGGTTCTTCGTTTTCAAGATATTGATTTTTCAATTTGGGGGGGGGGGGTTCCACCCCCTGCTATTTTTCATCAAAAACAAAAGATCTTAGGTTCAATTATCATTTTTACCCGTTTAACACTTTTTTCCCATAACATGACTATTTACTGATTTAGGGGTGAAATGACCAATCGAGGTAAAAGCCCTAATCATCCCCTATTTTTTTAAGCTATCACACCTAATTTTAGGGTTCTTTGTTTCCGAGATATAGATTTTTCAATTTTGGGGGTGGTTCCCACCCCCTGCTATTTTTCATCAAAAACAAAAGATCTTAGTTTCAATTATCATTTTTATCCGTTTAACACCTTCTTTTCATAACATGACTATTTACTGATTTAGGGGTGAAATGACCAATCGAGGTAAAAGCCTATATCATCCCCTATTTTTTAAGCTATCACACCTAATTTTAGGGTTCTTCGTTTCCGAGATATGGATTTTTCAATTTTGGGGGGTAGTTCCACCCCCAAACGGGGGACGTCGGACCAAGTGCTAGGACCCCTCATACAAGTCCCTAGCATGATTGGTTCGCGAGATATGAACAAAAGTGTAGTTAGGCCCTTTTGACAAAAATGAATCATACATTCAAAAACGGGGTGTCACCCCCAGGGCTAGGATACTGCCTATGGCAAAATCCCATGAGGGGTTCGGAAAATATTAACAAACGTGTAGTTAGGTCCTTTTGACAAAAGCCGTCCGTGCGCGCACATACAAAAAATATTACCCCCCCCCCCCCGGGTAAGGGTAGTTTTTATTTTGGGGTGAATATACCCCGTCCATAGAAAAGGAGAGTTCACCACGAGTCCTACGACACCTCATAGGTTTAAATCCGATTATTGGTTAGCGAGGTAGTATCGGCAAAAAATGTGAAAAACGCATTTTTAGACCCAAAACCCTAAGTTCACCTTTTCGACACCTACATTCCCGTAAAGAGCACAACGAGACGAAAAAAACGAATCCAAGCACGCCCTCCTAGCATGGCCCGTTTTCCAAAAATCGGCAAAAAATATGAAAAACGCATTTTTAGACTCAAAACCCTAAGGTCACCTTTTCGACACCTACATTCCCGTAAAGAGCACAACGAGACGAAAAAAACGAATCCAAGCACGCCCTCCTAGCATGGCCCGTTTTCCAAAAATCGGCAAAAAATATGACAAACGCATTTTTAGACCCAAAACCCTAAGTTCACCTTTTCGACACCTACATTCCCGTAAAGAGCACAACGTGACGAAAAAAACGAATCCAAGCACGCCCTCCTAGCATGGCCCGTTTTCCGAAAATCGGCAAAAAGTGTGAAAAACGCATTTTTAGACCCATAACCCTAGGTTCACCTTTTCGACACCTACATTCCCGTAAAGAGCACAACGAGACGAAAAAAACGAATCCAAGCACGCCCTCCTAGCATGGCCCGTTTTCCAAAAATCGGCAAAAAATGTGAAAAACGCATTTTTAGACCCAAAACTCTCGGTTCACCTTTTCGACACCTACATTCCCGTAAAGAGCACAACGAGACGAAAAAAACGAATCCAAGCACGCCCTCCTAGCATGGCCCGTTTTCCAAAAATCGGCAAAAAATGTGAAAAACGCATTTTTAGACCCAAAACCCTAGGTTCACCTTTTCGACACCTACATTCCCGTAAAGAGCACAACGAGACGAAAAAAACGAATCCAAGCACGCCCTCCTAGCATGGCCCGTTTTCCAAAAATCGGCAAAAATTGTGAAAAACGCATTTTTAGACCCAAAACCCTAGGTTCACCTTTTCGACACCTACATTCCCGTAAAGAGCACAACGAGACGAAAAAAACGAATCCAAGCACGCCCTCCTAGCATGGCTCCTTCCATTCCAAGGTCGCAGGGGCTCACAACTTGCTTTTTTGAGCAGAACCCGTGTTACCACACTACTGCCGGGACTTGAACAGCCGTTCTAAGAAGTGCATAACCATCCACGGGGATTACTTCGAAGGATAGTAACGGCTGTTTCAGGTAAGCCAACAATCCGTTCGTGATATAGCCTAGCCCATTCACCCAACTTTTCAGACAGAGGGTGTACAAAAATAGTGGTATCGCCATGTATTGACAAAATTAGTGGTAACATCATGTATCGACAAAAATAGTGGCATCACCATGTATCGACGTAAATAGTGGCATCACCATGTATCGACAAAAATAAAAATCTGGCAGTTCATTAAAATGGTGATGTAAATCCAGCTCGCCTATTTTCTAAATAACTGGATGTATTTTCAGATATCGTATTCCTAAATCACCGAGTTACATTAAACTGTGGAAATATCCCTACATATGAATCTGTCTAATAATTCAATTACTCATAAATTTGTCGTCCATGGTTTTAGCAAATTTTCGTTTTAGAAAGAAAATATTTCGTTTGAGTATTGGGTAGATTATTGGCTGAGGAATAACCTAACCACCAAGGGAAGATGATTGAGAAAAGGAGGTGGGTTTCGGACAGGAGAAAAGGGATAGAAAAATAGGATGAGAGTCCCACAAAAGTTATAAATTTAAACTTAAATGCACTTAGAGGCGGTTGCCACCGCAAATCCGCTCTCTGATACCTAAAGTGGGTAACGACTTGGTCTAAGCTGACGGGAAACACAGCTAAGACTTGGGCGGTTTGCCAGAGAAAGGCTTTAGTGTATTCCCTCTCAAGCATGCATAAGACTACTATGGGGAAGGGTGATAGTCTGGCAAGACAAATAGTAAAAGATTTATTCTGTATTAACGATGGCATGAACTGAGGAAGAGTTAGGAAAGCCAGGATCTTGCCTAACTGTAGTATTAGAGAAATGATAAATCCAAAAACAAATATTTAATTTATTTAACAAGGCAAAAGAAGTTGATAACTTTAACAAGTATATATTTTCAATTTGTTTGACAATTTTGGGGTCACAGACCTCAGAAAGCATTTGACGTTTGCGCCAGGCAATTAACAATTCTTGAGGTTTCAAACCTTATATATGTTCTAAAATCTTTATAAGAAAAAAAAACAAATGAAGTAATAAAAATTTAACAATAAATAGAGTACAAGGTGTGTACTTTAAGAAACTCCTGAGAGAATATTCTAGAAGGAGTGACAACTTCGAAAATAACAATAAGAAAAACATGAAGAATAAGATAGAAGTTCCTACAACTTCTTATATTGAAGCTGAATTACTTTTGGTTATTATACAAATAAGGGCAGGTCACTTACTGTGAAACCTGAAGAGAAAATCAAAAGGAAGGTTCTCGACCTCCTATGTTTAAGTAGGACTCACGAGCCAAATGGGGCAGTTTCCATTTCGTGAGACCTAGAAATAACTCACTCAAGAGTTGAAAGAATTGTTTTCCCTGATTATAAGGTAGAAACAATGTAAGCTTGAACCGTGTATAAAACACGTAGTTATGCAGAAATTAATTAATGATAAACAAGCAAGATGGAAGGGCACTTCATAAGTGACACCTTATAGAAAAGTTACAATTTTATTAATATGGTTTGTTAGTAGAAGGTTGAGGAAAGATCATTGGAATTTAGGATCAATGTTCATGGCCTTATTTAATGTAACGATCGCGACGCGGTAGAAAAGTGGGACAAGCACTAGTTTTCACTATAGTCTGTTAAATAGATGAAAAGTTCACTGTAGAAACACGAACGTTTATGGAAAAGAAAGTTATTGAAATGATGAAAATAACTGGTTGCACTAGATAGGCGAGAGTCTATTTCTTGAGAAGGTTGTGAATTACAATTAAATACGCCATAGAACAATCCAACGGTGGAAGAAAATTTAGCTATTGCAGTAATTTATAAGGAAGATTCCTCATTTTAAATAGTATTCCCACAAGTTAGTGAAAAATACATGACGGCAGGACTTGTAGATAAAGTACAGGATCTGGAAGGTTCCAGAACGATCTTAATAGAAGAATGGGGCCAAAGATAATCCAGCGGAGGAACTAGCTTGGTGAATTATAGACAGCCGGTATTAGATAATATCCCACGTAGTGAGAAGATTTCCCATTTAAATAGCTTAAGAAAAGCTACTTTCTATTAGGGTTGGCTTAGACAGACAAAAGCTCAACATGGCAAATCCCGCGAAGAATGATTTTTGCCCCAAATAAGTAATCTCACGCTGTCTATAAAATATCGTTAAAAGCATGTAGAAGTTAAAACGGATGAAGATGAAGTTAAAACTTGAAGTAAGTACTTATCTTTGTTGCATAGCGAAGGTGAAGTTCCCTTGACGGATACTTAAAGTGCCAACATGGAGTATAACGTAGAGAGTGTCTCTTGGTTTGAGGAGACTGGCTCTGGTTGAGCCTTGACTGACCGAGTCACCTGCCGACTTACAAGTGAGACCCACTCAGCGAAGCACGGAGGGTCCGAGGAAGGGAAAGAGTGGGGGTAGGAGACAAAAGGAGAACATATAAGCATGACCAACATTGTAAACTTAAATTCTCTTGAGGAAATGGTCTTCAAAGAGTTGATAGCAGGCGATACTAGCACAGCATGGTGAGTGAAGAAGTAGACGAAGATCTTTTCATCACGGAGATAATAGCTGGCGATGGCAACGAGATCTGGTGGCCAGATGGATAAGGAAGTCCTCTTGCACCAGGAAGAATTGAGGAGTTTCAGAGATTCGCTGCTAGATGACGCTAGGTGGGTCATGGAAGATATATATCTAGAACAGACTCACAAAGACATAAGAGACATGACCATCAAAGAGAAAATAGAAGATCACTGTTGGTGTTTGATAAAGAGGAAGGAATGAACAAGCAAAGAGCATTAAACTTTATTCTCTCGTACCGTGTATTCCAAGAATACACCATACTGGGAGGGAAACACCAACAGAGAACAAAGAAGCAGTTAAACATTTAAAGGTAATGGAGTGATCAAAGACAGTGGTCTTGTGATCGGACCATTAATGGTCTAGATTTTGGCCACCCTGACTCTCCCATCTCTTCCAGGATAACACTCGGTCACTCTACCAGAAGTCCAAACTAGGGGGGGGGGGAGAAACATCCCTAACCAAGACCAAGTCCCCCACTTTAATGACGGGACTGGAAAGAAACCACTTCTGTCTTCGTTGCAAGGAAGTTAAATATTCCAAGTTCCACCTCTTCCAAAAAGAATTACGGAGGGCTTCAAGTTTACGCCAAACAATAGGCAAATTAGAATCCCTGTAAGATTTGGGAAGAGGAGGAGGGGCAGAAAGTGAAGTGCCGATAAGGAAGTGACCAGGTGTTAGTGGAAGCAAGTCATCAGGGTCATTGGAAAGAGGGGTTAAAGGGCGAGATTTAACAACACCCTCAATCAGAACGGATAGTGAATTGAATTACTCGTAAGTCAAAATGCGATTGCCTAAGACCTTTCTTAAATGACGTTTAGTGAGCTTTACGCAAGATTCCCACCTACCACCGTGATGAGGAGCGTAGGGAGGTATAAAGCGCCATTTGAAACCCTTTGAGTAGGAAAAATTAGAAATTTGTTCCATGGCAGGAGAGGAAGTGAGAGCTTTCTTCCACAGGGAAGCTGCGCCCTGAAAAGTGGAAGCGTTATCAGAGAACATCTCTGAAGGAACACCACGTCTAGCAGTGAAGCGAGAGACAGCTGATAAAAAGTAAGAAGTAGAAGCATTCGTTACTAGTTCCAAGTGGATTGCGCCAGTAACCATGCAAACAAAGAGAGAAACATAAAGCTTACCAAACAATTTGCGTTTAGCTTCAGGAGAATTTCGTTGATATTGGAACGGACCCATATAGTCCACACCAGTTAGAGCAAATGGGCGTATAGGAGAGGAGCGAAAAGAAGGCAGATCGCTCATTAATTGAGTATTGATTTTAGGTTTCGCTTTGAAACAAGGAATGCACTTGTGAATTACAGAAGAAACTTCATGAATTCCATTTATGATCCAGTACTTTTCCCTTAAGAGGCAAAGCAGAGTGCGTGTACCAACATGCAGATTACGATAATGAAAGTCCCGTATAATTAAGGAAGTTACGTGATGTTTGGAAGGCAAAATAACGGGATGCTTTTTGTCCTCAGAGAGCAGAGATTGCGAGAGACTGCCACCTACCCTGAGTAACCCATGGTCATCAAGGAACGGGGCTAAAGCACGTAAACGACTGGATTTGGGAAGATCCCATTTAGAAGAAAGTAAAGACAATACAGAAGAAAAGGCTTCTTGCTGTGTCAGTTGTAAAACCTTAATGGTAGCGAGATTCAATTCATGATTGGTAAGGTGTGGTTTGGGGAGAAGAGGTTGGTCAACCACAAAATATTTCCATCTAAGGAGATAGGCGACAATTCGAAGTAATTTATGAAAGGAAGAATAGAGGGACAGCAAGGGATGAGAAGCGTTGGAAACAAGACACGAAGCAATAGATAGAGGTACTTTAGCGTCAGGCAAGTTGGAGTTTGTAACTGGAGGTTTAGAAGGCCATGGTCTTTTATTAACCACGAGGGCCCATGCCAGTACAATTGGGAAGCTGCCAATTGAGAGGGTAAACAACCACGAGCGGTAATATCGGCTGGATTATCAGCACTGGGCACATGCCTCCATTGACATCCAGAAGAAAGAATTTGAATTTTGGAAACTCTGTTTGCAACAAAAGTTTGCCAGTGAGAGGGGTTCTTGGCGATCCAAGAAAGGGTGATCATGGAATCGCTCCAGAGATAGATTTGCGAGAATTCGACTTTTAATACATCCCGTAATTTCTTAACAAGTTCTGCACCCATGAGTGCAGCGCACAATTCAAGCCTAGGCAAAGTGATAGTTTTAAGAGGAGCGACCTTCGATTTGGCACAAACAAGGTTGGAAACTGAAGATCCATAGAATGAACCGTGATAAACTAAATATGCGCAGCAACCTAAGCTTTTTCGGAACTGTCCGCGAACACATGAACGAAAAAAGATGCATTAGAATAAGAGCTAATTAAATTCCTGGGAATTTCAATAAGGGAAAGATCCAGCAAATTGCTGCGAAACGAGAGCCAACGATTAAGAAAAGAAAGAGGGACAGTGTCATCCCATTCACATTTGAGCGACCACAGCTCTTGCATGAAGAGTTTGGCTATAACGATAACTGGGGCAAGGAATTGAAGCGGATCGAAAATTTTTGCAATTTCAGAGAGAATTTGTCTTTTTGTGTTAGGAAGCTCTTCTGCGAGCGAAACTTTATAGAAGAGAGTGTCAGTGCTAGTGCACCCATGAACTCCTAGAGTTTTTATGGATTCGGAGTTTCCACAAATTTCGACAGAAGAAGGATCTAGGTCTTCGATGGGAAACTGGGCGAGAAACTCAGGGGAGTTGGAATTCCACTTATGAAGTGGGAAACCTCCATTCCTTAGCAATGCCTGAAGTTCTAAAGACACAAAAGAAGCTTCCTCCAAAGTGGGGAAGGACTGCAAATAATCGTCAACATAGAATGACGTAGTTCGTGCTTCAGAGGCTTTGGAATTAAATAAATGACCATCTTGTGAGGCTAGCAAGTGTAGGGATCGGATAGCAAGGAAAGCAGAGGGTTTTAAGCCATAAGTAACCGTTTTTAAGCGAAATACCTTAATGGGCTTACTGATTTCATCACGCCACATGATTCTTTGGAGATCTCGTTGTTCCGGTTGAATTAACACTTGACGGTACATCTGTTTTATATCAGCTATGACAGCTATGGGAAATAATCGAAAGTTTAAGAGTATAGCAGATAGATCTGATTGAATAGCAGGACCAGAGTAAAGAGTGTCGTTAAGGCTGTTGCCATTAACGTCGGGTGATGAACCATTGAAAACAACTCGGATTTTATCTTTTACAAGAGGGGTTTTCCACACGGGATGATGATTTAAATAAACCGTTTCAATTGGGGGGTGCAATTCATCATCAGATTTGTTAACAACATCCATATGATCTAAGCTTTCATACTCATCCATGAAATCAGTGTACTGCTGTTTAACAAGAGGTTCTTTCTTGAATTTGCTCTCGATAGCGAAGAGAGCTTTTCGAGCTTTGGGCTGAGAGTTAATAAGTTTTGGAGGATTATGTAATCTTGGCATTTTAACAACAAACCGGCCATCAGAAGAACGAGTGGTGGTGTTCAAAAAAAGTTGCTCACAGAATTCATTTTCTGAAGAGGTTACATTAGGAGGATCAACGCTTTCAAGCTTCCAGAACTGTTCCAGGTCAGTATTGGAGAAGTAACATTGCGGTGCGGTTTGGGGAGAATAATGGGGAAGTTGACCTGTGACGATCCATCCAAAATTAGTGTCTCTGGCGACCACGTTTGAGGATAACTTGCGAACCTGTTTACGAAGGCAATTCCAGAAAACATTGGCACTAAAGAGTATGTCAATAGGGTTTTGCATGTTGAACAAAGGATCGGCTAGCCTTAAATGCGAGGGAATGTTTAACCCTGAAATATCCACAGAGTGACTTGGAGTGTCTTCTCCAATGATATTGAGAATTAGACAATTAAGTTTAAAAGAGTTGTTTCTATGACAAATATCTCTTATGGTTAGCTTCGAGAATTGTAAAGCCTGCGATTTTGAGCTGTTGATGCCCGACACGTTAATAGAAGTGGGGTTTAAAGGTAGGCCTAGTTTTCTAATCAAGGAATTAGACACAAAATCATGAGTTGCCGCTGAATCTAGAAGACCGCGTGCACGGACCCAGTTGCCCAAGTTATCCTGAACTTCGATTTGGACAGTAGACAAAAATACTTGAGCACTGCGAATGGACTTGGCATTTTGAATATACGATGAAGCATTAGAACTGTTAGCACTATCATTTTTCGGAGAAGTAGATGCTGTCGATGACCTTGCCTGATCATGACGATGTAGCAAAGTGTGATGAGCCTTTTCACAATGGTAGCAAAGTCTTGTGGACTTGCAATTAGAAGCAGAATGCGTGGGCGCTAGGCAGTTGAAGCAATGTTTGTTATTGAAGACAAACTTCCTTCGATCTTCGACAGACAATTCGTTAAAGGATTTGCACGAGTACAATGTGTGAAACTTTTTACAGAGCATGCATTTTAAAGATTTGTTGAGCGGCCTGATATGTTCTCTTGGATGGTTAAAAGAAGCGGAACGAGCTTGCTTGTTCTCGACAGATGGGGGCTGATGACCATTTGAAAAGACAAGGTTTTTCTAAAAAATGTGACCCTTATGACTCGTTTCGACATTTTCGCACTGAAATGAGAGTGCTGTAAGGACTTGGCATCGGCTGTTGAGAAACGAGATGAGGTGTTCGAACGAGTATTCCTCCTTGCGAGCGAGTTCGATCTCCCAAGCCTGTAAAGTCGAAAAATCGAATCTGGATGTAGCTAGATGAATGAGAATAGTGTCCCACGTTTGGACTGGTTGCTTAAGTTGATATAATGCTCTAACATTTAACTGCATAGAGTCTAACAGGTCTCTTAAAGAGGTGACGTCATTAGGTTTAACGGCTGGTAGGTTGAACAGACAGCGGATATGACGAGCTACATACAAACGTAAATTGCCATATCTCTCTTTAAGGAGATTAAAGGCGATGTGGTAGTTATCTGCGCCTAAAGGCAGTGACTGAACCAAGGCCAAGGCCTCGCCTTCCAAGGACGCACGCAGGAAATAGAACTTATGAATGTCGACAACGTCTGAGTTTTCATGAATAAGTGAGCAGTAAAGTTCATAAAAAGAATACCATTCACCTTCCTGGCCTGAGAAGTGAGGTAGGCTTATCTTTGGAAGTAACGGTTTCGGGTTATCCTTGTGAACTGGAGCGGGTGCGAACTGAGCCGGATTGATGACCCTAGTGTCCGGTTCTGAGATACTGCGGATCAGTTGGTGGGCCTTGGCAATCCCTTCAAAGTACAAGGGTTCGACCTCGTCCCGATCCGATTGAAGTTCTGGGCAAGCGGATTCAATCTCGGTTTGAGTTTGATCGTAATAATCATAGGACCGTTCGTACAACTTAAGGCGTTGTGTCAAGATGTCTAAATCACACTCTGCAGGATTTAATTTGTTGATGAAATTTCTGAATCTAGTGAGTTGCCCTTTATAGGAAGAACGTCTGGCAATGAGAGTTTCATCCCTTTCAGTAGGAGCCATGTCAAAGAAAATAGATTAAAATGTAACTCACGAAACTGTTGAAACTTGGAGATGCTGTCAGGCTGGCAGCAGCGAATAAGTTGAAAGAAGGGGACACCCCAAAGAAGACAGGAGTGGCCTCTTTCCACTTCGCAGGCATTGCACGATGTAGTTATAGCTGAAAGATTCAAAGCAGGTATTAATAATTTGTAAGGTATTGTCAAATAATCTTTTAAACAGAAAAAATGACAAGTGGACTCTCCCGGGTTTCTGGTACCAAATTTTGGGTAGATTATTGGCTGAGGAATAACCTAACCACCAAGGGAAGATGATTGAGAAAAGGAGGTGGGTTTCGGACTGGAGAAAAGGGATAGAAAAATAGGATGAGAGTCCCACAAAAGTTATAAATTTAAACTTAAATGCACTTAGAGGCGGTTGCCACCGCAAATCCGCTCTCTGATACCTAAAGTGGGTAAGGGCTTGGTCTAAGCTGACGGGAAACACAGCTAAGACTTGGGCGGTTTGCCAGAGAAAGGCTTTAGTGTATTCCCTCTCAAGCATGCATAAGACTACTATGGGGAAGGGTGATAGTCTGGCAAGACAAATAGTAAAAGATTTATTCTGTATTAACGATGGCATGAACTGAGGAAGAGTTAGGAAAGCCAGGATCTTGCCTAACTGTAGTATTAGAGAAATGATAAATCCAAAAACAAATATTTAATTTATTTAACAAGGCAAAAGAAGTTGATAACTTTAACAAGTATATATTTTCAATTTGTTTGACAATTTTGGGGTCACAGACCTCAGAAAGCATTTGACGTTTGCGCCAGGCAATTAACAATTCTTGAGGTTTCAAACCTTATATATGTTCTAAAATCTTTATAAGAAAAAAACCAAATGAAGTAATAAAAATTTAACAATAAATAGAGTACAAGGTGTGTACTTTAAGAAACTCCTGAGAGAATATTCTAGAAGGAGTGACAACTTCGAAAATAACAATAAGAAAAACATGAAGAATAAGATAGAAGTTCCTACAACTTCTTATATTGAAGCTGAATTACTTTTGGTTATTATACAAATAAGGGCAGGTCACTTACTGTGAAACCTGAAGAGAAAATCAAAAGGAAGGCTCTCGATCTCCTATGTTTAAGTAGGACTCACGAGCCAAATGGGGCAGTTTCCATTTCGTGAGACCTAGAAATAACTCACTCAAGAGTTGAAAGAATTGTTTTCCCTGATTATTAGGTAGAAACAATGTAAGCTTGAACCGTGTATAAAACAAGTAGTTATTCAGAAATTAATTAATGATAAACAAGCAAGATGGAAGGGCACTTCGTAAGTGACACCTTATAGAAAAGTTACAATTTTATTAATATGGTTTGTTAGTAGAAGGTTGAGGAAAGATCATTGGGATTTAGGATCAATGTTCATGGCCTTATTTAATGTAAACGGACGATCGCGACGCGGTAGAAAAGTGGGACAAGCACTAGTTTTCACTATAGTCTGTTAAATAGATGAAAAGTTCACTGTAGAAACACGAAAGTTTATGGGAAAGAAAGTTATTGAAATGATGAAAATAACTGGTTGCACTAGATAGTTGAGAGTCTATTTCTTGAGAAGGTTGTGAATTACAATTAAATACGCCATAGAACAATCCAGCGGTGGAAGAAAATTTAGCTATTGCAGTAATTTATAAGGAAGATTCCTCATTTTAAATAGTATTCCCACAAGTTAGTGAAAAATACATGACGGCAGGACTTGTAGATAAAGTACAGGATCTGGAAGGTTCCAGAACGATCTTAATAGAAGAATGGGGCCAAAGATAATCCAGCAGAGGAACTAGCTTGGTGAATTATAGACAGCGGGTATTAGATAATATCCCACGTAGTGAGAAAATTTCCCATTTAAATAGCTTAAGAAAAGCTACTTTCTATTAGGGTTGGCTTAGACAGACAAAAGCTCAACATGGCAAATCCCGCGAAGAATGATTTTTGCCCCAAATAAGTATCTCACGCTGTCTATAAAATATCGTTAAAAGCATGTAGAAGTTAAAACGGATGAAGATGAAGTTAAAACTTGAAGTAAGTACTTATCTTTGTTGCATAGCGATGGTGAAGTTCCCTTGACAGATACTTAAAGTGCCAACATGGAGTATAACGTAGAGAGTGTCTCTTGGTTTGAGGAGACTGGCTCTGGTTGAGCCTTGACTGACCGAGTCAACTGCCGACTTACTAGTGAGACCCACTCAGCGAAGCACGAAGGGTCCAAGGAAGGGAAAGAGTGGGGGTAGGAGACAAAAGGAGAACATATAAGCATGACCAACATTGTAAACTTAAATTCTCTTGAGGAAATGGTCTTCAAAGAGTTGATAGCAGGCGATACTAGCACAGCATGGTGAGTGAAGAAGTAGACGAAGATCTCTTGATCACGGAGATAATAGCTGGCGATGGCAACGAGATCTGGTGGCCAGATGGATAAGGAAGTCCTCTTGCACCAGGAAGAATTGAGGAGTTTCAGAGATTCGCTGCTAGATGACGCTAGGTGGGTCATGGAAGATATATATCTAGAACAGACTCACAATGACATAAGAGACATGACCATCAAAGAGAAAATAGAAGATCACTGTTGGTGTTTGATAAAGAGGAAGGAATGAACAAGCAAAGAGCATTAAACTTTATTCTCTCGTACCGTGTATTCCAAGAATACACCAAGTATTCCTCACGTAAACTCAATAAATCACGTACTGTACTTCTTGCGTAGTCGCTTTGATAACGATGTAGACATCGCAGGATCTTTTAACGATTATGAATTTGTACGAATGTCACATATATTTTCCTGAGTTAAGAATCTGCCCATGTCTTTTTTTTATGTTCTTCTTTCAGCAGCACATCATTATCAATTCCCCCTGAACTTTGGCTTTCTCATCTCATTGATCTACTGTATATTGAATTATTACTTTCAGTCGGTCAAGGTGAGTAAGTAGGCTACATGTTGCCTGCCTTCCCAGAGGATTCCATTGGAATCATATAGCCTACAACATTACAAAGTCTACCATTATTGATTTCACCATTTTGCCTCAACTGATCTGCCGTCTACATTCAGTTGACAGTGCGAATCTCAGTCGCGTTGATAACGGCACAAACATTGCAGGACAGTTTAATTATTATAATTTGCTTCGATTGTAGAACACTACAGGTTAAGAATCTACAACAGTGGTAGATAGCAACAATTTCCTTGTTCTCGAGGAATGAGCCAGCGTACTATTGAACATCGCGGTAGGGCAAAGCGGCGCAACATTAGACGAGACTAAACGGGTACAGACAGGTCCGTATTTAGGGCTCCTGACGCCCCTGGCCAAAAAATAAGAATAAAAAATCTTTGCTACCCCCGACTTAAAATAGTAAGTAGATTTATTATTAAAGTTTCCTGTTTCTTCAACTCTGTGTGTATTTATCTATGAGAGAAAAACACTAGAAATATGCGTTTATTAATATTACAATAGACACCTAATCCATTGAACACAGAACCAATGGCGCCAAAACAGCAATTATTTAAATAAGAAGCGTTCTCATTAACAAACAAGTTTAAGATTTTTTCATTACTACAATTTGACTTTCAAGTCAGATTCAACAGCAAAAACACCAAGAAGACTAAGACTGCCCTTTTTATGTGTCCATAAATAATCAACATTTCAAATGTGCGACAGATGAATATTCTCTTTTGTATGTGTGGGGGGGGGGGGGGGATAAATTTAATAAGTTGACGTTTAATGCCCAAGCGGTTTTGTACAGTTTTCCAAATTTTTTTCCGCCCCTAAAACCTGCACAATTTATCCCCCATAATTATGGGCCTCAACAGAGTAAAGCCCGACCTTAAGGGACAACTGTTTTACTGTCTGCAAAGAGAACATAGTTTTACAAGTTGAGGTCTGCCAGCGGCGTTGCCATGTTTAGAAATATCTCCACAACGTGTTTTCATATCCTCACTGCCCAAGGGAGGTGATAGTGTTGGGGGAATATACAGCGGTAGCACAGCTCGCTAAAGCGCAGCGCTAAGCCATGGGGAGAACATACTGCGGTAGCACAGCTCGCTAGAGCTCAGCGCTAAGCCATGGGGGGGGGGACATACAGCGGTAGCACAGCTCGCTAGAGCTCAGCGCTAAGCCATGGGGAGAACATACAGTGGTAGCACAGCTCGCTAGAGCTCAGCGCTAAGCCATGGGGGGGAACATACAGCGGTAGCACAGCTCGCTAAAGCGCAGCGCTAAGCCATGGGGAGAACATACAGCGGTAGCACAGCTCGCTAGAGCTCAGCGCTAAGCCATGGGGGGAACATACAGTGGTAGCACACCTCGCTAAAGCGCAGCGATAAGCCATGGGGGGAACATACAGTGGTAGCACAGCTCGCTATAGCGCAGCGCTAAGCCATGGGGGGGGGGAACATACAGCGGTAGCACAGCTCGCTAAAGCGCAGCGCTAAGCCATGGGGAGAACATACAACGGTAGCACAGCTCGCTAGAGCTCAGCGCTAAGCCATGGGGGGGAACATACAGTGGTAGCACAGCTCGCTAAAGCGCAGCGCTTAGCCATGTGGGGGAACATACAGCGGTAGCACAGCTCGCTAGAGCGCAGCGCTAAGCCATGGGGAGAACATAGAGCGGTAGCACAGCTCGCTAGAGCTCAGCGCTAAGCCATGGGGAGAACATACAGCGGTAGCACAGCTCGCTAAAGCTCAGCGCTAAGCCATGGGGGGAAACATACAGTGGTAGCACAGCTCGCTAAAGCGCAGCGCTAAGCCATGTGGGGGAACAGACAGCAGTAGCACAGCTCGCTAAAGCGGAGCTAAGCCATGTAGGGAACATACAGTGGTAGCACAGCTCGCTAGAGCTCAGCGCTAAGCCGTGGGGAACATACAGCGATAGCACAGCTCGCTAAAGCGCAGCGCTAATCCATGGGGGGAACATACAGCGGTAGCACAGCACGCTAAAGCGCAGCGCTAAGCCATGGGGAGAACATACAGCGGTAGCACAGCTCGCTAGAGCTCAGCGTTAAGCCATGGGGGGGAAAATACAGTGGTAGCACAGCTCGCTAAAGCGCAGCGCTAAGCCATGTGGGGGAACATACAGCGGTAGCACAGCTCGCTAGAGCGCAGCGCTAAGCCATGTGGGGGAACAAACAGTGGTAGCACAGCTCGCTAGAGCTCAGCGCTAAGCCATGGGGAGAACATACAGCGGTAGCACAGCTCGCTTGAGCTCAGCGCTAAGCCATGGGGGGGGGGGGGGGAACATACAGCGGTAGCACAGCTCGCTAAAGCGCAGCGCTAAGCCATGGGGGGGAACATACAGTGGTAGCACGGCTCGCTAAAGCGCAGCGCTAAGCCATGTGGGGGAACATACAGAGGTAGCACAGCTCGCTAAAGCGCAGCGCTAAGCCATTTGGGGGAACATACAGTGGTAGCACAGCTCGCTAGAGCTCAGCGCTAAGCCGAGGGGGGAACATACAGTGGTAGCACAGCTCGCTAAAGCGCAGCGCAAAGCCATGGGGGGGAACATACAGCGGTAGCACAGCACGCTAAAGCGCAGCGCTAAGCCATGTGGGGGAACATACAGTGGTAGCACAGCTCGCTAAAGCGCAGCGCTTAGCCATGTGGGGGAACATACAGCGGTAGCACAGCTCGCTAGAGCGCAGCGCTAAGCCATGGGGAGAACATAGAGCGGTAGCACAGCTCGCTAGAGCTCAGCGCTAAGCCATGGGGAGAACATACAGCGGTAGCACAGCTCGCTAAAGCGCAGCGCTAAGCCATGGGGAGAACATACAACGGTAGCACAGCTCGCTAGAGCTCAGCGCTAAGCCATGGGGGGGAACATACAGTGGTAGCACAGCTCGCTAAAGCGCAGCGCTTAGCCATGTGGGGGAACATACAGCGGTAGCACAGCTCGCTAGAGCGCAGCGCTAAGCCATGGGGAGAACATAGAGCGGTAGCACAGCTCGCTAGAGCTCAGCGCTAAGCCATGGGGAGAACATACAGCGGTAGCACAGCTCGCTAAAGCTCAGCGCTAAGCCATGGGGGGAAACATACAGTGGTAGCACAGCTCGCTAAAGCGCAGCGCTAAGCCATGTGGGGGAACAGACAGCAGTAGCACAGCTCGCTAAAGCGGAGCTAAGCCATGTAGGGAACATACAGTGGTAGCACAGCTCGCTAGAGCTCAGCGCTAAGCCGTGGGGAACATACAGCGGTAGCACAGCTCGCTAAAGCGCAGCGCTAATCCATGGGGGGAACATACAGCGGTAGCACAGCACTCTAAAGCGCAGCGCTAAGCCATGGGGAGAACATACAGCGGTAGCACAGCTCGCTAGAGCTCAGCGTTAAGCCAAGGGGGGGGGGGGGGGAAATACAGTGGTAGCACAGCTCGCTAAAGCGCAGCGCTAAGCCATGTGGGGGAACATACAGCGGTAGCACAGCTCGCTAGAGCGCAGCGCTAAGCCATGTGGGGGAACAAACAGTGGTAGCACAGCTCGCTAGAGCTCAGCGCTAAGCCATGGGGAGAACATACAGCGGTAGCACAGCTCGCTAGAGCTCAGCGCTAAGCCATGGGGGGGGGGAACATACAGCGGTAGCACAGCTCGCTAAAGCGCAGCGCTAAGCCATGGGGGGGAACATACAGTGGTAGCACGGCTCGCTAAAGCGCAGCGCTAAGCCATGTGGGGGAACATACAGAGGTAGCACAGCTCGCTAAAGCGCAGCGCTAAGCCATGTGGGGGAACATACAGTGGTAGCACAGCTCGCTAGAGCTCAGCGCTAAGCCGAGGGGGGAATATACAGTGGTAGCACAGCTCGCTAAAGCGCAGCGCTAAGCCATGGGGGGGGGAACATACAGCGGTAGCACAGCACGCTAAAGCGCAGCGCTAAGCCATGTGGGGGAACATACAGTGGTAGCACAGCTCGCTAGAGCTCAGCGCTAAGCCTAGGGGGGAACATACAGCGGTAGCACAGCTCGCTAAAGCGCAGCGCTAAGCCATGGGGGGGAACATACAGCGGTAGCACAGCACGCTAAAGCGCAGCGCTAAGCCATGGGGAGAACATACAGCGGTAGCACAGCTCGCTAAAGCGCAGCGCTAAGCCATGGGGGGGAACCTACAGTGAGAGCGCAGCTCGCTAGAGCTCAGCGCTAAGCCGTGGGGGGAACATACAGCGGTAGCACAGCTCGCTAAAGCGCAGCGCTAAGCCATGGGGAGAACAGGCAGCGGTAGCACAGCACGCTAGAGCTCAGCGCTTAGCCATGGGGGGAACATACAGTGGTAGCACAGCTCGCTAAAGCGCAGCGCTAAGCCATGTGGGGGAATATACAGCGGAGCACAGCTCGCAGAAGCGCAGCGCTAAGTCATGTGGGGGAACATACAGTGGTAGCACAGCTCGCTAGAGCTCAGCGCTAATCCGTGGGGGGAACATACAGCGGTAGCACAGCTCGCTAAAGCGCAGCGCTAAGCCGTGGGGGGGGGACATACAGCGGTAGCACAGCACGCTAAAGCGCAGCGCTAAGCCATGTGGGGGAACATACAGTGGTAACACAGCTCGCTAGAGCTCAGCGCTAAGCCGGTGGGGGAACATACAGGGGTGGCACAGCTCGCTAAAGGGCAGCGCTAAGCCATGGGGGGGAACATACAGCGGTAGCACAGCACGCTAAAGCGCAGCGCTAAGCCATGGGGAGAACATACAGCGGTAGCACAGCTCGCTAAAGCGCAGCGCTAAGCTATGGGTGGGGGAACATACAGTGGTAGCACAGCTCGCTAGAGCTCAGTGCTAAGGCATGAGGAGAACAAACAGCGGTAGCACAGCTCGCTAAAGCGCAGCGTAAAGCCATGGGGAGAACATACAGCGGTAGCACAGCTCGCTAGAGCTCAGCGCTAAGCCATGGGGGGGAACATACAGTGGTAGCACAGCTCGCTAAAACTCAGCGCTAAGCCGTGGAGGGAACATACAGTGGTAGCACAGCTCGCTAAAGCGCAGCGCTAAGGCATGGGGAGAACATACAGCGGTAGCGCAGCACGCTAAAGCGCAGCGTAAAGCCAATTGGAGAACATACAGCGGTAGCACAGCTCGCTAGAGCTCAGCGCTAAGCCATGGGGAGAACATACAGCGGTACCACAGCTCGCTAGAGCGCAGCGCTAAGCCATGGGGGGAAACATACAGCGGTAGCACTGCTCGCTAAGGCGCAGCGCTAAGCCATGGGGAGAACATACAGCGATAGCACAGCTTGCTAGAGCTCAGCGCTAAGCCGTGGGGGGAACATACAGCGGTAGCACAGCTCGCTAGAGCGCAGCGCTAAGCCATAGGGGGAAACATACTGCGGTAGCACAGCTCGCTAAAGCGCAGCGCTAAGCCATGGGGAGAACATACAGCGGTAGCACAGCTCGCTAGAGCGCAGCGCTAAGCCATGGGGGGAACATACAGTGGTAGCACAGCTGGCTAAAGCGCAGCGCTAAACCATGGGGAGAACATACAGCGGTAGCACAGCTCGTTAAGCGCAGCGCTAAGCCATGGGGGGGAACATACAGCGGTAGCACAGCTCGCTTAAGCGTAGCGCTATGCCATAGGGAGAACATACAGCGGTAACACAGCTCACTAAAGCGCAGCGCTAATACATGGGGGGGGGAACATACAGTGGTAGCACAGCTCGTTAAAGCGCAGCGCTAAGCCATGGGGAGAACATACAGCGGTAGCACAGCTCTCTGGAGCGCAGCGCTAAGCCATGGGGGGAACATACAGCGGTAGCACAGCTTGCTAAAGCGCAGCACTAAGCCATGAGGGGGAAACATACAGCGGTAGCACAGCACACTAAAGCGCAGCGCTAAGCCATGTGGGGGAACAGACTGCAGTAGCACAGCTCGCTAAAGCGGAGCTAAGCCATGTAGGGAACATACAGTGGTAGCACAGCTCGCTAGAGCTCAGCACTAAGCCGTGGGGAACATACAGCGGTAGCACAGCTCGCTAAAGCGCAGCGCTAATCCATGGGGGGAACATACAGCGGTAGCACAGCACGCTAAAGCGCAGCGCTAAGCCATGGGGAGAACATACAGCGGTAGCACAGCTCGCTAGAGCTCAGCGTTAAGCCATGGGGGGGGGGGGGGAAATACAGTGGTAGCACAGCTCGCTAAAGCGCAGCGCTAAGCCATGTGGGGGAACATACAGCGGTAGCACAGCTCGCTAGAGCGCAGCGCTAAGCCATGTGGGGGAACAAACAGTGGTAGCACAGCTCGCTAGAGCTCAGAGCTAAGCCATGGGGAGAACATACAGCGGTAGCACAGCTCGCTAGAGCTCAGCGCTAAGCCATGGGGGGGGGGGGGAACATACAGCGGTAGCACAGCTCGCTAAAGCGCAGCGCTAAGCCATGGGGGGGAACATACAGTGGTAGCACGGCTCGCTAAAGCGCAGCGCTAAGCCATGTGGGGGAACATACAGAGGTAGCACAGCTCGCTAAAGCGCAGCGCTAAGCCATGTGGGGGAACATACAGTGGTAGCACAGCTCGCTAGAGCTCAGCGCTAAGCCGAGGGGGGAACATACAGCGGTAGCACAGCTCGCTAAAGCGCAGCGCTAAGCCATGGGGGGGAACATACAGCGGTAGCACAGCACGCTAAAGCGCAGCGCTAAGCCATGTGGGGGAACATACAGTGGTAGCACAGCTCGCTAGAGCTCAGCGCTAAGCCTAGGGGGGAACATACAGCGGTAGCACAGCTCGCTAAAGCGCAGCGCTAAGCCATGGGGGGGAACATACAGCGGTAGCACAGCACGCTAAAGCGCAGCGCTAAGCCATGGGGAGAACATACAGCGGTAGCACAGCTCGCTAAAGCGCAGCGCAAAGCCATGGGGGGAACCTACAGTGATAGCGCAGCTCGCTAGAGCTCAGCGCTAAACCGTGGGGGGAAACATACAGTGGTAGCACAGCTCGCTAAAGCGCAGCGCTAAGCCATGGGGAGAACATACAGTGGTAGCACAGCACGCTAGAGCTCAGCGCTTAGCCATGGGGGGAACATACAGTGGTAGCACAGCTCGCTAAAGCGCAGCGCTAAGCCATGTGGGGGAATATACAGCGGAGCACAGCTCGCAGAAGCGCAGCACTAAGCCATGTGGGGGAACATACAGTGGTAGCACAGCTCGCTAGAGCTCAGCGCTAATCCGTGGGGGGAACATACAGCGGTAGCACAGCTCGCTAAAGCGCAGCGCTAAGCCGTGGGGGGAACATACAGCGGTAGCACAGCACGCTAAAGCGCAGCGCTAAGCCATGTGGGGGAACATACAGTGGTAACACAGCTCGCTAGAGCTCAGCGCTAAGCCGGTGGGGGAACATACAGGGGTAGCACAGCTCGCTAAAGCGCAGCGCTAAGCCATGGGGGAAACATACAGCGGTAGCACAGCACGCTAAAGCGCAGCGCTAAGCCATGGGGAGAACATACAGCGGTAGCACAGCTCGCTAAAGCGCAGCTCTAAGCCATGGCGAGAACATACAGCGGTAGCACAGCTCGCTAAAGCGCAGCGCTAAGCCATGGGGAGAACATACAGCGGTAGCACAGCTCGCTAGACCTCAGCGCTAAGGCATGGGGAGAACATACAGCGGTAGCGCAGCACGCTAAAGCGCAGAGTTAAGCCATGGGGGGGGGGGGGGGGAACATACAGTGGTAGCACAGCTCGCTAAAACTCAGCGCTAAGGCATGGGGAGAACATACAGCGGTAGCACAGCTCGCTAAAGCGCAGCGCTAAGCTATGGGGGGGAACATACAGTGGTAGCACAGCTCGCTAGAGCTCAGCGCTAAGGCATGAGGAGAACAAACAGCGGTAGCACAGCTCGCTAAAGCGCAGCGTAAAGCCATGGGGAGAACATACAACGGTAGCACAGCTCGCTAGAGCTCAGCGCTAAGCCATGGGGGGGAACATACAGTGGTAGCACAGCTCGCTAAAACTCAGCGCTAAGCCATGGGGGGGCACATACAGTGGTAGCACAGCTCGCTAATGCACAGCGCTAAGCCATGGGGGGGAGGGGGGAACATACAGTGGTAGCACAGCTCGCTAAAGCGCAGCGCTAAGGCATGGGGAGAACATACAGCGGTAGCGCAGAACGCTAAAGCGCAGCGTAAAGCCAATTGGAGAACATACAGCGGTAGCACAGCTCGCTAGAGCTCAGCGCTAAGCCATGGGGAGAACATACAGCGGTACCACAGCTCGCTAGAGCGCGGCGCTAAGCCATGGGGGGAAACATACAGTGGTAGCACTGCTCGCTAAAGCGCAGCGCTAAGCCATGGGGAGAACATACAGCGATAGCACAGCTCGCTAGAGCTCAGCGCTAAGCCGTGGGGGGAACATACAGCGGTAGCACAGCTCGCTAGAGCGCAGCGCTAAGCCATAGGGGGAAACATACAGCGGTAGCACAGCTCGCTAAAGCGCAGCGCTAAGCCATGGGGAGAACATACAGCGGTAGCACAGCTCGCTAGAGCGCAGCGCTAAGCCATGGGGGGAACATACAGTGGTAGCACAGCTGGCTAAAGCGCAGCCCTAAACCATGGGGAGAACATACAGCGGTAGCACAGCTCGTTAAGCGCAGCGCTAAGCCATGGGGGGGAACATACAGCGGTAGCACAGCTCGCTTAAGCGTAACGCTATGCCATAGGGAGAACATACAGCGGTAACACAGCTCACTAAAGCGCAGCGCTAAGCCATGGGGGGGGGGGGAACATACAGTGGTAGCAAAGCTCGTTAAAGCGCAGCGCTAAGCCATGGGGAGAACATACAGCGGTAGCACAGCTCTCTGGAGCGCAGCGCTAAGCCATGGGGGGAACATACAGCGGTAGCACAGCTCGCTAAAGCGCAGCACTAAGCCATGAGGGGGAAACATACAGCGGTAGCACAGCACACTAAAGCGCAGCGCTAAGCCATGGGGAGAACCTACAGCGGTAGCACAGCTCGCTAAAGCGCAGCGCTAAGCCATGGGGGGGAACATACAGCGGTAGCACAGCCTACTAAAGCGTAGCGCTAAGCCACGGGGAGAACATACAGCGGTAGCACAGCTCGCTAAAGCGCAGCGATAAGCCATGTGGGGGAACATACAGCGGTTGCACAGCTCGCTAATGCGCAGCGCTAAGCCATGGGGGGAAACATACAGCGGTAGCTACGCTCGCTAAAGCGCAGAGCTATGCCATGAGGGGGAAACATACAGCGGTAGCTACGCTCGCTAAAGCGCAGCACTAAGCCATGGTGGGAATATACACCGGTAGCACAGCTCGCAAAAGCGCAGCGCTAAGCCATGGGGAGAACATACAGCGGTAGCACAGTTCGCTAAAGCGCCGCGTAAGCCAGGGGGGGGGGGAACATACAGCGGTAGCACTCAGCGCTAAGCCGTGGGGGAACAGTCAGCGGTAGCACAGCTCGCTAGAGCGCAACCCTAAGCCATGGGGAGAACATACAGCGGTAGCACAGCTCACTGGAGCGCAGCGCTAAGCCGTGGGGGGAACATACAGCGGTAGCACAGCTCGCTAATGCGCAGCGCTAAGCCATGAGGGGGAAACATACAGCGGTGGCTAAGATCGAAAAGCGCAGCGCTAAGCCATGGGGGAACATACAGCGGTAGCACAGCTCACTAAAGCTTAGCGCTAAGCCATGGGGAGAACATACAGCGGTAGCACAGCTCGCTAAAGCGAAGCGCTAAGCCATGGGGGGTACATACAGCGATAGCACAGCTCGCTAAAGCGTAGCGCTAAGCCATGGGGAGAACATACAGCGGTAGCACAGCTCGCTAAAGCGCAGCGCTAAGCCATGGGGGTGGGAACACACAGCGGTAGCGCAGCTCGCTAAAGCGCAGCGCTAGGCCATGGGGGGAAACATACAGAGGTAGCTACGCTCGCTAAAGCGCAGCGCTAAGCCGTGGGGGGAACATACAACGGTAGCACAGCTCGCTAAATCGCAGCGCTAAGCCATGGGGAGAACATACAGCGGTAGCACAGCTCGCTAGAGGTCAGCGCTAATCCGTGGGGGTGAACATACAGTGCTGGCACAGCTCGCAAAAGCGCAGCGCTAAGCCATGTGGGGGAACATACAGCGGTAGCACAGCTCGCTAAAGCGCAGCGCTAAGCCATGTGGGGGAACATACAGTGGTAGCACGGCTCGCTAGAGCTCAGCCCTAAGCCGTGGGGGGAAAATACAGCGGTATTACAGCTCGCTAAAGCGCAGCGCTTAGCCATGGGGGGGAACATACAGCGGTAGCACAGCACGCTAAAGCGCAGCGCTAAGCCATGGGGAAAACATACAGCGGTAGCACAGCTCGATAAAGCGCAGGGCTAAGCAATGGGGGGGAACATACTGTGGTAGCACAGCTCGCTAGAGCTCAGCGCTAAGCCGTGGGGGAACATACAGCGGTAGTACAGCTCGTTAAGGGCAGCGCTAAGCCATGGCGAGAACGTACAGTGGTAGCACAGCTCGCTAGAGCTGAGTGCAAAGCCATGGGGGGAACATACAGTGGTAGCACAGCTCGCTAAAGCGCAGCGCTAAGCCATGTGGGGGAATATACAGCGGAGCACAGCTCGCAGAAGCGCAGCACTAAGCCATGTGGGGGAACATACAGTGGTAGCACAGCTCGCAAGAGCTCAGCGCTAATCCGTGGGGGGAACATACAGCGGTAGCACACCTCGCTAAAGCACAGCGCTAAGCCGTGGGGGGGAACATACAGCGGTAGCACAGCACGCTAAAGCGCAGCGCTAAGCCATGTGGGGGAACATACAGTGGTAACACAGCTCGCTAGAGCTCAGCGCTAAGCCGGTGGGGGAACATACAGGGGTAGCACAGCTCGCTAAAGCGCAGCGCTAAACCATGGGGGAAACATACAGCGGTAGCACAGCACGCTAAAGCGCAGCGCTAAGCCATGGGGAGAACATACAGCGGTAGCACAGCTCGCTAAAGCGCAGCTCTAAGCCATGGCGAGAACATACAGCGGTAGCGCAGCTCGCTAAAGCGCAGCGCTAAGCCATGGGGAGAACATACAGCGGTAGCACAGCTCGCTAGACCTCAGCGCTAAGGCATGGGGAGAACATACAGCGGTAGCGCAGCACGCTAAAGCGCAGAGTTAAGCCATGGGGGGGGGAACATACAGTGGTAGCACAGCTCGCTAAAACTCAGCGCTAAGGCATGGGGAGAACATACAGCGGTAGCACAGCTCGCTAAAGCGCAGCGCTAAGCTATGGGGGGAACATACAGTTGTAGCACAGCTCGCTAGAGCTCAGCGCTAAGGCATGAGGAGAACAAACAGCGGTAGCACAGCTCGCTAAAGCGCAGCGTAAAGCAATGGGGAGAACATACAGCGGTAGCACAGCTCGCTAGAGCTCAGCGCTAAGCCATGGGGGGGAACATACAGTGGTAGCACAGCTCGCTAAAACTCAGCGCTAAGCCATGGGGGGGAACATACAGTGGTAGCACAGCTCGCTAATGCACAGCGCTAAGCCATGGGGGGGAGGGAAGAACATACAGTGGTAGCACAGCTCGCTAAAGCGCAGCGCTAAGGCATGGGGAGAACATACAGTGGTAGCGCAGCATGCTAAAGCGCAGCGTAAAGCCAATTGGAGAACATACAGCGGTAGCACAGCTCGCTAGAGCTCAGCGCTAAGCCATGTGGAGAACATACAGCGGTACCACAGCTCGTTAGAGCGCAGCGCTAAGCCATGGGGGGAAACGTACAGCGGTAGCACTGCTTGCTAAAGCGCAGCGCTAAGCCATGGGGAGAACATACAGCGATAGCACAGCTCGCTAGAGCTCAGCGCTAAGCCGTGGGGGGAACATACAGCGGTAGCACAGCTCGCTAAAGCGCAGCGCTAAGCCATGGGGAGAACAGGCAGCGGTAGCACAGCACGCTAGAGCTCAGCGCTTAGCCATGGGGGGAACATACAGTGGTAGCACAGCTCGCTAAAACGCAGCGCTAAGCCATGTGGGGGTATATACAGCGGAGCACAGCTCGCAGAAGCGCAGCGCTAAGCCATGTGGGGGAACATACAGTGGTAGCACAGCTCGCTAGAGCTCAGCGCTAATCCGTGGGGGGAACATACAGCGGTAGCACAGCTCGCTAAAGCGCAGCGCTAAGCCGTGGGGGGGGACATACAGCGGTAGCACAGCACGCTAAAGCGCAGCGCTAAGCCATGTGGGGGAACATACAGTGGTAACACAGCTCGCTAGAGCTCAGCGCTAAGCCGGTGGGGGAATATACAGGGGTAGCTCAGCTCGCTAAAGGGCAGCGCTAAGCCATGGGGAGAACATAGAGCGGTAGCACAGCTCGCTAAAGCGCAGCTCTAAGCCATGGGGAGAACATACAGCGGTAGCACAGCTCGCTAATGCGCAGCGCTAAGCCTTGGGGAGAACATATCGCGGTAGCACAGCTCGCTAGACCTCAGCGCTAAGGCATGGGGAGAACATACAGCGGTAGCGCAGCACGCTAAAGCGCAGAGTTAAGCCATGGGGGGGGGGGGAACATACAGTGGTAGCACAGCTCGCTAAAACTCAGCGCTAAGGCATGGTGAGAACATACAGCGGTAGCACAGCTCGCTAAAGCGCAGCGCTAAGCTATGGGGGGGAACATACAGTGGTAGCACAGCTCGCTAGAGCTCAGCGCTAAGGCATGAGGAGAACAAACAGCGGTAGCACAGCTCGCTAAAGCGCAGCGTAAAGCAATGGGGAGAACATACAGCGGTAGCACAGCTCGCTAGAGCTCAGCGCTAAGCCATGGGGGGGAACATACAGTGGTAGCACAGCTCGCTAAAACTCAGCGCTAAGCCATGGGGGGGAACATACAGTGGTAGCACAGCTCGCTAATGCACAGCGCTAAGCCATGGGGGGGAGGGAAGAACATACAGTGGTAGCACAGCTCGCTAAAGCGCAGCGCTAAGGCATGGGGAGAACATACAGTGGTAGCGCAGCATGCTAAAGCGCAGCGTAAAGCCAATTGGAGAACATACAGCGGTAGCACAGCTCGCTAGAGCTCAGCGCTAAGCCATGTGGAGAACATACGGCGGTACCACAGCTCGTTAGAGCGCAGCGCTAAGCCATGGGGGGAAACGTACAGCGGTAGCACTGCTTGCTAAAGCGCAGCGCTAAGACATGGGGAGAACATACAGCGATAGCACAGCTCGCTAGAGCTCAGCGCTAAGCCGTGGGGGGAACATACAGCGGTAGCACAGCTCGCTAAAGCGCAGCGCTAAGCCATGGGGAGAACAGGCAGCGGTAGCACAGCACGCTAGAGCTCAGTGCTTAGCCATGGGGGGAACATACAGTGGTAGCACAGCTCGCTAAAACGCAGCGCTAAGCCATGTGGGGGAATATACAGCGGAGCACAGCTCGCAGAAGCGCAGCGCTAAGCCATGTGGGGGAACATACAGTGGTAGCACAGCTCGCTAGAGCTCAGCGCTAATTCGTGGGGGGAACATACAGCGGTAGCACAGCTCGCTAAAGCGCAGCGCTAAGCCGTGGGGGGGGACATACAGCGGTAGCACAGCACGCTAAAGCGCAGCGCTAAGCCATGTGGGGGAACATACAGTGGTAACACAGCTCGCTAGAGCTCAGCGCTAAGCCGGTGGGGGAATATACAGGGGTAGCTCAGCTCGCTAAAGGGCAGCGCTAAGCCATGGGGAGAACATACAGCGGTAGCACAGCTCGCTAAAGCGCAGCTCTAAGCCATGGGGAGAACATACAGCGGTAGCACAGCTCGCTAATGCGCAGCGCTAAGCCTTGGGGAGAACATATCGCGGTAGCACAGCTCGCTAGACCTCAGCGCTAAGGCATGGGGAGAACATACAGCGGTAGCGCAGCACGCTAAAGCGCAGAGTTAAGCCATGGGGGGGGGGAACATACAGTGGTAGCACAGCTCGCTAAAACTCAGCGCTAAGGCATGGTGAGAACATACAGCGGTAGCACAGCTCGCTAAAGCGCAGCGCTAAGCTATGGGGGGGGGAACATACAGTGGTAGCACAGCTCGCTAGAGCTCAGTGCTAAGGCATGAGGAGAACAAACAGCGGTAGCACAGCTCGCTAAAGCGCAGCGTAAAGCCATGGGGAGAACATACAGCGGTAGCACAGCTCGCTAGAGCTCAGCGCTAAGCCATGGGGGGGAACATACAGTGGTAGCACAGCTCGCTAAAACTCAGCGCTAAGCCGTGGAGGGAACATACAGTGGTAGCACAGCTCGCTAAAGCGCAGCGCTAAGGCATGGGGAGAACATACAGCGGTAGCGCAGCACGCTAAAGCGCAGTGTAAAGCCAATTGGTGAACATACAGCGGTAGCACAGCTCGCTAGAGCTCAGCGCTAAGCCATGGGGAGAACATACAGCGGTACCACAGCTCGCTAGAGCGCAGCGCTAAGCCATGGGGGGAAACATACAGCGGTAGCACTGCTCGCTAAGGCGCAGCGCTAAGCCATGGGGAGAACATACAGCGATAGCACAGCTTGCTAGAGCTCAGCGCTAAGCCGTGGGGGGAACATACAGCGGTAGCACAGCTCGCTAGAGCGCAGCGCTAAGCCATAGGGGGAAACATACTGCGGTAGCACAGCTCGCTAAAGCGCAGCGCTAAGCCATGGGGAGAACATACAGCGGTAGCACAGCTCGCTAGAGCGCAGCGCTAAGCCATGGGGGGAACATACAGTGGTAGCACAGCTGGCTAAAGCGCAGCGCTAAACCATGGGGAGAACATACAGCGGTAGCACAGCTCGTTAAGCGCAGCGCTAAGCCATGGGGGGAACATACAGCGGTAGCACAGCTCGCTTAAGCGTAGCGCTATGCCATAGGGAGAACATACAGCGGTAACACAGCTCACTAAAGCCCAGCGCTAATACATGGGGGGGAACATACAGTGGTAGCACAGCTCGTTAAAGCGCAGCGCTAAGCCATGGGGAGAACATACAGCGGTAGCACAGCTCTCTGGAGCGCAGCGCTAAGCCATGGGGGGAACATACAGCGGTAGCACAGCTCGCTAAAGCGCAGCACTAAGCCATGAGGGGCAAACATACAGCGGTAGCACAGCACACTAAAGCGCAGCGCTAAGCCATGTGGGGGAACAAACAGCAGTAGCACAGCTCGCTAAAGCGGAGCTAAGCCATGTAGGGAACATACAGTGGTAGCACAGCTCGCTAGAGCTCAGCGCTAAGCCGTGGGGAACATACAGCGGTAGCACAGCTCGCTAAAGCGCAGCGCTAATCCATGGGGGGAACATACAGCGGTAGCACAGCACGCTAAAGCGCAGCGCTAAGCCATGGGGAGAACATACAGCGGTAGCACAGCTCGCTAGAGCTCAGCGTTAAGCCATGGGGGGGAAAATACAGTGGTAGCACAGCTCGCTAAAGCGCAGCGCTAAGCCATGTGGGGGAACATACAGCGGTAGCACAGCTCGCAAGAGCGCAGCGCTAAGCCATGTGGGGGAACAAACAGTGGTAGCACAGCTCGCTAGAGCTCAGAGCTAAGCCATGGGGAGAACATACAGCGGTAGCACAGCTCGCTAGAGCTCAGCGCTAAGCCATGGGGGGGGGAACATACAGCGGTAGCACAGCTCGCTAAAGCGCAGCGCTAAGCCATGGGGGGGAACATACAGTGGTAGCACGGCTCGCTAAAGCGCAGCGCTAAGCCATGTGGGGGAACATACAGAGGTAGCACAGCTCGCTAAAGCGCAGCGCTAAGCCATGTGGGGGAACATACAGTGGTAGCACAGCTCGCTAGAGCTCAGCTCTAAGCCGAGGGGGGAACATATAGCGGTAGCACAGCTCGCTAAAGCGCAGCGCTAAGCCATGCCGGGGAACATACAGCGGTAGCACAGCACGCTAAAGCGCAGCGCTAAGCCATGTGGGGGAACATACAGTGGTAGCACAGCTCGCTAGAGCTCAGCGCTAAGCCTAGGGGGGAACATACAGCGGTAGCACAGCTCGCTAAAGCGCAGCGCTAAGCCATGGGGGGGAACATACAGCGGTAGCACAGCACGCTAAAGCGCAGCGCTAAGCCATGGGGAGAACATACAGCGGTAGCACAGCTCGCTAAAGCGCAGCGCTAAAGCCATGGGGGGAACCTACAGTGATAGCGCAGCTCGCTAGAGCTCAGCGCTAAGGCCGTGGGGGGGAACATACAGCGGTAGCACAGCTCGCTAAAGCGCAGCGCTAAGCCATGGGGAGAACATACAGTGGTAGCACAGCACGCTAGAGCTCAGCGCTTAGCCATGGGGGGAACATACAGTGGTAGCACAGCTCGCTAAAGCGCAGCGCTAAGCCATGTGGGGGAATATACAGCGGAGCACAGCTCGCAGAAGCGCAGCACTAAGCCATGTGGGGGAACATACAGTGGTAGCACAGCTCGCTAGAGCTCAGCGCTAATCCGTGGGGGGAACATACAGCGGTAGCACAGCTCGCTAAAGCGCAGCGCTAAGCCGTGGGGGGGAACATACAGCGGTTAGCACAGCACGCTAAAGCGCAGCGCTAAGCCATGTGGGGGAACATACAGTGGTAACACAGCTCGCTAGAGCTCAGCGCTAAGCCGGTGGGGGAACATACAGGGGTAGCACAGCTCGCTAAAGCGCAGCGCTAAGCAATGGGGGAAACATACAGCGGTAGCACAGCACGCTAAAGCGCAGCGCTAAGCCATGGGGAGAACATACAGCGGTAGCACAGCTCGCTAAAGCGCAGCTCTAAGCCATGGCGAGAACATACAGCGGTAGCACAGCTCGCTAAAGCGCAGCGCTAAGCCATGGGGAGAACATACAGCGGTAGCACAGCTCGCTAGACCTCAGCGCTAAGGCATGGGGAGAACATACAGCGGTAGCGCAGCACGCTAAAGCGCAGAGTTAAGCCATGGGGGGGGAACATACAGTGGTAGCACAGCTCGCTAAAACTCAGCGCTAAGGCATGGGGAGAACATACAGCGGTAGCACAGCTCGCTAAAGCGCAGCGTAAAGCCATGGGGAGAACATACAGCGGTAGCACAGCTCGCTAGAGCTCAGCGCTAAGCCATGGGGA